>CM050325.1:76144284-76243499 GCA_027475135.1 Bactrocera correcta | reverse complement strand
CAGAAGAAGGTAGCAAGTCGGGCATTCGAACATCTATTTTAAACACACAACAGCAAGCAGTAATAAAAAAATAAGATTCGATCAAAGATTGCAAAAAGCGATAACTCGCCGGGCGATCTGCAATCATTGCGAATTTCTGCGAACAGTAGAAGAACGAACGGCGGTGGATGCAAACGGACGCGTGAACAAAAAAATATAATCATAAGAAAAAAACCGTTAAATGTTGAGAAGGCTCGAAAATAAAGCTTAAAAAATAAAAATAAAGAAATACGCATAAGAATAGTAAAGAAGTTGTGAAATGGGTCGGTCCAGTTCCAAACTACTGGAAACACCCAACAATCCTCTGCAGGAGTTGCAATTCGAGGAGCGTAAGCGTGAGCAACGCAAACGCAAGCAAGAAAAGCAACTAAAAAAAATCGCCAAACTACAAAAGAAACAAGCGAAGAAGACAAAGCGTAAAAGCAAACAAAGCAAGGACGCCGAAAAGCAGACTTCCATCACCACGAAACACGCTAGTGGCACGAAGCGCACGAATAGCCTGAATTCGCAGAGCACAAGCTATGAAATCAATAAGGAGGAATTCAATCGACAAATCGAGCAACAAATACAAAATCATTTGGATAGTGATCTCTGCACGTTCATCATGAATCAGGTGTCGTTGACGTTGCAGTTTTTTGGAAATTATGAAAAGTACGTGGTGAGAAGATATAGATTTGACTGGAGCATATATAATGTGGAGCTCGCATCGCTGTCGAGTTATGTGTTCGCGTTAAAAAAACAGTGCATATAAAATGGTTACATTCAGAAATTTTGTAGGTCTTCAAAATTTTACTTCAAAAATGTTTAATTTTTGTTTTTAATTTCACAGTTTGGATATTCGAATGAATTTATTAATCAATAAAATCACATTTTGAAGATTTCCAAATAGGGAGTTTGAAAACTTATATTATATAAAAAATTTTGGGAGCCTACATTTTTTTTAAATTTTTATAGTTACGAAATAGTAAATTTTTTCGAAGAGAAGTTATGTTATCGAAATTCGAAAAAAATGTACTTATCAACATGTTGCCGCAATTCGTGTTTCCGAAAAATTGAAATTTTAAAACTTTTAGCAACTATTAGTTTTACATTTTCAACGTTATTCAAGTCATCTGAATTGTTTCCTGAAGAATTAAATATTTTCGAAATTCGAAAAAATTCGAAAAAAAATTTCGACGTTCAGAATATGAATAAATTTATTAATCAACCAGTTGTGCAATCGAATTTTTGAAAAAAAAAATTTCGATATTCAAAAACAATGTTGTTAAGACGTTTTCGAAAATCGAAAAAATGTACAAACAAAAAGTTTTGATAATTTATTTTTTCAAGAAACAATTTTCGACATTTAGAATGAAATATTAATGTATTTTGGAAAATTTATTAACCAACAAATTGTGACAATTCGTGTTTTCGAAAAAAATATTTTTTTGCGAAATTAAAAATAAATATTTAAGCATTTCCAAAATTCGAAAAAATTTATTAAACAACAAGATGTGGCATTTCGTAAATTCGGAAACAACATTTCGAAATTCAGAATTTAATGCTAAGACGTTTTCGAAGATCGAAAAAATGTATTTATCAACAAGTTGCGGCAATTTGTGTTTCCGAAAAATAGTTTTTGATATTCAGCGTGAAATTTATTTTCGAAATTTTAAGTGTGACAATTCCTGTTTTCAAAACAAAGTTTTGACATTCAAAAAGAAACGTTAAGGCGTTTTCAAAATATGCAAACAATTTATTAATCAACAAGTTGTGATAAATCATGTTTTCGAAAAAAATATTTCGACATTCAGAATGAAAAGAATTTTCGAAATTCGAAAAAAAATTAATTAACAAGTTGTGAAAAGTTCGTGTTTTCGAAAAACAGTTTTTGACATTCGGAATGAAATGTTTAGGCATTTTCGAAATTCGAAAATATTTATTAATCAACAAGTTGTGACAATTCGCGTTTATCAATCAAAGAATGGGAGCATACTAAACCTTCCGATTTTGAAATTACTGATTTGGAATGTTGTTTAAGTAAATCAAAATTTTCCAATTTCGAAAAAAATTAATATTTCTACAAAACAGATGTACCTTTTCAAAGTTTAGGAATTTCGAAATTCTTTTAAGTTACTACTGAAATTTATGATATATTTTTTTAATATTTCTATGATGAAAATTCCAATCGAAATTCGAAAATTTTCGAAATAATGTAAAACTTCATTCCTGATTTTTTTTATCCAATCCCTTTATTAAATATTGCTTGATATCCTACGTTAGTCGGGACATTTTACCGAATTTTATCTCTTCGTAGTCTCATTATAGATAAAATTTTTAATTTCGAGGTTTTGCGAACTTATAGTAATAAGGACTCATGTTTCATCCATTAATATTTGAATAAAATATTCAAACGGAATTCGTAATTTCCCCGATTACTCGTTAGTCTCCATCGCAACTGAATCAACTTTGTGCGCTAAGTCCGATTACGAATAGCAACTGCTTTGACGGAACCCATAACAGAGCCCATAAATAATTCCTAATAATAGAAATAAAATGTTTTCCTACATGCAGTCTCTCTTTCACAGGACAAGTGCTTTCGTTCAAGCGCAAACCAATTGTCATCAGAACACTTGAGATAGGAAATAGCCAATAAAACCGGAAGCTCTTTGAAAATATTGCAATTTAATTGGCATTGATTTCTAAGTGCTTCAAAGTCTTATCAATTCTAATGTTATCGCAACTGTTAGGTGTATGTTTGATTCGCAGGTGCAACACTTTGGTTGCGCGCTATAACCACATTTATTATTTATCTAATATTTAATCATGTTTCATTCTTTTTTCCAGTGAATTGGCAAACATTTCTGAGGAATTGCTAGCCAAAGAGAATGATTTGAATCAGAATCTCGAGGAGCATTCCATACTCTTATCGACGCCATTGGATGCTGCTGTCTCCAAGTGGATGCAATATAAGCCAGTGTGAGTATGAAGTTAAATTGAGCAAGAATAACTCATGACACTCCATTTGTATGTGGCATCTATATCGGTGGTTCACCGATAATTAGATGATGTTATCTTAAAAAAATATGATAAAAGAAAATCTGTGTTCGATAAAATATTCCACATAACCTCCTCTGGATCGCAATTCATGACAGTAGTTTAAAAAAATATTCACATTACTCTCATCTCTATTCATTTGGTAATTATTCTCCACTGTCTTCACAGCCACGGTCCAGAAAAACACACTCCTCAACCGCTTCAGCCGCTGGCAATGTATGTGATATTCGAAAACATCGACATAGCGCGACCGAACGATGCGAATTACGATTCAATTTCACCACTTTGCAAAGTTGATTTGGACATGGATTTCTATAACACAACACCCTGTAAGGAGGACTACGTGGAAATGTTGCGCGAGACAAAATGGAAGGGCTATGTACGGCTGAAACTACGTGAAGAACCAAAAACCCAACGTATCGGGGCCACCGATGGCGATGTGTATACGGACGGCAGCTCGGGTTATAGCACGACGAGTGTCTACAGTCTTAAAGCGCCAAGCAGTCACGCTGAATCTGATTATGACTACACCTACATAGCACATTTGAATACACATCACCCATTGTCCGAGCTCAAGATGCACAATCAACGCGGTAACTATAAATTGGATGCCAAAGTCTTGCCGGACTCATGTGTGTCCAATTTGCGGCAGTTTGCTGAACCATTAAATGATGAAGATACCGACGACGATGATGATGACGATGAAGATGAAACTGAGCCGGACTCCGATGATGAAGACAGCGCTGACGAAGGTTACAATGGCGTGCACAGGAGAGCCAATGAGAAGACACGATACCGCGATGTCGAGACGTTGGAGGCCATACGCTTGTATAAGTTGGAGCAGGAACGACGTCAGGTGCTGATGCAGCAATGTTATCTCAACTCCAAAGAATTTATGCGTTACTTTGGTGAGTTGGTACGTCAACAGCTTGCCGATCGTTTACAAATATTCCCCGAAGAATTGAACGAGGGCACATATCGTGGTTCATCGATTTACACAAAATACTTCGAACTCATACCCGCTATTTATGTGGCGCATAATGCACAACACTGGCCCGATTGCGCATTTCAATTTCGTATACGCGAACGTCCTATCTCCACCAATCCGCTAACTGGACAGCAATTTCAATGGCCAACGCGTTCTATGATCAGACGTATCGAAACTTTTGGCTTTCATGTCATACCCATTGGTTATGCGCCCAAACGACAACGGAATCCTTTTCGTGAGCTCGAATGGCGTATTGTTTTTCCGAAAGCCGAACGCTACTTGGAGCAACACCTAACCAACACACAAGTAAAGGTATTCATGATGACCAAGGCTTTGGTGAAGACTTTTGTCGAACCACAAGAGAAGCATAAGGCGCTCTCGTTCATAATGGAACATCTGCGCATGCATCTCTTCTGGGAATGCGAACGTAACTACACTGGCTGGCCGGAGGAGTATCTCGGTGAGGTGCTGTTGCGTTTTATTAGCACATTTATGCAGCGACTACGCGAAAAATGTTTGAAGGACTTCTTCATTGAAGAACGTAATCTCTTCGAGAGCATACCGGAATACTCCTTGGTCATGTTATTCTCAATACTGGCCGATATTGTAGCAAATCCTTTGATGCATCTAATGGTGGCGCTTAAAAATCTAGATTTCGAAGAAAATTTCTTTCCAAAATTGAATTTTAAGAAGTTATTTGAAAATCTTTCCGAAAATAATATGTTGAAATTGAAAATACAAGCTAAGAATTCACGAAGTCTTGTTGGCTTGGATGCGGCGGAAGATGAACCCGCACTCTTGCAAGACGAAGGTGCAAAGGGTTTGGTCGGCATGAAGCAACACCGTGAGAAGACCAACGGTAAACTAAGAAGGAAGACACATGTGATGCGACACAATATTGAAATGAAGAAGAAGCAAGAATACGAACGGCGTCGCTTGTCAGAGGAGTCCATAGACATTGAGGTAAGTGGCAAACACACTGAAGTAGAAATGTTTTGGAACTTATCACTAAGATATTTCATGACCTTGATCTCAAATATTTTATGATCTCTGCTGTCATCCTTTACTTCATTAACTGACAATCCATCATTCCTTCTCACATCTTATAGTTTTTCTTCCGACGCAATATAAAGAACTCCAAATTGAAGCATCTCAATCAGGGCGTTGAAAACTTACGACGCACAAATATACTCGAAATAATCATCGACCATCTCATAGCGATGACCGAAAAGGCTATGAAGTTTCGTGTTTGTTATTTAGCTAAAACATTCTTGGCACACGCGAGGCGACTCTGTAAATTCTACCATAATTATGGTTGTGATATGGGTGCTAGAGAGTACCTCAACACCATCGGCAGTTTGGAGGAGGAAATCGCCGGTTTGCAGACGAATGAAGATTTTAAAAATTTACCGCCAACTCTGCCGATACGCACAAGTGTAGAGACCAGCAGCAAGACTAAGCTAACCAAAGAAGTTTTCGAGCATTTAGAGAGCGTGCGTCGTACCGTCAGAGTAGACATTGAAGTAACGCACAGTGAGAGAGAAAACTCTCCAGCGGCTGTTAATAGAAAAAGCACCGCAAAGTCGTTGGAGGAGAGCGTTGAGCAGGCACATTCTTACAATGATCTCGAGTTAGTGGATAACATGACACCCAATTTAGGTCGACGCAAGTCTATTAAGTTCACCGAACATGTAGTCGAAGTACATGAAGGAGACACAAATCCAATACAAAAGCCTGAGGGACAGAGTTTGGTTGGTATTTTGCGCTTCAATCCTGAAGTAACGGAAATATGTGATGCACCTGCAGTTGAAAGAGACAAGCGGGAGGTCGCTTATGAGAGCTATGAATCGATTGATAACTACAGTTTGAACGATGAGGTTGATGAGGGCAGTCGTATTGATGCAAATGTGAGTAGTGAAGATATCAATAAAGCACAAGCGGAAGGTGAAGGGGAAGATGAGGCAGCAGAGACAACTGATAGCGTGCGGGTTACTGCAGCAAAGACGCCAAGTGATGAAAGAATACTCGGTGGTTTTAGTAAGAGAGTTGGCATGCTGCGTAAGCTAACGCACGGCAACTCGCAAGTAATTAAAGATATCACATCATCAACAGAGAAGCTATTCGTTTCTATGGCCTCGGAAGAAACACGCTCACAGTTAAAAGAGGTGATAAGACGCAAAACATTTCAGCTGAGAGGTGCTTTCAATCAGTGCTCGGAGTCTTGACATTGATTAAAGCTCTTTTATATGAGCTATGTACATACATATATTTAGATTAAAGAAGACCGGAAGTATTATCATGAGCATAAATTAAATAAAGATATTTAAAATTGCATAAAAATGCCGTGGTCTCCATTTTCGGCTATGAACTGTGAGAGTAAAGTTCCGTATAAGATAAATTAAATTGATCCAAACCAATGAAAATCTGTTTAAGGGGCATACGTCCGCAGAATGGGGCTGTCAGATCGAGAAGAGTGGAAGAAATGTTTAGATCAGGGCACCAGGGAAACAGTGAAGCATCTTTTGTGCACTTGTCCCGCTTTGGCAAGACTACGGCGTAATCATCTGGGGTACCCCGCGGTATGATACATTGGAGGAACTATCAATAGTGTGGCCACAGAGTCTTTTAAAATTCGCGTCAAGCGCAGGCATCCTAAGGGATGACTACTTCTCGTGGATCTAGGAACTGATCTCCATCCGGTATTGGAAATGACCAAAACTGATCTATGCGTGGCTTATTGGCCCACCAGTTTAACCTTACCTAACCTATAATATAACAGAATTGAACCCAGAGTTTTTTATGGCCAATGTCTGTCAACTCGATTAAAAAATTTTATTTGGGGAATACTTTTGCCATTACCACAGCAAGGCAGAACGTAGTCACTCACTCATGAGTTTCGACTAAAACTAGATTGAAAGTCGATCCACCCAATTTTTTTTAAGGACAACTAACTTAAACTCTCAAAGTGCTTAGAATTGCTTGAGTAGAATCGACTAAAACCCTTATAGAATGTGTTCAGTTTCATAAATTGACTTCTAAAATGTCTAAAACTACATATTTTTTTTAATTCGTTGTACTCACATCAACACCATGTTCCGCATAGAAATCACCAGTACCCATGGAAGCATACAACTTGTAGCCCATTTTTGCCAAGTCTCTGATTGAGGACAATAGTTCCATTTTGTGCTAAAAGTAGGTTAAATTTAAGGTTAAATAAACATCCACAAATTTAATTTATGTATCTTCGAAACATACCTTAAAACTGCCTATCGAGAGTAGTATAGCTTTCTTCGGTATCTGGAAGCCGGTAGACATCATAGCCTTCAAATAGGCCTCATAACGATTGTCACCAAAGCAAGCCACTTCACCGGTGGAAGCCATTTCCACACCCAACTGTACGTCGGCACCAGCCAAACGTGAGAAACTGAATTGTGGCACCTTCACACCGACTTTTCCCACGCCATGCAACACCTCCACCGGTTCCACTTCTATGCCAATAATGGCACGCGTTGCTGTTGCCACAAAATCATGATCCAATGTCTTCGATACGAAGGGGAATGAACGTGAGACACGCACGTTACACTCAATAACTTTGAGCTCATTATTTTTAGCAATCAACTGCATATTGAACGGACCCGTGACATCGAGCAGCGCGGCCAAATCACGTGTAATACGCTTAATGGTTTCTAAAGTCTCGTGATTTAAATCTTGTGGTGGTGTTACTAAAGTAGCATCACCCGAATGCACACCAGCATTCTCTACATGCTCCGAAACAGCCATGCACAAAATCTCACCATCCGCCGCCACGGCATCCACATCGATCTCCTTTGCTTCTGTCAAGAATTTGGATATAACTACTGGATGCTCCTTGCTTACGAGTGACGCAGCGTTTAAGTAGGTCTCCAGATCTTGGTTGGAGTACGCCACATTCATAGCTGCACCAGAGAGTACATAAGACGGACGCACAAGACAGGGATAGCCAACTTCTTCGCAAAATTCAATGGCGCTCTTTAAGTTCGTCAACTCCTTCCAACGTGGTTGCAATATGCCTTTGCGGTCCAACATACGTGAGAACTTGAAGCGATTCTCAGCGCTATCGATAGACTCCGGTGAAGTGCCGAGTACTTTGGCCTGTTGGCGATGCAGATCCATGGCTATGTTATTTGGCAATTGACCACCCATCGAAAGTATAATTCCCTCAGAATTTTCCATTTCATAAACATCCATTACAACCTCAAAAGAAATCTCCTCAAAGTAGAGACGATCGCACATGTCATAATCGGTCGATACAGTCTCCGGATTATAGTTTATCATAATTGTGGGTTTGCCGAGATTACGTAATTCACGCAAACAACCAACGGCACACCAATCGAATTCCACCGATGAGCCGATACGATAGACGCCTGAGCCAACCACAATCGTAAAACCGCCTGGGAATTCTAAATCGTGTTCGTTAGCATTATAAGTGTGGTAGAGATAATTGGTAGCCGCAGGCCATTCGCCAGCCACGGTATCTATTTGTTTGACAAAAGGTTTGATGCCCAGCTCTTGACGCTGCTTACGTACCGCCAACTCCGTGCTCTTAATAGCCTCAGCAATTTGTTTATCAGAGAAGCCAATCTGCTTTGCTTGCAAGATTTGTGCGCCCGACAGTGGATTGCCTGTCTCTTCCAAGCTATTGTGAAACTCTATAATGTGCTTCATCTTGTTTAAGAACCATCTATCAATCTTGGTGAGCTGATGTAACTCCTCAACACCATAGTTGGCTTTTAGCGCCGCTGCAAGCACAAATGGACGCTTGTCTGTCGGCTCCGTTAGTTCCTCCTTACACAATGGATGCTGATCGGGATCAAAACCGTTAACGGCGCCATCCACCATGCGCAATGCTTTCTGGAAGGCCTCCTCAAAGTTGCGTCCAATAGCCATCACTTCGCCTACACTCTTCATTGAGCTACCAATATTTTTGCTGACGCGTATGAATTTTGCCAAATCCCATCTGGGTATCTTGACCACACAGTAATCCAAGCTGGGCTCAAAGCACGCTGTGGTCACACCAGTTACGGAATTCTTAATCGATGGTAGGGAAACTCCAAGCGCTAACTTGGCCGCGACATATGCCAACGGATAGCCCGTAGCCTTGCTGGCCAAAGCGGAGCTGCGAGAAAGACGTGCATTCACCTCGATGATGTAGTATTCTTCAGAGTGTGGATTGAGCGCATACTGTATGTTACATTCGCCTACCACACCGAAGTGACGTATCACCTTCAACGCAGTGCTACGCAACATGTTGTACTCCTTGTTGGAGAGCGTCTGCGATGGCGCCACCACAATACTCTCGCCAGTATGTATACCCAAAGGATCGAGATTTTCCATATTACAAACCGTTATGCAGTTATCGTAGGCGTCACGTACAACCTCGTATTCCACCTCCTTCCAACCTTTAAGCGACTTGTCAATAATCAGCTGACTTGAATGTGCCAATGCTTGGTGTGCGAGTGTCTCCAGTTCGCGTTCATTATCTGCGAAACCGGAACCTAAACCACCTAATGAGAATGCCGCACGTGCCATTACTGGATAACCCAAACGCTTAGCGGCCTCCAATGCCTCTTCTACTGAGTAGACAGCTTCTGATGGTGCCACACACTCGCCAATTTCGGCAACGCGGTCGGCGAAGATTTTACGATCCTCCGTCTCGATAATCGATTGTATGGGTGTACCCAATATTTGCACATTATATTTCTCGAAGACACCAGCACGTTCCAATTCGACGCCACAATTGAGCGCTGTTTGACCGCCGAACGTGAGCAGCACGCCATTTGGACGCTCCGCTTGTATAACCTGCTCCACATACTCTGGCGTCAAGGGCAGGAAGTAGCACTTGTCGGCGAGACCCTTCGATGTTTGTACGGTGGCGATGTTGGGATTTATCAGAACGGTTTGTATTTTCTCCTCTTTCATTGCTTTGATTGCTTGCGCGCCGGAATAATCGAACTCGCCCGCTTGCCCAATTGACAGGCCGCCGGAGCCGAGTATGAGTACTTTACGTGGACGCTTTTCGGGTATGGTGTCGTACTTAGGTTGGTATGTAAGACGATTGATCAAATTCTGACGTAAGCTCACATCTCCTGCAATACTTTTCTGCTTAACGGCATCGAGAAAAATATCGAAAAGCAATTCTAAATCCTCAGGTCCAGCGGTATGCTCAGGATGGAATTGTACCGAGAAGTATGGCTTGGTTGTGTGGATAATACCTAAAAAAGATTTATGAATTACTAGCGGTAAAAAAATTGTGAATTGTTTTTTGGTACCTTCATTAGTGTTGTCGTTGGCATTGGTGAAGAGTGGCTCCCACTCGGCTGGCAATGTGTTGCTGTCCACAGCGAAACCGTGATTTTGCGAGGTCATGAAACACCGTCCAGTGCCGTTATGTACGCATGGCAGATTGTGTCCACGGTTGCCATACTTCATTTTGTACGTCTTGCAACCAATAGCGGTTGCGAGCAGTTGATGACCCAGACAAATACCGAAAATCGGTTTCTTGCCATTCTTCAAAACTCGTTGTATCTGCGTAACTGTGTCTTTGCATACAACCGGATCACCAGGACCGTTACTAATGAAGAGCCCATCAAACTCCTCCTCTTTCAGTGCATAATTCCAAGGTACCAAATCGACACGCGCACCACGTGACACAAAGCACTTAATCTGATTCAGTTTCAAACCACAATCGATGGCACAAATACGTGGTGTGCCACTGGCGTTAAAGACTCGTGGCTCCTTAACCGAACACTCGGCTACCAAGTTTCTCAAATTTGGATCGGCAAAAGTTAGACTACCCAAATTTGTGGGTTTCTCGTAAACGATGCGACCCAGTATGGAACCGTTTTCGCGTATCTTTTTCGTGAGTGCACGCGTATCTATGCCGCTAATGCCTGGCACACCATGACCTTCCATCCACTGTGACAGCGTCTGCTTTGCACGCCAATGTGAGGGTGATTCGCACACTTCGCCCACCACCAGCGCAGCTACTGTAATGCCTTCGAACCATTCAAAATTTACCGGCAGGCCATGTTCGTCGAGCTCTTTCTCATCCGGCACTCCATAATTGCCGATTAATGGATAGGTTAGCACCAGTATTTGTGCGCGATATGAACGATCAGTCATCGATTCGGGATAACCCACCATACCAGTTTGAAAGACCACCTCACCATCGGTGGGCGCCTTGGCACCAAATGCATGACCAGGCAATATGGTGTTGTCTTCTAGAACCAAATAGCAGTTTGGCGACGACATTTTGGGTAATTATAAAAACAAAACTGAAAAAAGAAAATATAAATTACAGAATGAATGACAATAGAAGGGCTTTGAATAAGCTTGGAAATACAAAAAAGAGTGTTATGTTTGCATTAAAGATTGCCTTTGTGTTTTCTCAAATCACAAGAGGAAGGACTAATGTTCTGCTCTCCTGGTTAAATTTCGAAATATGCTATGTGGTAACCAGTTTTTCTAGGTTTAGGTAAAGTCTACTTATGAATACTGGATTAGTTCCGTACACGTAGCTTATATGGTACTTAAACGACACAGACTTGGGTTTACACTGAACCAAATTATGCCATAAACTCCACAAATATTTTGAGAGTATTTTATGATAAAAAAATGATGACAACAGGCTTAGCCCAGGTCGAATTAGAAAGCCGGTCGAAAGGAATCCCGGAAACAATGGAGCATAAGTGACTTCTCAAACATCCAACTTAGAAATAACTCGGAAACAACGACGTTTAAATCGAATCAAATGAAACAAACAATTTCAGACCGTTTGAAAACTGTGGGAAAAATTTAAAGGTTTGGAAAATGGGTGTCACATAGTAAATTGTAAGAAAGACAAAACCTAAAACCGAAAAAAAAACTTGTGAAATTTTGCTTCAAAGACACAAAAGAAAATCAGTTTTGCATCGAATTGTCACTGACGATTAAAAATGGATTTATGTATTTTAAGAATCCTAAGCGGAGAAAACCATGGGTTAATTCGGCACAACAGACGGTAAGAAGGCAATACTCTGTGTTTGGTGGGATCAGAAGAGTGTTGTACGAGGTGTGCTCAAAACGTATCGCGAATTTTGTGTTTCTTCAAAAATTATTTATTTATTCATGAATATCTATTTTGTCCCCTTCAAAGTAATCTCCATGAGATATTATACACTTCTGCCAATGGTTTTTCCAATCTTCGAAGCACTTCAAAAAATCATTTTTTTTTATCTTCTTCAGCTTCTCCTTCGATGCCGTCTTTATCTCGTCAAGAGAAGCGTAACGTCGTCTTTTAATGGGCCTCTTGAGTTTAGGGAACAAGAAAAAGTCACAGGGGGCCAGATCTGGGGAATACGGTGGCTGAAAAGACTGCAGGAAAAGTCCAGAGTAAGACGCCAGGGAAACAATGGAGTATCTTTTGCGCACTTGTCCCGCTTTGGCAAGACTACGGTCTACGGACTAATCATCTGTGATCCCCACGGCATGATACGCTAGAGGAGGTATCAATATTGAGGCCGCAGAATCTGTTAAAACTCGCGTTAAGCGCAAGCATCTTAATCGATGACTTCTCCTCTTGGACTTAGTAACTGAACTCCATTGGGTATCGCGAAGGACCAAACTGGTCATCGGGTGGCTTATTGGCCTACTAGATTAATCTAACTATGCGTTTATTAAAAAACGCCAAAATGGACCAGAAGACACTGCAAACTTATTTTGTTACACGACAATGTCCCTGCACTCAAAGCAAAATCGGTTCAGGGTCCAATTAAAGTAGTTGGTTGGGAGCAGTTACCTCACCTGACGTATTCACCAGACGAGGCCGCTTTCGATTGCCATTTGTTTCCACAAATGAGACAAGCATTGGCTGAGCAGCGCTTCGAAGCATACGGAGAAGTCGAAAATGGGATGACCGATTGGTTTCTTGGTTCAAAAGACAAACAGATCTGTTGACGTGGTATCCACAAATTTACCAGAAAGGTGGGTAAAATGTGTAAAAACCAATGATCAATAATTTTAATACATTTTTTACTTTCCCAATAAAAATTAGTACTTCATTTCATACCGGCCGACCTGGTATATGCATTGGAAACGTCTCTAAAATCAAACATCTGGTCCGGAAATCTCAAATTCTACGTGCTTACTGAAAGCATACCAAACTTTTAGCATTTCTCGCGAAATACAAAAAAATTATTGATAAATGAAAACCATACAATTTTTTAACTATGTAGGGTATACCATTCTTCTTCTTCTTTAGTGATATAATCAGATATCATTAAATGTGAATCACGCCATTGACAGCGTCGGCATGCCTATTGTTTATGTTTCTCTCAAAGCACGTGTGCGACCAAATGGTCACTACTATGATTCGCGATATATGCGTATGTATGACTAGTGATATAAGCGTATATATGTATGTGTGTGGCTATATATCGCTCTGAGAAATTAAAAAAACCCAAGAGTTACCAAAAATTATCTTATCACGATTGTTTTGACTGGCAGACAGGTCTTGACGTTTCTTTCTATTGAGAGCAAAAACAAAATGAGGTCTCTCTGAACTATTAAATAAAAGAGGCCGGGTTGAGAGAGCTTATGGGCTAGTGAGCGATAAAGCGATAAGACAGCGCCGCGATATGTTGATAATTATGGTGATTATGAGGTTAGTAACTGCGTTGTGGTCTGCACAGCTTTTTATTGGCGTGCTAATTGGAGATTTATACGCACCTATGAATGTATTGTATTTATGTGTTAGCATGGAAACGTGTACATAAGTATGTGTTTATAAATATAGCTACTTTTTTATTTAGTGTCTATGTCAATTAGGAAGCCCAAATCGGTCTGGAACAATTTTATGGCTTAATCAATGCGTAATTTATTATTTTGCGGGTAAATAGGCATCTAAGTATATATTTACATACATAAATACATATGTACATGCATATACTTACATATATGTATATGCAACAAAATATATAAATAGATTATAGATAATAATAGATAATTATTAGTTTAAAAATGTTTCCATTTATAGTTTAAACTAATTTTAAATATTATTTAATTTATTTTTTTGTAACAAATTTTATTTTATATTAAGATTAAATTAATCATTTGAAAATGTGATAACATTTCTCTATTCTTTTCTATTAAAAAACTGTCAATAAAAACAAGTTCATATAATTTTGGGTTCTTTTTGAATAAAACAAATAATTATTACTAAATTAATAAATACTTATAATATATAATTATTACTAAAAAGTTAAAAAAAAAATATTTTAAAAATATTGAAAATTTTGTATAATTTAAATTGAAATTTTTTAAGCTATAAATAATTATTAATATTCTATTTATAGTTTAAAAACATATATACATATTTAAACTTACTTTGAATTTAATAATAATTTAAGAAAGTGATAAAATGTCTTAAATGTTTTTATTTCCAAAAAAATACTTGCGTGGATGTACATACTTATAAATGACCCAAATGTGTATACTTTATTTTATTTTGATAAAAAAATTAAATTCTTACTTATCAACCTGTATCTATGTATGTACATAGGAAGCCTTTTTATCTCTTATCTCATATAACATATCACGCTCCACATAGCACGCCATACTATAAGATAACTATGCTTTTTACACTTTTTTGTTACAAATTAAATCAAATCAAATATAAATGAAAAAAATATTCTTCCCATAAGTCTTCCTTACCCATCGAATCATCTGAGCCACTGGGATACATTTTTCCTTACTAATTTTATTTTTAAATATAACGCTGTTGTAAAATCCTTGACCTTCAAAATTAGTTTTTTTTTTTATATGTATAAGGTTTTACAATAGGGCACTAAAAAGTAGACCGATAGGGACAGCAAACGACGCATAATTTTTTCCCGCTTTTGACATTTCTCATCAATAAGGTTTACCATTTGATCATGGAAACATATACGATCCAACAACGAGTCGAAATGATAAAAATTTACTATTCACTACCGAAATTCGGAGCACTGACTCTTTCAACTTCAAGAGTTTTATATGATAATTCTCCAGTAGGGATTCTTAAGTTTTTTTAATATCAAATTAATCTGAAGTGGTTGCAGGCCACCTTCGTCGTTTAGAACACCTCTTCCTCTCCAAAATTTTTTTATTTTGCATATATAGTATACATATATATTGCAAAAGTATTATAACAAAGTAGAGCGCTTAATTGCCGTAATTATTTCAGCAAACTTCAATTAGTAAAAATAAATAATATCGAGAATTTAAACCGCCTAACTATTTTTGATCCTGTCTAAAGTGCTCAAATATTCCACCATTTCGTATAAGTACGAAAAAGTCGCTAAAAGTACAAAATTAATTGAGGTTGTCCCGTTGTGTTGAAATTTTTTTCTAAAATTGTCAATATATGTAGATGTATTTTTGAAGAAGAATAATAAAATTCTTAGTTTTCCTTTCATGAAGACCGAATATTAATTTAATAAAAGTAGAGGTTACCGAGTATAATCATCATCACATCTCTATCAGAATTGATAAGAATTCTTTAAATAATTTTTCTTCCGTTCATAATAATAGTGAACAAAGAAAAATTCGACAATGCTGTCCTATGAAAATCTAATTGAGCGTTGGCCGCCTTGCCATGGCGAAGAGCGCATTCCAAATGGGAACGTATGCTTTTTAACGCATACCAGCACTTGACTCTTCGACGACTAATGCTTCGTTAAGGGCAACGATAAACATTCGAACTTTTCTGATAACAGGTACTACAGGTTGTACTAACCACAGTATACCAGTAGTGACAGCAACACAAAACAGACGAAAATACCCTAACCCTAAACATGGAACCGTTCACCACCAAGTCGACAAAAGGTAAGGCAATAAGCTAAAAGCGTCTCAAAGTCAATTGAGGATAACCAAGTGTCAGAGTGCAGTCTTTATACTCAAGAAAGACTTAACACATACGTTCAGGACAAGTATGTACAAACTTTCAGCTACCATAACATGGCATTGGCCATTTGTAGAAAATGCGTTAAAAATGGGAATGCCCCACAATAATATTGAAGGAATAAAAGCAACTGTTCTACGCTTCATCTTTGAATGCCCAGCTCTATCACAATCTATGCACCGAACTCTTGGAATTCAGCAGATACCAAACCTTAAATGTCTATCTGTAAAAAGCATAACGGAAATAAGTATTTCATTAAGGGTACCGAAAGCTTTGAACACAGCAATGAAACGAGACATCAAAATTTACATTTTGGGCTTACGATAGTGCATCAAAAATGGCGCATCAAGCGCTAGTTGAGAACGAAGGGGCTGCATCCATGCCTACCAATCTTTATATGAAGTTTTTTTTTATAAATATGTAAGAGTTTGAAGTTCTTAATATGGACCACAAATGCAAACTAATGTAACAAAATATATAAAATGGATATGTACTATATATGTATATTGGTTATATCTAACAGTGGAAGCTTCACTCAAGCACAACAAACTTTCGACTTATCACATTCCTTATGAATTCGGTTGAACCACATTCACATGTACTTACATGTGTAAGTATATACAAATATATGTATACAGGATTTCATTTAACTCTGAAAGGAGCATAGGAGCATCTAAGGGCATAAGGAGCCCTCTAAAGCACTTATCTCACTATTGCAATAAACATTTGTGGCCGTCAAGCTCTGCTAATAAAAAGTTAATTTTAGGAACAGTTTTGTTACAGTTTTTTTTTTAATGAAAGTAACCTCGTCAATTTTTTCCTGAACATATTTTCACGGTCGCTTGAGTTCTTTCAACTTATTTTGTGTGTGTGTTTTTTTTTTTTTTTTGTTTGTATGGGACGACTCCCAACAATGAAGCTTCAGAACGTGAGCGCACAGCCAAGGCAAAACACATGTACATAAAAGTTTGTAAGTTTGTAGCAAATTAAGTTGGAACGCGGTACAATGTCGCAGCGTCGAGACCGGGGAAAACATGCCCACTTTCAATTACAACGCTTGTTTATGTTCAATTTGCTCGATTCCCTGATTCGCATAAAACAAAAAAACATTAACTACAACAAAAACAAGAACAAATATTCCACACTTTAAATGTTTGTGTAAAAATATATGTGCTTGATTACAAACATACCTTACATACATACAGACACTTGTGCCTTATGGTTATCTGTAAACGTATGTATGTGGTAAGCAGCTGTATGATAAACATAGGTAGGCCCACTCCACTACCTTAATGAACCGGTTATAAGACTGTTAGCAAAGAGGCAATAAAGCAGACTTACTTGCATATATATATATACATATATATAAGAACATATGTGTATATATACGCACATTCGTACATACAACTGCGTGACCTTTCGCTGGAGTACATGAAGTAACTCGTTTTGTAATTTTAAATTACACAAAACTCTTTGTTTCGGTGTTCGGTGTAATATTGCAAGAATTTTAATTAAAGTTAAATAAATAAATGGTCGATGCTTGAAATTTAACTCAGCCCATGTGCCACATGTACCCACCAAACGAACATACGCACACGCACACACGCTTAGCACCCATAAGTGTAAGTAGTTGGGCAGAAAATTAATTTTCGTAAGGAAATCCATTGTAAAAAGCTTAAGTTTACTTAGTTATCACTTATCACTCACTTTGCCTGTTTGAGATGTAAACAAAATGCACTTAAAAACGATTTATTTGAACTTTGCAAACTTTCCACGTGTCTTTTGCTACCCTTATGGAACACAACCGTACTGGAGAAGGAAACAACTACCTTCACGATTGGTCGCTAGCACACGACTGACTACCCACAGAGAGGCGCCCGGAGACCAACCGGAGGTCGGAGCACACAAAGAGATGGAGCTTTGCGGTAGAGTTGCCAAGTGTGTTGGGAGAAATTTGGTGGAATGATGAGGTAATTTTTTTGCCAACAATTGACAAGAAATTCTGAAAATTTCTAAGATAAATAAAAACATTCATTGATTGATAAATTTGAATATTATTTTAATTTTTTTTATACTTTACCATTAATTTTGATATTTTTGGCTTTCTAAACGAAACTTTAAATGAGCTTTGAACAGCACAAATATTTGTTTTTATAAAAAAGAAACTAGCTTAATGACAGATACTTACAGATTATTTACTCGAAGTCAAATTTTGGAAGAGAATTTCAGATAAATATATCAATATGAGAAAATATAATGTTCCATGAGCTTTTTGAGCAAAAGCTTTGGCATCAGATATTTACAAAAAGTGTCTTTCTTTAAAAGAAAAAAAGACAACAAAAAATTAAAAAAAAAAAATTCAATAAAAAAATTTATCAAAATACTCAAAAAAGCTCCTAAAATTTTACTATACTCGTATAAAACTTTTAAAATCCTCCACTAATCAAATATTACATCACATGACAACCCTGAATTTCTACAAGCATATATATATTCTCGTTTTTATCAATATGTATGTATGTGACTTGCCCACTGTTGAGAGCTGCTATTATTCTTGCGAGTTACCTGACCAGTTCCAGCAATAAGCATGTTCGGCTACTCTCACAACCTCAACGAGACCGGCATTTTGATATCAGCTGCGCGCTAAATAGACTCTCTTCGGTTTTTACTATATGCTTTCTACAATTTCTTAATGTCGCTCATAGTCATATGTTTTGTGGGGTAAAGACTAGCTGAGAAAGTATCAACAAGTTGTAAGAGAGAAGCACAGTGTAATCAAAGGTTAGCTTGTGAACAAATAATTCATAAAATAAATCACACATTTAACAGAAATTCGAGAAATAAATGAATATTAGCTTAAATTTTTACTGGAATCCAAAATATGAGACTAAAAGGTGAGACAAATTTTTGTTCACTCTGCTTTAAGCTCCACAAGTACCTTTTGATTAGCTTTCTAAGCTATAACTTACGATTTCAGGGAGCTAGCATCGAATATTAGTCAGCCGTCAAGGATTAATAGTTAGACATGAGCCAGGAACGAGTTTTTGACTAATAAAATCTGGAATTCTTTTTACTTCCTCTGCATTTAATCATCCCTTTGACAGACAATTTCTTCCCACAGTATTCCTGTCAGAATAGAGCTTGCAAGCCTAAACCTTTAGATGCTGATGTGGAACCTATATTTTTTCGATTAATGTGAAGGCACTCATTACATTTGAGAAGAAAAACTCGGTGAAATAGTCATTTATATTACGAGTCAACCACACAAAAAAAAAAAAACAAATTAGCAAGTTCTTTTACTTACACAAGTATTGCCTAAAAACATATATTTTCCTCCAAAATTTCCGCAAATATTTTCAAAAATATGAAATTTATCCATTACTATGGACGACACTGTATATTTTTCCTTAAAATTTTCCCAAATATTACCAAAAACATAAAAGGTTCTATTACTTTGGATAACACTGTATATTTTTACTCAAAATTTTCCCAAATATATCCAAAAAACATACAGGGTTCTATTACTTTGGACAACACTGCATTTTTTTCCTAAAAATTTTTCCAAAATCATTTAAAAACATAAAAATTCAATTACTTTGGACGACACTGTATATTTTTGCTCAAAATTTTCCCAAATATATTCAAAAACAAAAACATAAAAAGTTCCAATACTTTGAATAACACTTTATATTTTTACTCAAAATTTTCCCAAATATATCCAAAAAACATACAGGGTTCTATTACTTCGGACAACACTGTAATTTTCCTCAAAAATTTTCCAAATTCATTTAAAAACATAAAGAGTTCCATTTCTTTGGACAACACTGCATTTTTTTCCTAAAAATTTTTCCAAAATCATTTAAAAACATAAAAATTCAATTACTTTGGACGACACTGTTTATTTTTGCTCAAAATTTTCCAAAATATATTCAAAAACAAAAACATAAAAAGTTCCAATACTTTGGATAACACTGTATATTTTTACTCAAAACTGTCCCAAATATATCCAAAAAACATATAGGGTTCTATTACTTTGGACAACACTGTATATTTTTACTCAAAATTTTTCCAAATATATTCAAAACCATAAAAAGTTCCATTACTTTGGACGACACTGTACATTTGAACTAGTTGAAAAACTTATTTTACATACTTTAAAAGCTTCATTAACAGAGCTTTTATCATGGCACATATAGTATGTATGGATATGCTTTGAATTTTTTCAGAGTTCCCTCACCAATCGAAAACAAAAGCTTTTCTAATAACACCTCAATTGAACTTTAATTATGTACAGGGTGCCAAATCTGACGAACATGATGACATAAAGTGGAGACTCTAGTTTCGTGTTTGGCCACAATCATGCTAGAATGTACTGGCCAATTCTGCTCTTTTGATGCGAGTATAGCATTGACAGGCTTCATACTGAAAATATTAACCAAAAAGGTTAAATCGGCCTACACGAGGATTTTTAAGCACTATTTCTTTAATTGACACATTGGATATAAACAAAACTTTTATACTCTGTAGCAACAGGTTGAAAAAGTATAAAAAGGTTTACCAATATAAGGAAAAAATATGTATCGATTCGTTTTGTGCAGTTTATATGGATCGGATCACACCACTTCACCTAGTAATCGGTCAGGTTGCCAAAATCACAATGCTACAAATGACAGAAGAAGCGTTTGGCTAAGGTAAGGTAATCTCGTCCGAGCGAATGAAAGAGTTAAGTGGTGTAATACCATTGGCTCTACTACCAAGATACGGCATTACCAAAAGGATAAACTTCACAAAGAAGTTCAAAGTTACCCTTAGCAAAGCTGAAAACGTCGGAGGAAATTGTTGCAAGAGTCGTAAGACCATGAACCAAACTCTCCATACCTATGGGAAATTAACCGAGCATTTCTAAGGCTGAAGTCTTTGCCCATAAGTCGATACATAGAAATAAACCTCCAACGCAACTATCGCAACGAACGTATAATCATACTTAGCGATAGTCAAGCAGCACTTAAAGCAATCTCTGTCTATGAGATCAAATCGCTACTAGTGCAGTAGCACTAGAGAACGGCTGAACGGTTTAGCGGAACGTAACCAAGTGCATGTCATTTGGGTTCCTGGTCATAAGGGAATAGCCGAAAATGAACAGGCTGATGAGCTCGCCCGCTCCGCAACATCCAAGAACATGGTAGTACCTGAACCCTTTAGGGCGGTAGGACTTTATACCAAAAAGTAGCTGCTCCGCAAAGAAGAAGGAGTAGGCAGAGAGAGATATTGGCAACAACTCTAAGGCAGGCAACATGCCAAGTTGCTAATGGGAGGTTACAACTTCAGCAGGTTTAAACATGTAATTAATCTCTTTAGGGACAAATTCGGACTGGACACTGCAAGCTGAAAAATTTCTCATACAATATGGGCCTGGCTTCTTGCATTAGTTACCGATTCTGCGACAGGGAGCCTGAAACATCAGAACACCTGCTAAAAGACTACATGGCATTCTGCAGACGCAGGTTGAAGGCTCTTAGATCCATGTTTCCAAAAAGGGATCACCTTGCTTAGCTAGCACTCACCCAGCAGTATATTGGACTTTATCAATATGCTGGGGCTAGGAGATGATTTGCGATTAAGGAGAGTGCACAATAGACATAAGGTCGGGATGCATTCCTCGTTTATCATTCCAATGAATCGGTATGGGTTAATTTGATCCCGAGTGTAAATTGATACACAAGGTGATCATAAACATAATACTGTTAAAACTCAAAACAAGCGCATTCGTCAAGGAAAGTAATTTCATTTATGAGGGGTTCTAATGGTACCAATTTACTGAACTTAGGTCGAACATTGAACTGGGTTGTCGTTAAATTGAAGACTAATTTTTCCATAACTGCATAGGACTTTTTGTGATGAACCATCGTTTGGCAAATAGCAGTAAAGCGTTTTTGCAGATTTTTATCATTTTCTCGGAATTTAGGTTGTCAGTAAAGAGGTACAAAGTACCGATCCCTGCTTTGAGAAGCAGCCCCAAAGATGCACCTTTATTTCATGAACAAGCCTATTGGTGGAAGTTAACCAGGCTCGCGTGAGGACAGAACGTGCCCATATAGAACATTCATCAGTAAAAATGACATTTCCAAAATCTCTATCAATATTCTCATGCGCCCAAGCAATTTTGGGACCTTTCGGGAGGAGTCAAAGCTCGTAGCGCGGCGGGTACTTAGCACTCATGGCGTTTAACGTGATTCTTTTTCAAACGATCAACGACAACTGAACTGTTGACAATGCATCAAGGACAAAGCTAACCTCTATCGGCTCGTGAAAGAATTAGAGCGAAATCTGTCATTAACTGTCGGTAAAGTCGACCATGCTCTTACTTGACAGACTGTGTTTAAAATATTTTCAAAATTCTTAAACAAACTTATACAAATATTCTCACCTTCTCAATAACAGAAATAATTCCGCTCCCTTCAGGTTCCGCTCAAATAATTATTTCGTAAATACTTTATAGTCTATGTGTAATCATTTATTGCAATACAAAAATTAACAATTTAATAAAATATAACAAAAATTATTACAAAAAACAAGGACACATTTTTCTCTTCTCTCTTTATCAACTAAAACACTTTGATTACCGTTACACGTATGCTTGTCGATTGCAGCAAAAATATATGAAAATGTACTTTCACTTAAAGAAAGATAAAGTAAATAAAAAAGTGCAGCAAAAAATTGTTTTTTACTTCCGAGAATTTAGTAAATATTATTAAGAAAAATTAATAATTATGCAACTTTGTATATTTGTATGTATTAATGCTGTTAAATTGTTGTATACTATAAATATGTGATTTTATCAAGTATAAGTCAGTATAAAGAAATCTAAATGCTTTCACGTTCATTTGCTTAATATTTTATACAATTAACCGTTAGACAACTGTATACGTAGCTCTATCAAATAATTTACTTTGCGCTATATTAATAAATTTTATATAATAGATTAGAATAATTTCACTTTGCTTGCTAATTAAACGTTTGTTGGCGCATCCATGCCACAAATAATCGATTTGACCACAGACGCGGCCGCCAAAGAGGAGAAATTCTGCCATTTCCGCGTTGACATGCCGTCCTTGTAGTCGGAAATACCTGTAGTGAGAGCGGAAATTTAGTTTTATTATTTCATAAAATTTA
Organism: Bactrocera correcta; assembly: GCA_027475135.1. NCBI lineage: Eukaryota > Metazoa > Arthropoda > Insecta > Diptera > Tephritidae > Bactrocera > Bactrocera correcta. The sequence continues at coordinate 76,220,307 of CM050325.1, read as the reverse complement.
AATCAACTAATTTGCCACTTGCCTTTCACCAGTATGAAGCTCTCCCTGCAGTTGCCGATAATGCTGTCCAGCACGGAGCTCATTTCCACATCGGTGGCCAGCAAGCCATACTTCTTAGCGAACTCCATGCGCGAGTTGTCGCTGCGCACGAGGTCGCGACCGGAGCCAATGGGTCCGAGATGCAGGCGGGAACGTGGTACGCCATCCACGGTGTCCGCAGCAAGGGGATGTGCCACCTCGATCACCTCGTTATTGCCGATATTCATGAAGAGTTTATCGGTATTGGCGGACGGGCGACTGAAGTCACTCTCCGTCTTTTGCATCAACGATGCTAAGCCTTCACGCAGGTAGGTATCCCATGGACGCTTGACCTCCATGTTGGCTTGTAGGCCTTCGGCGATTTGCTGGAGTGAGTCATTGATGGGGAAATAGGTCTTGACATCTTCGCCGCTCTGATAGATATACACGTAGGGTTTCTCATTTCTGAAAAGTTTTAGAAAACAATAATAGATTTATTAGAAATAATTCTTATGGGAGTCTTCAAATTTGTTCAATCAGTTGCTACTCACTTGCTTAACAGCGCACGCTGTTTGTCCACATATGAAATGACGACATCTCCCAAACGCACATGCTTCTTGTAATCGGTATAATGTGGCACACCACCGGCCACGCCCACCACGAAGACATAGTCGACCTTTTGGAATGTGCCCAGCAGACGTGTCGTTGTGTTGCCTGTGGCGGTCATAGCTTCGCGTGTACTACCCACCGAGGGTAATTTCGTGCTGACGATGCGATGGGCGCCAATGTTGCCCAATGTGTAGACGTTCGATTCGCCTGTTGGTAACAGAGTAAACTTTGCATTACTTACAGTTTTCTTAAGTAGAAGCTGGGGCATACCAAAATATTTATGTTCAGTTGGGGTGGTGATTTGGTGGTGACAGTTGACAAAATGGGCAAATTTACAACAAAAACAGTGAAACGGTGAGTTGAAATGAAGTAAGTGAATTGTGGAAAAATTACAGCGAATGTTTGTTCAGCCTAGTATAGGGAATGACCTCACTCAGAATTTCATCGACGAAGTATGATTATATAACATAGACTCAAGGTGGCATGGGCTTAGCTTAATTATTGTAATATATACAGTTTGTATGGATATTAATGAAAATGTACCGCATATTTTATGATTTCTTCGATTTTGTGTAGACAATTGACTAGTGACAGCTGATAACTGACAGATGACAAAACGGTTGTTGTTAAGTTATATAATTGAACTTTATACAATTTTCATACACAAGAAATATGATTAGTTCCAGAGATTATTCACTAATTGGCTTCGTTTATTACGACCCTTGAAAAAGCTCGAAAGAATTTTCCTAAAATGTGTTGCGATGAATGACCCCATTATAAAAAGCATTATATAAAATCATAAAATTTTTAAACATAGCAATGACACAAGCCAAACAACTTGACCATGATGAATTTAAAGATGCTTGGCTTATGGGCGATCCATTTCGAGGTTCCATACTTTTGTAAAGAAAAAAACACATAAACTTCAAAGTTAATGAGGAATGGTAGACAATGGTAATGGCAGATGGTCCAACCGTTGTGTGTAATTTTCAATGACTAGTTCGAGCATTTTGACTGGTAACTGTCGAATGACACACATGATGGTTTGCTCAAAGGCCTGAACCGAAGCGGGATTTTTCGCATAAACTTCAGACTTCACATATCCCCAAAATGTGAAATTATTTGCTCACCGAAGTGTTCTCAAAATAAATCCATTGATTGATGTGATGTGTGAGAAGTGACGCCGTCTTGTTGAAACCAAATGTCGCCGACATCACGAGCTTCAATTAGGCATTAAATAGTCGGTAATCATAGCACTGACACACAAATCAGACCAAATCGTTTTTTTTTTCTGGATGAAATAGCAGCTCTTGAATCTCTTCAGCGAGTTCTTCCCCCCCAAATGCGACAATTATTTGTTTACATCCCCATTGAGCCAAAAATGGGCCTCAAGTTTGGCTCGAAAGCTTTAGATCTTCTCGGAACTTTTTAAGAGGCCATAGAGCGAAGCGTGGTCGTTTGAGAAGGTCGAGGGGTTTCAGTTCTTCCACAAGCTGTATTTGTACTCTTCCAATCTAAAATCTCGGCGTAAAATGGACCAAGTCGTTTCATACGTCAATCCGAGTTGCTACGAACGGCGCCGAATGGACTCTTTAATGTCTTCGTGTACACTCTCAGGTATGACTGCTATATTTTCTTCACTTACATATAATAAATGTAAATAAAATTGAACGATTTGTAAACGTTGTTCAGGCGTAAGTATTTTCATGATGAAATGTTAAGCAATACTGAACAAAAATAACATGACTGCTTGACATTTCTTCAGAGATCTCATTTTTAAAGTAGATCACTATGAGGAACCGAGAAATCTGATACTTTTGTGTTAAGGATTATACAGACTACTACTACCCTTTTAGTCAGTTCGAGGAGTCGTTGGATGAATTCTGCGCGAATGATTGAGTGAGGTTATTCCTTAAGCTTTCGTAGGTGGGTAATGTGCAGAGTGATGGTGATGTATGATAACAATGGTACAATGTTTTTGTATGGTATACTTAAGAGCAAATATTGATTTTCCATAAAAATTTTAATTTCAAATAATATTTCTCTTACGAATATGTAAAAATGTGTATGTGTTTGTGTATGAGAACTCACAACACATATTTATGTTTGTCTGTATGTGTTTTTGTATATAATATACATTTATTTGTGAAACGAAATAACAACAAATACCCAGAACCAAGTTGTTGACAACAAAAGAACACAATAAACCACAACAAAAGGAAATTAGCGTTATTATTTAGTAGACACAACTTCTTAATTTTCTTACCAAATCTTCTTTTCTTTTTAGATTTTCTGAGTGTGTTTGTTAAATTGGGATCGGTATCTGGTATGAGAGAAGTGATTTTTTTTTTAATTTTTTTTTTTGCATGTGGAAATGAATAAATAGTGTGGACAGTGGACAAATCGCCGTTTGGGAGTCGGTTCAATTCAGGTGGGAAGAAAGAGAAAGAAAATGATTGCAATTCGTTAGTATTCAAAACCATTTTCAGTTATTTGTTTTGGTTATCAAATGTTGAAAAGTCGAAAAATTAAAGATAACACATTACATTTCGGCGAAATAACAATTATATCACGTAGAAACTTTTTTAAAAAATCTTATAATAATTAATTACATACATACATACATTCCGCATAAAAAATATATTGGTTCCTTAAATTTTAGTTAGTTTTTCTCTGATCTAAGGACTACAACAAAAACTTAGACGTCTAAAAACCTTCTTAGGATCGACAAATAGCATGATTTACCGAAATAGTAATTATTTTCCGAGCGTTTCATTAACTCTACCACAATTATACCTTCTTTTCGCCAAATCTTAGAGATGTAGCGGAAAGAAATGAACAATTCGTACACATTCCGAGTGGTTCCCACGACCGTTGAATTTGACGTTTCCACGACGACGGTCGGGTCGAAGTAACCTTAAAGGACCTAGATTTTTTTCCGGCAAAGAACTGTTAACACAGCACTATTCCTTTGAATAACTCCCGTATTTAGCTTTCGAAAACAACCTTATCTCAAAACTATTTGAAAAATATTTTATGGTACTGCAAAAGTGGTTCGTGGCTCTCCGCAGAGTTTGGCTCTCCAATGGTTCCATATACATATTTGGAACCTTATGATGGACTCTCTGCTTGGGCAGCCCGAGCCACTTTGTAAGTGTTGCGCGTATGCGGACGTCCTTCTATTTCTAGTCGAAGGTCGCTCGTGGTCTAAGTTAGAGCGTGCGGGAGGACAATTCTTAGATATTGTAAATACTTGGGGTTAAGGAGTGGGGGTGGACATATCGATGGATAAAACGGTGACAATGCTCTTTAAGAGCAACATCAGGTATGCGACGCAAGTTAGATATAGGTGGCAAGACCGCAAGATTAATAGTCCTAATGTTCGAGTGATTTATGAGTACATTCGGAACGTTGGTTTTGTTGAGGGTAACCCAGACTTCAGATTTTGTCTGAGTCTGAGTTGTCAGCTTACTGGGTATGGACCTCTGAATACATTTTTGCATCATGGACGTTTAGATGTTAGCAGTGTGATCTCCGGTAGTCGGAATACCGAAGAGTTAGGATCGCTTGCTCGTGAAATGTTTAGGCGGCGAAGACGTTTAACTTGGAATTGGGTAGCTTGTTATGTGAGTTGTATGTGCGTGTAATGGGCGTATGGGGTCCAACGCCTGAACATCAGCCCAGAGCAGTATGGAAGATCAACTGGTAGTAGCTTCGGCTACGGAGACTTAATTCTGGTAGCTTGGAGAGCAGCAAGCCTTGGAGTTTGCTCCAATCTGCTCCTGTGGACTGGCCGCTCGGAAAGTATCATTTCGGAAGAACTAACACTTTGTCAGTTGAATGTGGAGTTGCATTGCAAACGGTGCCGGACCCAAAGCAAGGAAAAGGATTTAGATGGGCCTCGAACTCCACCAAGCTGTCCATTCCATACTTATTTATTGGGCGCATTGGTTTGATCCGCTGTGCTTTTGAGCGCCGTTGAGTAATGCTTTCGTCAGCAGGCAGCCACGTTAAACACACCGAACGTTGTTCTCCTGGGAAACCAGCTTATTGAGTGCTCACGTCCTGTGCTATAAAGTTCTACCTTGCTCTAAATTCCTAAACTTCGAATACAGAATGTATGTATGTAAGTATGTACGAATATAATACTCGAAGATACATATAAATCTATAGACTAAAAATGGGACTCACCGACGGTAGTATAGCGTACAAACGTTTCCTTATTCTCCAACATGGCGTCCACTGCAAGTTTCTCACAATATTGCGCCGTTATGATGGCGATTGTGGGTTGTTTATTCGAAGCAATGGTTGGCATTTGTTTAACGACCTTTATTGGGGAAAATTATAATTTTAAAAATACTATGCGGTCTAAATCAGCACTCACCTTAATCTCCTTGTCTTCATGATGTATTCTCGTGTATGAATTATATTCCATAGATTTGATAAGACCGCGTTCCTTCAGCGATATGAATACCAAGAGCACATCTTGTTCCTCCCAGCCATAGTCTCTGAAAAGTAAAAAAAATTTAAATTTATTAAGAAACGAAAACAAAAATTAACTGTATTATAGGCATACTTAGCCAAATCTTCCGGTGTAATGGGATTCGGATAGGCTTGTTCAATTAATTCGAGCACCTTTTCCGGCGTCAATGGTGGAGACTCGAATTGTGATTCTTCCAGCGAGACTACAAATTCACACGGAGCCATAAGCATGAGCGACGATAAGAGAGGCAAGAAAAGAGAAGAAAATGCATTCAATTAAGCGAATTTGTCAATCACATGCGAAATGTAAAATTTAATCCAAAATCAACACAACAAAGTATACACGAGAAGTACGTTCAAATGTATGTAATTGCATGCGAGACCGTTGTTTTATTAATTTCATTAAATTGGATAATTTGCATTCAATATGGGAGTTAAAGGGCCAACGCGCGGCGAACAAATTGCACAAACAACACAGCAGTGAGCCAATGAGCCAGTGAGTGCCCGCTAGGTACGCACTTACGCATGCGTATGTATGTGTGTGTAGGCTTGTTAGTAAGTACGGCAAATTAGCGCAGTTATGAGGCGCAGCGCTCCCCGGAAGAAAGTCAATGGACTGCATGACGGGTTAAAGTGCAAAAGCTTTGTAATGGCGAGCAGGTTATGGGCGGTTATGCGAACCAAATGAGGAGTATCGGGTTGCAAAGTAGCTCGAACTGTTTGTATTTTCTTCGTAGTTCTGATAATCGTTAACGGTAGACTTATTAATTAGGCGAAACATGGCATAAAAAATAATAAAGAAATTTAATAACTGAAAATAATTATAATGAAATTAAATTGTATGAAGGCAAGTTCATTTACTATTCTTAAATATAAAAATATAATTCTATTCCCAAAAATATATTTAATTGTATTTTAGCAAGTTATTCCATCTAATAAATATTTAAGGAGACCTTTTCACAGACAACAAACTCTACAGTATGGAATATCTTACTGACACTCTTGAAATCACGTCCCAAACTATAATTTTCAACAATTTACTTTTCTATCCTTCATACTTTCATTCATGTACATATGTATATCTGTTAATCTTAATGGTGTTAACATTAACCAGTTTTGAATCTTTTTTCTTTCTTATAAAAATCTGCTTTATTGTATACTCTCCCTCTATCACCTCAAGTTTCAGACTTCCTGACTATTGCAGTGTCTTCCAGGCCGAGGTTGCAGCCATTAAGGTGGCAGTAGATTTACTGCTCCGGAGTGCAGCCTTCTTTAGAGATGTGACCATCCGCTCAAATAGCAGAGCGACGATACCAGCCTAGAACTTATTAACATTGCTTTCAGGGATGGTCAAAGAATACCTAACCTCGCTGTCAATAGCATCGAGTGCCTTGGTGATAAGACTGGTATGGGTGTCAGCCCACACCAGCAGCGCAGGTAACGTACTTCTTGTGTTCTACTACTAAATAGCTGGGCTTCGCTGAGGCTTTGTCAGCGCTGCGACACAATCGGAAATGCGCTGTCGCAACAGCCTTGTGACCCAACATCGATGGCAAAAGATCTAGTGATTTATTTGCCTTCAGTAAGGCTAGCCTCTCCCTAGTTGTGGGGCTTCTAACAGGCCATTGCTCTACTGGTGTCCACGCACTAAGGGTCGGAATCCGACCAGACGCCATCTGCAGAAGCTGCATGGAATAAGATGAGGTGAAAACAACTCAAGACTTCCTTCTTGACTGTCCCACGGTTGGGAGGTCAAACTTAAACACTTGGATGCGCATCCCACTGCACATTCGTATTGGCTTCTAAGCGTTTTGCTAATTTATAGTTCTTTTTTCCTATGGCATTACAAAAAACCACATATAAGTATGTACGTGCGATCTTTGATCAGCCATCTAACCTAAGCTTATTGATCCCCTGTGAAATTTTTGTTTCCAAAACTTTTCCATCATCCAATTAAAGGATGATGCTGCACTACTATTGAGGAGATAAAAACTGAATCGAAGTTAGAGCTAAACAAGGTCACAAAAATTTACATTTTAAGTGCAGTGAGGATTGGAAAAAACGCTTGTAGATGTACAATACATCTGAGTTTGATTAGTTTCAAGGGTACAAAAGAAATATTGGAGAATATAAAGAAAATTCTTAAAAAATAACATAAAAAATTTGCGATATTTTCTGGGCGAACCAAAAATATCAAATATTTTTTGGCATTTTTTTTACAATCAATTATGTTGTTTGACATTCTGAGTATAGAATAGTATGGAAAGGGTATTCAATTTCATAGTCCTACTCACTTGAAACCTAATTTACAGAGGGTCATATTACTAACCGATAGAATTAATTTGGAAAGTTCTGGGATTCTCAATTCATTACAATTAAAATATCAAACGAAATTGAAAGTAGGAGGGGGGAAAATACTCACTCTAATCGCTGACTACCCCAAACAAAATTTTGAGTCGTTTCTTGGACAGTGTTTATAGGCGAAATTTCCTTATTAAGGGAGCAGAAAGCCCATTTGAACAAAAAAGGTTCTTTCTTCCCCAAAAAGTGACAAATTTTAAAGGAAATATTGGCTCATTATATCTGCCGGTAATTTGTAAAAAATTTCTTGTCTAAGTCAGTTCTAAAAAGAAGACGCCCGACGTCACAACGCTAATCAGACTAAAGCACCAAGATCACATCTGGGTGATCATATGTATCTTCAGATTTGACTTCCGCTGACTTTTTCATGTTGTGTTATAAAAAAAACATTGTGCGGCAGCAGTCTTTAAACACTTGACAATCATAAGGCAAATATTCGCTGCAAAATCAGGAAATATTGCACCAGAGACGAAGGGACGACAAGAAAGGTAATTAATTTTGTTTGATGATGAAAAATGTCATTTAATTTATTACAAAGTAACTATATAAAATGGTTTAATGACCCACCATCTATTTGCGGGGGGCTGTAGTGATAAATATAAGCCTGAAACAAGTCGTTAGTGCTATTATAGATAGCATTACAGTGGTGTAATTGTTTGGAAAGAAAACAACTAAAATATATCGGAAAAGTAAAAAATCCATACTTATATAAGTTCCAGCAGTAGCTCTACCGTTTCTTCTGATTATCGTTTTATGTTACTCATCATAAGTTTATGACAAACAAATATACTCCACCTTAAATATTTTTCCAGACATTTTGTAATACTTTATTAAAATTATTTTATTTATTTTTTTAACAGCTTACTTTATATACTTAGTAATTCTAGCAGAAATGATGACGAATGGCACGAGTATCTGATTCCCAAGATGAACAACAACAAAAATAAGAAAAACCAGCGAAATCAACGAAATCGAAAATCACAACAAAATCATGCAGACGTCAGCAAAGCAAGGTTGGATTTATAGTATAAGAATTGCAAATAAAATGAAATAAAATAAAAATACAGCAACATGTAAAAAACTATAAACAAAGTGTGAACGATAAACAAATTAAAAAATCAACCTAAACAACAGAAAAAACACAAAAAAATGAAGATACAAGATTGATGAAAGAAATATGATCAGCGGCGGTGAGTAATAAAAAAAAAATAAAAATAAAATTATATGTATGTATATATGCATGAAGTACATAGTGCATATACATAAATATATATGTATGTATGTACTATATCGTCAGCTAAAATGCAAAATAACGTAACACCACTTTTCATAATTTTACAGGCGAAGGAAATACGATATAATAGAAACCAATTAAATTGAAACCAAATTTGAGTTTTGGTTATAAAATGGTTATGTATCGGTAATACATTGGTTATATATTACTTATATATTGGTTATTTATCAGTTATATATTGGTTATATCTGACAGCGGAAGCTGAAAATTATATTTTACATATATGTAATATGTTGTGGTGAATCATAAGCAATAAAAAATTAATTTTAGATTTTTTGAATGAACCGTTATTATGCATTTTCAGTGACGATATGTATGTATGTTCATAGAAAATGACGGCGTTAACACATACATATAAATAAATATATGCAAGTCAGCCAACGAGTATCACGAGTACCACGATTATCAGATTAACATTATGATGCAACAATAGTAATTTTTGCAATTCCCAGAATTTCATTTGTTTACAATTGCAATGTGTTGTTTTTGTAAGGCTACCGCCTTATTTATTTCTTTAGTTTTTGGTTATTAAGCAGCGCTCAGCACGGTTGTTATGGTTAAAGGCAAAAAATGTGATTTGTTATTATTATTTCCTCGTTTGCGTTCCCACGTGCCGCCATAAAGGTGGTGGACCAACAACACACAGCTAAACAAACACTTACAACTAAAGTTATGTATGTGTGTTAGAATGCACATATATGGACTACATATATGCGAGTATGTATGTATGCGTTTCGGGATGCGCGCTAATCAATCATTTGCGTCGTGTGGTTAGTTGCTCGTTATAGATATCCAGCCAAATGGCTTTCATTAAGTCATCGCCATCACCTGTTTTGCGCTGCGCCTTTAGTGCCTCCTCGAATTTGCGATTGCAATCACCATAACAGTAAATAATGTAACCGTCGCGCGCTACAACCGCATGCCGTTCATGCCAAATTCGCAAATTCGAAACATCAAATTCGACGATGTACCGTTGCGCATGAGTGAAAGGGAAGGAATTGCAGAGTAGTAGAGTAGAGTATATGTATGCATACACACACGAGCATACATATGTGTATGGGGTGTATGCGTTGCCAACACCATTGTTGTAAATATAATAATGATGTAGGAGAAAGAGAAGTAGAAAGAGAGACGAAACATTTTAATATGACAAATTAAGCTAGATAAATTCAGAGGATTAAAGTATATGTGCAAGTGTGTGTGTGTGTGTATATTTCTTTTTGACAGGTACATTTCTTTAGCTTGTGCGAGGTTAGTGTTGTTGTGGGTGGAGTGATGCGTCGCACCCACAAGACGCGCCGCAGCAGTTGAAGAGTGGAATAAATCAATTTCAGTTTGAAAAGTACATAGAAAAGTTTGAGTGAAAAAAATATTAAAAATTTAACTGTCATTTTTTATACCCAAGACAAGTTTTTAAGGCTTGTTAATGTGAAAAAATAATTCCAGAACTTTCTTGCCAACAATTTCTTAACCCTTGGCTATGTCTTGTTAACCCTTGGTTATGTATTTGGGGTCTAAAAGACACTTTGATGTGACAACAGTATTTTTGGACATATTTTTAGCTAAATTTTGTTTAAAGTTCCGGAGAAACCTACATACATATGTTTGCATATATGTCTACGAAATATGATGCTTCCATTGATAATAAATAAAAAGGCCTGATTACTGGCATGGGTTTTCTAGAAAACTATTGTAAATATGTGGAGGAAAACGTAGTACTACTGTCCTTTATAGACTGGCACCATTTTATTTTCATGTGCGCATAGTCTTGGTTATCAACTTCGTCAAACTTCAAAAAGAATTACCTCAATATCAAAATTTTTTCTCTTTAAAACGAAGTCTAACTGTCAGGAATCACCTAAAAAGTTCAATTTCAACATTGGGTATAAAAAATAACAGTATTTAAAAAAAAAATAATAAAAATTTAAAAATATTTTTTTAGACTGAAGAGTGTATACTTACGCGGTCGTGATGGCGGCTCTGCAGTTTCCTCCAAAATGCGCAATTCGATTTCTAACGACTGTATCTCATCGTAACCACGTTGCAGCAGCTTCATGATCTTTTTAATGAAGCCCACATAATCTGCGAAATATCGAAAAAACGAAAATCCCATCAAATACGAAGACACACTTCATTTTTACAATCAAAAAAGTTATACACAGCGCTCACTTTCGCCTCACACGCTTCACTCCACTCACCTCTGGGAAAATCCTTCGGACTGACCAACTCTTTGAAGAAATCCTGCGCGATCTGTGCCTGCTTCTCGTCGCTGCGCAACCACTGCCGGAACCAGAAGCGCAGCGTACGTGATTCCTGCGAATGTTTACCGGTATTGGCGCTCACCAGAAATACACGAAACTCCAGCGATAGCTGTGCCGGCAACATTTCGCTCTTCTGTCCACTCACGGTGTCCTTATTTATGATAATTCCTGTATGATCACCGCCAGCGACATGTACGCGCTCGTTTATCTCATCGACGAGCTTACGTTCGATCAGTATAACGGTGCTATTAGCGGTTTTACCTTTTGGCGTCATTACGACCTGTTCACGATCTGTGCGCGGTGGCGTGTGACACGTACTACGGCCATTGACGTTCTGACTGTGGCGCTGCAGGCTGCCCTGATTGTCTGTCAACGAGGATATGCTGCCGCTGCGACTGCCACCAGCGCTGCCATTACCGTTGCCGTTGCCATTCGCGGCGTATGTGCCATTGCCATTGGCTGCATGGCTGTCATATATGGCGCCGGATTTGTTTGGTTTGGGGGGTGGTGGCGGTGGTGCCATTTGTGGATGACTTCGCGCTGACATGATTGTGATGAGGACAGGTGTATTTTTATATCTATGTGTGTGTGTGTTTTCTGTGTTTTTTGTAGTTTATTTATTTGTTGGTGGTTGTGTGTGTGTTCCTGTTAGATAGTAGTTCTGCTCTTCCACTTGGCTATGCAACCTTGGTTCGAGTTTAATATATTCAAAACTTCGAAAATACCTCAAACTTTTCGTTTCCTATTGTCTTGACCTGAAATAGAAAGAAAACATGACAATAAGTATTTATGTGATGAGGTACACTGCAAAAAAATTTGTTACAGAAAGTAATGTTGTGTCGATTAATTTAATTTTTTGATCTAATTTTAAGATTTTATTAAGATCCAAATAGATTAAAAGTGCCACCCATCGACTTATTACTCAGATTTCATTTATGATGAGTTTTGACGGTGTTGTTGCTGTAACGGGTACCTAATCCCAATTAGGATGATAAGTATTAGATAAGTCGTCATCAATCTCATCCAAGGGTATGACCAGGAAGCATGCTTTTTCGGCGGAGTCGGGCTTTAGACATATGATAGATGTTTGGGGTTAGCAGGGCATGAGAAGAAGTGGCTTTGTCTTCTATATAGATATACAATATAGTTTTTTGGTCGACTTTTTGATCGAAACTGAGTTGTCCAATATGATACAAAATGTTTTTGGTTTAGTTCATTATAATTCGTCCTTCTTAATTAAACCTGTCTTTTTTAATTTTTTCTGGCATATTTTATATCAGAAATATACATTTTTATTTTTTTGAAGGAAATTTTAAACAAAAATTTGATTTTTTATTTTTTTTTAAGAAAAATTTCATAAAATTGGCAATAAGGAAGTATCGTTAAGGACCATTTCAGAAAATAACAAAACTAACCGATTTATCGAAAAAAAATAATAAAAAAAAATTTAAAAAAAAATATATTTAAAAAAATGGAAAAAAAAAGTTTTTCGAAAACAAATTGGAAAGGAAATTTTGAAAAAAAATTGGTGAGGAAATTTTTTTTTCAAAAAAATATTACGTGCTGATATTAAAAAATGGATAAATAATTAAAAAAAAAAATGAATAAATAGAATTGTAAAAAATAATTTTTTTTTTTGTAAATTTTCAAAATTTTGTTTGAGAAAATATTATTATTTTTTATTAAAGAACTGATTAGAAGTTTGTTATAATTCGTCTTTTTTACCAAACCTGTTTTTTTAAATTTTTTCTGGCATATTTCATAACATTAAAAATTTTTTTATTTTTTTCAAGGCAATTTTATACAAAAATTTGACTTTTTATTTTTTTTTTTTGAAGAAAGATTTCATAAAACTGGCAATAGGGAAATATCTTTAAGGACCCTTTCAGAAAATAACAAAACTAACTAATTTATTGAAAAAAAATTTAATAAAAAGTAAATGAAAAAAAAGTATTTGAAAAAAAAATTGGACAAAAAAAGTTTTATGGAAAAAATTGGAAAGGACTTTTTTTTTTAAATATTACGTGCTGATATTGAAAAAAATGAATAAATAAATTTAAAAAATTGAATAAATAAAATTGAAAAAAAAAAAATATTTTTCAAATTTTTTGAAAAAAAAATTACGTACCGATATTGGAAAAAAGTAAAAAAAAAGAAAAAATAAAATATTACGTACTGATTTTTTTCAGTGCAGCTGAAGCAAGCAAAGTTAAATTTTATGAGCACAAAATTGCAACATTTAGCTACACATACATATTGCGATATTTATGTATATACGCTTTCACATAAAATATATTCCTCTATATTTAACCACCCTTTCAGTAGGCGCTCATGAGCTTCTACACGAATACCTATTAATTCCGAAAGTTCGTGTTCGAAATGGATAAAAGTAGAAAATGCAGAAGAAGTAACTCATAATAAAAGGTAGAAAAGCAAAAGTTACCTTAACTATTATTAATTTCTGTCATAAAATTAGGGCCGACGTTTTGAAGTCCAATGCACAAAGCGTAAAATGTTGTCGTAGCTACAACAACAGCGCAAAACGGTTCATCAATATGTCAACAAGCTGCAAAGTATAGTAAGAGACGCATACTCTCACGAGTTACGTGTCTATTACCAATAATATTTTATGTCGTTTTTTAGCGGAGGAGCAAATTTGAAAGCCAATATTTTGCCAACCCTTTTGGAAGCAAACGAAAATAGAGACATGACTATAATATATACAAGGTTTGCAGGAAAAACTCGAAAAAACTTTAAAATCGTTAATTCCTGTCATCAAAAAAACAGTCTTCGAACACGCTACTTGGCTCCCTCGTCACTGTTCAGAGTCATAACTTCGAAGCCGAAGATAATTTCGTCTATCCTGGAACCAGCATTAACACCAACAACAACGTCAGCCTCAAAATCCAAGGCAGAATAACTCTTGCCAACAGGTGCATCTTGGGACTGAGTAGGCAATTGAGAAGTAAAGTCCTCTCTCAACTAACAAAGATCAAGCTCTACAAGTCACTCATAACCCCGTCCTACTATATGGTTCAGAAACATGGATGATGACAATATCTGATGAGTCGGCGTTACGAGTTTTCGAGAGAAAGCGGCTACCTTGGCTAGGTCTCCAGTTCTGAGACTATTTGACGCAATACCCGCCGAAGGAAGCAGATGAGGAGGAAGACCTCCACTCCGTTGGAAAGGATTTTCATATGTCTTCAAAAATCTCAAATGATGGTAATAAATATCTCACATTAGTAACAAAACCTTAAAACCCGTTAAAAAACTTGTCACCATTGACATACATATACCAACATTGGAGATCTTTGATTTGACATTGGAGATATACGATTTCATAACCTGTTTGAATCCGATCGTGGGCTAGCCAATATGAAGCAGTCTTAAGCGAATCACTGCTTGGATTTTTTCTTTTGTTCTTTAAGTAGGCTGCACTTCAATCTACCAAAGCTGAGACAATTTTGTGCTGGTTGAATTTCTCACAGGGTATCTATGTAAATTTTGTATGGCTTGATGTATTTATGTCGAAATTTTGCTTCGACCATAAAGGTAAACAACATTTATTCAGTGAACTAACAAAATGCATCAGCATGTGGCAAAGTGTGTTCAATATACCCCTTCTCGAAGATACAAGGCGCACATTTACCATATATCTATCTATATATATAGCAAATATAGTAATATTATTTACGACTTGTTTACATTTATGTCTTTTACATCTATAGCATTTTTATTGGGTATTAATTTCGCAAAATTTGTTTGCCTCACAACAGCAAAGGTATGTGTGTGTTTGTATCTGCGAGTAACCCGATGCCCAACTTCATTCTAGGTCAATTTAGAGCGTGTGCCACAAAGCATTAATTTGACATGCGCATATTTACCATGTTTACACAATACATGCATATATTTATATACCTGTAGATATGTATTTTGTAAGGTAATGGTATTTTGAGACGCTTTAGAAATACCTATAAAAATCGAAAGTGTTGAAAGGGCGGTTAAATATCCACACACCTATGCACTTTACTAATCATGGACGTTGAATGGACGCCGCCTAATTGAAATTTTATCACTTTGCCAATATCGTCTGCGCAAATTCGATTTACAAACCTCGATGGTTGAAAGCAAGCATATACATATATGGTATGTAAATATAAAAGACTTTCTAATTAAGGTAGGTCACAGAAACAGGCGTGTTGTTTACCTTTTGCGGTCGTGGTAGTATTACTAATAGCATTTTGAACTCCCAGAACCTGAGTCAACAAAAAAAGGGGGTCAGGAGCTACACTCTTAATAACCAAAAGTGAGGAGGAAGTTCGACTACAATAAGCAAAACAGGGTGTGGTCGACCTAGAACCCTAAGGTATTTGCTATTAGTCGAAAGATCATCGCTTTTTTAAGTCTAAGGCTTTAGGTGCTTTATGTGCTCAGCCCAATCCACAAAAAGGGAAACCCCAAAATCTGCGCCAACTACCGCGGGATAAGCCTCCTCAACATCGCACATAAGGTTCAATTGACTGTCGTACTGTGTGAAAGATTAAAGTTCCCCATCAGTAAACAGATTGGACCTTATCAGTCTAGCTTTAAGCCTGAAAAATCAGCAATCGACCTGGCTACACTTGGAATCTCCAATTGACGTCAAACAGTGAAAAGAAAGAACGATTGATGCGCTGTTGTAAAGTCGACTATAACCGCATAAACGGTGTCTACGCAAATAAAAAAAGAAGAAGATATACTACAGTTTTCCCATCTAAACAATTTGTAGGGAGATAACGCTGTCTTGGGTAATAATTTAATGCAAATTTCGTGAAGATATCTCGTCAAGTTAAACAGTTTTCCCATAAAAGGGCTTGGGTTTTATCGAGTATTGTATGTCAGTCTTATTCCAAAGTGTTCCGATATCGAACATATTGGGTCGAAAAAGACGAGTACACAATTTTTATTTTGGTATCACGAAATCTGAGGGACGAATTTGCTTTTAGACGGACATACAGACATGGTCTGATAAACTTTGTAGTAAACTTAATATACCCTCTTTAGGGTATAATGTTAGATCCAGGATTGTGAAACGCAACGTAATAAGCGAAACGCCATGACCTCATGAAGCAATGTTTTTTTCAATGAAACGCTCCCCAATATAGTAACCCAACTAAATCATCGTAATCTCTCTTTCTATAACTCTTGCATTAGATTACATCAAAAGAACCCCTCTTAAAAAATCACGCCTGCTTATAAATAAAAGTGATATCTTACGTCATTTTCCTTAACAGGTTAAACACTCTAACAGCCCCTTGACGCTTAAGAGCACGCATTGAATGTAAACCTATGCCTCTGTGGCACATTGCGTGTGAAATTCACCCTCCGCTGGGCGTAAGCATTTCAAAAAGCTTTCCACAAACACTCAAGTAAATACTCAGCGGCACACATTTACACATACAAAAGCTGCCGAACGCACCCTTTGGGCTTACCACGGCTGAGCAAACACAATTTTGATCTTTTGCAAGATGTTTACCGACGCCGGGTGGCTGCCAAGCGCTTTATTGCTCTTGTTTTCGTAATATTTACAATCGGATAACATATGGATTTGAACATTATTTTGCAATTTAAAGGCTAAAGCCGAAGTTGACAGGACGAATAGATGATTGAAGTTAAACTACATAAATAAGTAAATACCAGGGATGATAGGAATATTTTGGATAAATTAGCGTCCACTAATTAAAGAGGTTACATTAGTTATGAAATAAACAAAAAAATTATATTGGATATCCCGAGAAGGAAAGGCTGAAAGACTTTTTTGGACGCCGGTTTACGGTGCATTTTTCTGTAAAGCTTTAAAAATAAAGGTCTCCAAAAAATATGTGTCTAATGTTATATTATTGAGTTAAGCCCACCGCCAATGAACTGATTAGACCTTACCAGTGTTGCTTTAGGCTTGGACAATCAACAACTGACCAGATATTTACCATGCGCCAAGTCTTGGAAAAGACGAGTGAAAAGAAAATCGAGATACACCACCTCTTTGCCGATTTTAAAGCTGCTTTTGACAGCACGAAAAGGAGCTGCCTTTATGCCGTGATGTCTGAATCTGATATCCCCCGCAAAACTAATGCGGCTGTGTAAACTGACGTTGAGCAATACTAAAAGCTCCGTCAGGATCGGGTGGGACCTCTCCAAGCCGTTCGATACCAAACGTGGTTTCAGACAAGGCGACTCCCTGTGAGCGATTTCTTCAATCTACTCTCGGAGAAAATAATTTGAGCTACAGAGCTGAATCGCAATCAGCTCCATCTTTTGTAAGAGTAAACAGCTGCTAGCATACGCCGATGATATTGATATCATTGGCCTCAACCATCGCACCATTAGTTCTGCTTTCTCCAGACTGGTTAAGGAAGCACAGCAAATAGGTCTGCTAGTGAACGAGAGGAAGACGAAATATCTCCTGTCATCAAACAAACAGTCGTCACACTCGCGACTTGGCTGCCACGTCAATGTTGACAGTCATAACTTCGAAGTCGTAGATAATTTCGTCTATCTTGAAACACCAACAACCACGTCAGCCTCGAAACCCAACGCAGAATAATTCTTGTCAACAAGGGCTACTTCGGACTGCGAAGGCAATTGAGAAGAGAAGTCCTCTCTCGACTAAACTATCCAAGTCACTCATCATCCCCGTCCTGCTAGATGGTGCAAAGACATGGACGATGATAACATCTGATAAGTCGACGTTACGAGTTTTGGAGCGAAAGGTTCTACGGAAGATTCATGGTCCTTTGGTAATGGTAAATTGTAGTGCAGTCATTGAGCTTAGCGCACTCAAAAAATAATATTTCAAATTATGACTTATCTAACTGGCCTCGTACGAAAACACCATTTGCGACACTTCTGGGGTAAATGGCTCTTGATATATTTTTTGATACTTATAATATTAGAAAATTCATAAAATTGTATATAACGGCATGTTTTCAGTGATTTTATCCACAAAATTATTTTTGATTTAAAGCAAAAATGCCACATAAATCTTTTTCTTTTTTTTTTTAATTTTGTGAACCACGCAGCGTCAACCTCTTTATGAAGCATCAGACACTTATGTATTTTCTTTTGCAAAATGTTATTCTTTACATTTACCGCTATAAGTGCATAAAAGCAAATGTTGTCAGTGAAAAGTTATTCATCACTGCAGTAATTGGATTAGACTACTGCGTGTGAGGAAAAAATCATGGAGCTTGTGACTTAATGACTTTACGATAATACCATATAGAGTGCTTGTGTGAAGTATGAAACACCAAATGACAAATCACCAAGTTAATGGGAGGGAGTATGTCACAAAAGGGCACAAGTAACTGCATATACAGATATGATATGATACAGGGTGGTACATATTAATTTTCATTAAAAAAAATTTTAAAAATAAATATTTCATAATTAATTCGAAACTCTTTTGTCTTGTTAAAATTTTTCATAAAAACTTTTTTTTTAATTTTTTTCTTCAAATATTATTTTTTAATATTTCATTATTAATTCGAAATTCTTATGTTTTGTTAAAATTTTTCATAAAAAATTTTGTTTTAAAATTTTTTTCCTCAAATATTATTTTTTAATATTTTATTATTAATTCGAAATTCTTATGTCTTGTTAAAATTTTTCATAAAAAACTTTTGTTTTAAAATTTTTTTCTTCAAATGTTATTTTTTAATATTTCATTATTAATTCAAAATTCTTATGTCTTGTTTAAATTTTTCATAATTTTTTTTTTTTTTTTTTAATTTTTTTCTTCAAATATTATTTTTTAATATTTCATTATGAATTCGAAATTCTTTTGTCTTGTTAAAATTCTTCATAAAAACTTTTTTTTAATTTTTTTCTTCAAATATTATTTTTTAATATTTCATTATTAATTCGAAATTCTTATGTTTTGTTAAAATTTTTCATAAAAAATTTTGTTTTAAAATTTTTTTCTTCAAATATTATTTTTTAATATTTCATTAATAATTCGAAATTCTTATGTCTTGTTAAAATTTTTCATAAAAAACTTTTGTTTTAAAATTTTTTTCTTCAAATGTTATTTTTTAATATTTCATTATTAATTCAAAATTCTTATGTCTTGTTCAAATTTTTCATAATTTTTTTTTTTTTTTTTAATTTTTTTCTTCAAATATTATTTTTTAATATTTCATTATGAATTCGAAATTCTTTTGTCTTGTTAAAATTTTTCATAAAAAATTTTTGTTTTAAAATTTTTTTCTTCAAATATTATTTTTTAAATTTTTTTTTTCAATATTTTCCCCTATTTTTTTTTTTCTAGTAATATATACATACATACACAGGTATTGAACCACCCTGTATATTCCCATAGTCAGTATATTCACATTGTGGCGTGTACTCCCTTTGGTGGCTGATGAGCTCGAGCGAAAAACAAAGGTGCAGCTGTATACATAACGGTTCATTGACGATTGGGGTTAAGTCGTGTTGTAGTGTGCGGGGAGGCGTTTGGGGTTCGCAATTGAAGCACTCAAATTCCATAATTTAAATTGAAAATGGGTTGAAGAGATGCACGAACGGAAATTATGATGCAAACATACAGACAGACATGCATTCGTAATATGCATCATTTCTCAATGCAATGCCAGTGTTGTTGTTTGTATTTATGAGAGTTACATACATCTATATGGGAGTATGATGAAGTTGTTGATTATTGTCTGCACTTTTAATTTAAATTTAATATGAAAATGTCATGAGAGCGAAGACAGAGTGATGATTTCAAATTCAACTCGAGATTTTACATGAAGTTGCGCAAGGGGATTTGTAAATTTTCAGACATACATACATACCTGTCTTCATATACAATATATGAGTGTTTGTATACAACTTCGTGAAATACCGCAACTCCTAAATCGTGTGTGAATTATGGAAGCTTTCACACAGTAGCTTTTCAAAATTTCGTTTCTTTGTGGATTGTTTGTTGTTTGTGTCGTACATGATACTACAATATAATACTTTCATTTTGAAAAACTGAGCTTTTACAACTTTGAGCTATAATCAACAACTTAGATGAACTTTTGAAAGATTTAAAATGGGATTTCAGATATACAAATCACTTTTTCTAGTTCATGATTCTACAGAATTGAAGCAAGTGCTCAATTAATGATAAAATTTAAAGCTTTCATTTGTATTTTTATAGCACAGAGAGAGCTTTCACTTTTAAAACTTATTACTGAAGATTTAATCGCTTTGAAATCCTCGAAAATTCGAAAGAGCTTTCTCATTAAATTAGCGATTTGGAATTTTTGAGGTTTTAAAGGCTATAAAAGCTTCAGATATAAGTTTTAAAAGTGAAAGCTCTCTTTTTAGATGGGCTTTTAAGTTGTTGAGTTGGGAAAAAAAATCCCGAATATGTTAAAATATTGTTTGAAGACTCGTTAAGTAATATGGATTCATTCATTTAATCAATTTTGACTTTACCTTGACCTAGTTTCGCATGAGCAAGCTTTTGCCAGAAAAAGCTTAGCCCAGACGAAAGATTTACCACAACTCCATCTATTCCACAAACTTTCACAATTAAATAACCAAGTAGGAAATATTTTCGAAATTCTGGCAAAATTGTTTTTAGAAGTGATTATTTCGAATTTTTGCGCGTATTAAAAGTCTTAAATATAAATTTTCACTTCACTGCAATTTGATTTTCTTTTTATTTGCATAAAAGTATATACGTTGTAAGTAATTAAGTGTATCCAATTGATTACCCCCTTTGATTACTTGTTTTTATTGTGCCACGTTCATGCACTTTAGTTGAATAGAATTGCCGTTTTCCTAATTCTGTAATTGCCAGCTGCCTTTTTGACTTATTGACTACTCGACCGTAAAGGAAATCGATAATTAAATACAAAATGTTACCAGAAAGCAATAATAAAGAAATTGTATATACACATGTATGTATATATATATTTATAGCGCGATTGACTTTTTCTGCTAAGGAAATTAATAATGTCTATTTTGTGCTAAGTTGTCTCAAGAGAAATCGTTAAAATGTTTGCTTTCTCCAGCACTCTGTTAACGATGTCGTTTTTCTATTTGAAGTCGTATGCATTATCGAATTTTTCGTTAAGATTTTGCTAAATTTTATATTTGATACCTCTCGTTGAGCTTGGTGAAATTAAAGCTGTTCGATGGAGCTTGAAAATTTTCTAAAATAAATATATACAATATATAAATATTGCTTACTATCGAAAATATATTGCTTAATTGTCTTAAGAGCTCATGGAAATCTCCCTTCCTAAAGATGTTTTTGAGATACTTTCTCTGAGTTTAGTCGAAATTAAAACTCCTTGTAATAGCGTGAGCTGGTTGTACTACCATGGGTTTCAAAAAATCGAATTTTAATTATTGTCATATTAAATTCTACTACACCTCTAGAATATTGTCCTAAAATAGTGTAGTTTCGGAGATACAGCCTTAAGAACTTGTGCGCTCGAGGCTAGCTAGGGACAGTGAGCCTTCTCTAACGCGTTTTTCGCAAAACTGCGCTTTTGAAGTCGGTTGACAAAATTTCTCGAGGACTACTCAACCGATCATCATGAAATTTTGCACAGACCTTTTTCTTAAAGACTTGGACGAAGGATTTTTCTTCAATTTTATCAAAAATACAATTTTAGTTTTTTTTTTTCGACCAAGTTTTAAGTATTGCTCTAACTAGAAGACGTATTTTTTCACTTTTTTCCGAGAAAATGGAGTCACAACAGCCGAGATTACATAAAATATAATTTTTCAAAAATTTTAGAATTTCCTTGCTAATAAGTAGAGTATGTTTGTAGCAATAAAAATTTTAATAAAATATATTTTTATAGGACAAAAAATTGTTGAAAAAAGGCCGTTTTTTACCCGAGTTAACCCATGTAACCTCTTAACTCGACAGCATTCATACAAATTACTTCAGGTTCAACAATAACAACATGTGGAAGTAAATATTTCCAAGACTAACATCAACTCCACATGGGAGGGGCAAGAAACGATTCTTTTACATATGGCTCAATCAGCTCACAATTCCGGCCTTAGACCAAGTATCCTCTGGATGATCAAAAAACATCCGTTTGAGAGCGAGTTACAGTGAGAAGGTTTTGGTGAGCTGTGTTTAGGAACCGTCAGGTAAAGAAACACCCGCAATGAAAAGAAGAAAACGGCCTCAGATGAGAGATCCCCCTTTTGATGATGACCACTGCAAATGTATTAAGGATTACTAATACTTTTAGAATTGTTAAAAAAACCTACTGACATATGGGGGTATTCTGGTCTAGAAATTTAAGAAAATCGAAATTTTTTTATATATTCTTAAAGTATAACTATTCAAGAATATGTGTACAAGAAGATTTTTCAAATTATTTTCGGAGATATAGGCATTTTTCTGACCCGGCATGCAAACTGGTTCGGCCGGAACCAATCGAACAAAAGACATATGGGAAACTTTAAACGCGTTTTTCTCAAAACTGACATTTTTGGAACGATATCCACGATTTTTCAGGTTCTACTGGACCGAATTTACTTTTATAGAGTCTTCTTTATAAGCCTGTCTATGGTTGCAACTAGCCCCATTCCCAAATTTTTATTATTATTTTTAAAAATTCGAAATAGTCAGAAAAAGTGATCCAAAAAAAATTTTTTTTTCAGGCAGTCGCCATTTTGTGAAAGAAATTTTTTCCCACTTTTCCGTAGTTCTGGCGATTGCGACATTATTCAAGATTAATAGTCTTTTTTTTGGTTTCAGATAACTAGGAGGGTTGAAATCATGGGTATGGTCACGTGGAAATTTTTAGAGACCCCCCACTTCGTCAGCTCATAATTTCTGAAATTTTTTACTTTTTTTAGCTTTTATTTTTTTTCTGTACTCTTCTAAAATTAACAAATAACTAATAAAAAAATGGATTACCATTTTTTTACGACACTTTAAAAATTACCTGAAATTTATGTTACTAGACCTGAATACCCCCTTAAGAAATATACTAACACCATAAAAAATATAGAAACCAACTATTTATTCTCGCCAAGCCTTAGCGAGGCACGATTCGAACAATAACTGGTATAAACAATACAAATATATTGAAGTTTAATGTTAAAGCTCTTTCTGATTTACACCAACCTATTACTTTTTCATTTTCAACGCTACAGATTCTGACGAGTCGAACAATAACTGTTGTAATCGAAAATTTCTTGTTTCAATACGCGGTGAGTCATTCGAAAATCACCTCTTTTATGCATATTACGCATATAATTAGAACAACTATTTAAATTATGACTAACGATATGTAACTATATTTACTCATTTATAAATATATTATTGTTTATACATATATATTTACACTTCCGTCATAACAAGTTTCGATATGGGCGAGTTCAAGCTCTATGTTGCCTATCGAAAATGGAAAGCAAAAGTGTTAGGAGTACATAAAAGTAAGTGTACCTCCATATCTAGAACGCGCCAACATATGCGACTCGACTTCGAAGTCAAGTTCTTTACGTAATAGTAAGAAGGCATTTGTTCATTAATGAGTAAGAACTAATTCTGGAATATGTAAATATAAAATTAGCTATCAGTGTTGTAATATTTATAATGTAATATATATTTATAAACGAGAAAATGGATATATAAATAAACAGTTTTATTAAAACAATCTGCTCGCTATATTTTCTTTATTTTATCGTGCACACATAATACAAATAAAAATAACAATCAATAATCTATTAACCCTTTAAACACGAATTTGTTCGCCTTTATTTATTATTTCATTGATTGAGAATGAAATAAATAAAGCACCGTGAAAACACAGCACAAGGTCAAGTTCAATAACACAGCCTTAAATGTCGGCGTTCGCACACGCTTTTCGGTTTTCTTTTCATTTTTGGTTTACCAAAATTTTTAGTAATTCCATTTAACGTCAGTAAGCATATTTGCATGCAATTAACCTGTGATTGAAGTTGTTACAATTTGGTTTTTCAGTTTACTTTAGGCATTACTTCTCTATCTCATGAATTGCTCTTTACATTTTGTTGTCTTATTTAGCATTTTTGAATGTACTATATTTCAGTTTTTATTTATTTGTGACTGATTACTCGACTTGACTGGTCTGAAAGTATAGGTTCGAACTTGTAGGCTTTTGGGCGTGAATATGAAAGCGAGTACATTTGCCTGCGGCCTTTAATTATACCAGACAAGCCGAAGCATATTCTGATTGCAAAATGTATGCTAACTAATTAGGTTAATTACCTCTATTTAGTCACAAGTAAGTAAACACATAAGCACATATTTTTTATACCATGCACAGAGTATATTATGTTTGCCACAAAGTTTGCAACAACCAGAAGGAAAAGTTTCAGACCCTTTGTGTTAAAAGATTAAAAGATCACATTAGAAGCTTTCCAAGATGTCTTCACGAAATTTTGCATTTGTTATTTTCCCAGACAATAATGAAATCTCCGAAGAAATTGTCAGATGGCTGCCATTTAAACTGAACGATCGGAATCAAGTTCTTCTACGGAAACTGATTTATTTGTAAAGTTAAGTTTTTTTTTCTTAAGGTTACATGGATTTACGGATTTGAAAATTTATTGTTTATTGTATTTTTAAATTCTACAACACATCTAGGATATTTTCCTAAATTTTCAAATTGGTTCGAGTAATAGTTTCGGAGATAAGGCCTGAAGAGCTTATGCGCCTGAGACTAGCTAGGCTAAATGCGCCGTCTTAAAACGCGTTTTTCTCGAAACTGTGTTTATGAAATTTCGAGAACTACTCAACTGATCTTTATAAAATTTTACACAGGTCTCTGAGATTCTTAACCACATGGACGAAGGATATTTTCGACTACAACTATTTGAAAAAAATGGCGCGAAATTTTCACCGAAATTTTAATTTTTTTTTAAATGTCTTTCAAAAATCCAATTTTCGGATTTTTTCCTTCGTCCAAGTTCTAAGTTGAGATTTTAACTAAAACTCGTATTTTTCACTTTAGATCTAAGGAGTTATTCTGCCAATATGGGCTCATCTTTTTTCCGAGAGGTTACCAGAAATGACGTCGCCATGGCCGAGTTTAAAATATTTTTTTCAAAAATTTCAAAATTTCTTTGTTAATAATATATGTTTGTAACAATAAAAACTCGAATAAAATATTTTATTTGTTTTATGTCAGTATTTTTTTTTTTTTAAGTATATTTTTTGCCCGAGGAAGTCCATGTAGCTCCTTAATTCTTATGGGCTTATATTTAATGTTATAATATGCTTTCATGCATCACATCTTAAAGATAGTGAGCATTATTTAACCTGTAGAGGTCTCCTTGGAACCTTTTAGATGATGATGTAGTCAAATTATTGCCAGAACCCGAACTTTTGTTCCGATTTAATTTAATGAATTTTACTTTAATTATATTTATTTATTTTAAGTACATTAAGGAACCTTCGTTTTGCAGATATTGTAACGTTTGATGTTTAAAACCATAAAATATACATAATATGTAGCTTCGATACAGCTAGGCTTGTTCTTGAGAGACTGCTGTTGATTAATAGCGTGGATCAACAACAAAAAAAATTATACAAATGATTTTTGTTGTTAGGAACAATTTTATGATTGAATAGAAAAACACATCTCTGCTCAAAATTTAATCTATAGAAATACTTTGAAATCTCCCATAAGCGGACACCGGCGAGACCAGCATTTTTCTCCGCTTATTAGACTGCCCTTAATAAACATCCAAAAATGTTTAGATCGGCCAATGTGCAAGATTAATGAAGTTGTCCACTTAATAGAGCGTCCTGTTATAGAGTTTTCACTGATTATGTACGTATGCATGTGTACTTATATTTGATTATTTTCACATTAGTAATAACACGGTTCAAATTTCCCACATACAAATTGCAATTGCCATAACACACACACACACACTTCACGCTGATAAGTTTGTTTTTAAAATTATTTTTTTGGTTTTCTTTGTTTCAAGTTGCGGTTAATCATTTCAAAAATATATGTATATGTACATATATATGTATTTACATTAACTGAGCCTCTAGTGGAGTGAATTTAGCACAAGGTTATTGAAACTATAATGGGCATTGATATGAGCTGGAATATTAAAGCTTTTATTCCCGAAGGCGTATGTTGTTTTTTTATATTTTTTAAATTTTTATATGCAAATGTAGTTGAATGTTCTACAACAATAATTCAATAGAGAAAGTTCAAAGATCTGGAAATGGAATACTATAATTATCACTGAAATCAATTTGCTTGCAAAATCGTGCTTGGAATTGCTCTGCCTAGTATATTAAGGTTGCCATATCATATAAAATAAATATTTTTTTTTAATATAAATAAAAATAAGTATAGTAAATTGCTAAAATAAAAATAAGCATATTAAGAACACAAACAGCGTTGCCACCCGGACAAAAAAATATTTTTTGTGCTATAAAAAACACACTTTATTAAGTTAAAAAATCTGATACAGAGGAATGCTTACATAAATAATTTTTTTTATTATTAGCGTTGCCACTTTAAAATATAAAAATATTTTAATTTTTTTATTAATGGACTGTATAAAAATCTCAGTCACTTCTTTTATGTGTTTCGGAAAGTAAAAATTAATTGTCTAATAAAAAGTAAATTAATAAAGTAAATAAAATAAAATTAATTAATAAATTGCTAAAATAAAATTTTCAGCATATTGAGAACATAAACAGATTTTAAATTAAGCCTTGTTAGGTTGCCACCCGGACAAAACAATACTTTTAGTGCTAAAAAAACCACACTATATTAAGTAATAAACTCCAACATAAAGGAAAGCTTACATAAATAATTTTTTTTCATTATTAGCGTTACCACAAGTTCAAAAAATAATTATATTTTTTATCAATGAACTGTATAAAAATCACAGTCAAATCATGAAAGACTTTCAGAAAGTAAAAATTAATTCTCGGATATAAAAGAACAAATGATGTGATATTTTAAGCACAAATTTAAAATTAGAGTTGCCATATAACTTAAATTAGCACAACACAAAATTAAATTAGCAAAAACAAAAATAATATGTATGTATGAAAAAATATAAATATTTTGCTGACGAAAAGTTTCACGCTATAAAAAGTAGTTTATTTAACTATAATAAAAGATAGTTGCCACCTAATTAGCAATTAAACTTATAAAAATGATAAATAAGGTTTTAAATCATTATAATTAATCATCAACAGAACAAAATATTAAGAAATTTTTTTTGTTAGGGTTGCCATATATACACATTTATCTTCAAAATATTTTTTTCTAAAAATACTTGTCATAATTAGCTATAATGGAGCAGCCTATATATTCACATTTGAAAGTCGCAACACCACTCACTCCCACCCATTCGCCTATAACTACTTCCTCTTAAACAACCATTAAGGCCAACAGCCGTTGCTTCCCCTACAACAACAGCAGCAAACGCCAAGCACTAACTGCATCACAACATAAAACTATCTATCAGCCATCAACAGAGCAACCGCATCCGCTGACAGCAACAGCCAACACAACCCACTCATTACCACGAAGTTGGTGTTTGCCACTTAGCAAAGGTTATTGCCACAAAATGCTGCATAACAAGCGCAGCGAAAAAGTGCAAAGTTTCACCTTTTGTTGCATAGATTTTCCATTTTACCTGTGTGTGCCCACAAATGGCGAGCGAAAACCACAAACGAAATTGACTTCATATGCCAACAAGCCACAAGCTCTCACCACTCAGCGTGTTGCTTCTAGGGCGGTACACAATACGCGCTCGCTTCTAAGTACATTCTGTTTACAGTCGGTGCAGTAAGTTGGCGGACGGTTGAATTGCTTAACGCCCGTTTGAGTTTGAATAAAAGCAAAAGGAGAAGCAAATATTCGAGAGTCAGAGCGGAAGTGATGCTTTCCTGTTTGCCTGTTGGGTGTTAAGAGTGGGTAGAGTGAAGGTAGCAGGGCGTTAAACAGCAACAAGCAATTTGACTTCAATTGAGATGAAGGCAATTGTCGAAGTGCGATAACCTCGTTTCGCCGGCGCCTTTCAGTTGGATATAATTTTCATAGAGAATTAGTATGTGTTGTGCTAATCTATTAAACATTATATGTATATACATACATATGTTTCTTACAATTTCATATGTGTACCTGTATGTATATGGATGACATTGAATTCATTCAGAGGAAACCCAAAATTGCTCTGAATTTTGGAAGCATGCCTCATGCTTAATAATAAATGTTCTGCGGTATTTAAGTTAAATAATCAAGAGCACTACATTTTTCGGCAATTAATAATAAACAACCGCAATTGAATTGTAAACAAGTGGGAATGAGCAGTGAGTGAGGAATAACCTTGAAATTTTACATTTTATTTTTATTCATGATTTCATTAAAAACAGAAAAAAGCGGTTAAGATAACGGTAATAATTTTTTCAGAAGAATACAAAATTTCAAAAAAATTATTAAAAAGTCTTAGTAACATATATATTAAAGGAATTTGTTTAAAATTATTCGAATTAAAAGTAATATTTGAAGTAATAAAAATTGCTCGAAGTCGCTGCCTTGAAGCAGGCGGATAACTATATGAAATTTTATTAAGGGTTAAATATCAACTCGTCAAAAACAACCGTTATTCCTTTTACAAAGCGAAGATCTCTTCCTCTGTCTAAAGGGCTGAAATTCCTTGGCCTCACATTAGACTCAAACTTAAGGTGGAGTAAGCCTGTGGATTTAACACAGTCCAAAACTACCAAGGTACTCATGACATGCAGACGCCTAGCTGGAAGGTTCTGAGGTTGCAGGCCAGATATCATTAGATATACCACGATCGTAAGGCCTATTGACACTTATGGAGCGATTGCTTGGGCATGTAAGATAACGCAGTCGTCGGTAGGTCTTCAACTAAAGAAGCTGCAAAGGGTCGCCTGTGTCTGCGCAGTACTTGAAGTCACGCTGGAGCTCACACCACTATATCTAGTGAAAAACAGGTAGAGAAGCTGTTCATGCCATTAGAGGATTTCGGCAAAGGGAAGATAATGTCAACTCAAAAAATTAAGCTCCTAAGGGAACACATACCACTGAACTTAATCCAAGGGACGGCGTTACGAAAAGGGTTTACTTTACAAAGAAGTTCAGAATTACTCTCCGCAGTAAGACAGAGTGGAACGCTTCCACGCTCAACCTACTACTGAGGCGCAACACTATCCAGTGGTACACTGACTGCTCGGAAATACCGGAAGGCATTGGAGCAGGCATATGCGGGTTCGCATGCCAAACTATCTACACCAATGAGACGTTTTCCAAGCATCTTTCAAGCAGAAGTCTTTGCTAAAAGTCAGTCTGTAGAAATCAATCTCTAACGCAAGTATCGCAATCAGCGTATCGCTATGCATAGGGTTAGTTAGACGGCGATCTCAGAGTGTGAGTTTAAATCACTTTCAGTGCATGAGTATATATGAAGTCTGAACTGCCTCTCAGTTATTACTTAATCTGAGTACCGGAGCATAAAGGAGTAGCCGGCATTGAGCTGGCCGACGAACTAGTCCACTCTTCGGCAGCGTCTAGACTGATGGGGCCAGAACGATGCATTGCAGTGGGGTCCCACACTATAAAGGAGCCTCTTCGCACAGAGAAGAGAGTGGGAAGAGAACAGCATGGAAGCAGGCAGCAGGAATGCACTTGTCCAATATGGGCATAGCCTCTTGCGCAAACTGGCGGTTCTGAGACATGGAACAGGAATCTCCAGATCACCTGATTCTGAATTGCTTGACCTTTGTGATCATTTGTGATATGGGGGAGGACAGAATAGACCATAGGTCGCAGTGCAAAGACTGAATTTTCCCATCTATCTATATAACGTAATTAAATAAATGCAGCTTAAAGGTTCTTATTAATAACAACACGTTGTCGCCAGTTTAACCATCTACTCTCTTCTTTGTATATTTATAACCTCAAATTCTTGGATTAGGGAGTATACCTTGGAAATCAAGCCAAGTGTAATATAAGCTTTTGGACAACGGTTCCCTTGAAGCATGGATGAAATAGATTGAAGAATTTCAGGATCTTTTTAAAAGAAATGGAATCAAATCTGAGCCTCTATTATCATAGAACATACGCCTCTCCCACGAAACCTAAAATTAAACTGTTCACACATTTTTAATATTAATTGACAAGACTTCAAAGTTCATGTGAGTGTTTTTTTGCTAATTGATTTTAATGTCTATAAATATTATTTTCTGCTATTTTTATTTGAAGAAAGTGCAAACAAGTCAAATTATGTAAGAATGTAAGTGTAATTTATAGACACTCTGGTTCTTTGTAAATAAAATATGTAGTTTAAAATATGCGAAGTAGAAAATTGATTTTGATTTGATTAAATTTACAAGTAAATTAACGAGCTGAGAATGCATGGAGCCAACCCGACAGTAACCTAGAACAAGAGCACATCATAATTGAAGGCGATAAAAAGTGAACCAGTGGGGCTCTTACAAACAAACATACTTTGTATAAATATATGTACAGATATATTCTTGCGAAAATGGTGATGAGATCTCCAAGTCATGGAAATAGCAATGCAATCATGTGTAAGTTATGGAATTGCGTCATTCGTAGAAAGTAAACAAAGCAAAGAAGCGCCATGAATAAAATAACAAGCCAATTGCAATGAAAGCAAATATATTACATATTAAATAACAAGAAAAACTAGAAAAAAAAATTTTATTTGCGCCACAAGTAGCAGAATTGAATGGAAAGTGTTCTGGTGGCAGGCCGCAATACTGACCTAATGCTCTCTATTGTAGTTATATATGGCTGCGTGAGTGTGTGCTTTTCAATTCATAATTCTGACAGTCATAAAGAGCGATCACTGAATGTTGACGCCTGTCGAAGCGTTTAGCATTTTGGCGACTCTAAATCAGACGTCAATGTCAATTGTCCAAATGTGAATGTCTTTCATGTGGCACTTTATGGGTTCGTGTGGGGCGACAATTGTGATTACTTTATGACATTGCGAATAGTTAAGTGGAAAGCAGCGGTGGCTTTGCAAGTGCATGACAATAATTTGTTTTAATTGTAATTATTTTTTTTTGGCTGTCAGTTTTCTGGCTTTTCCATATTTGTATGATATGTTTGTAAGTACATACATATGTGATGTCTGCTATTTTGGTACCCTTGTCACACAAAAGAAGCTGACAGGTAATTTTATGCAGAAAATATGTTTCTAAAGAGTATAATAGTTTTGTTTTTCTAGAACTTACCAAGATAGATAGAGTAGTGTTAAGCACCAAGGGGGGTGGGTGGCGACCACAGTACCTTTAGTTGACTTTTTGCCGAAAATATATAAAATATAAACATATCAAAGATATGCAAGTCAAACTCAGAGATAATCCTGTTCTGACAAAAGTAACTCTAAATATCAAAAATTGGTTGAACCAGACCGATGCGTCCCTTAGCTCCCGTATACTTACCTAATATATGTTTTCGAACATCCAGATGACTTTAAATTGGGTATATCGGTCAAAATTTGAGTTATCTCAGTGAAAATGAGAGAGCATATTTTACTCATAACGGTGTATCTTTTTTCAATAATCTGCTTAATATTTCTTTAATAAAAAAATTAAAAATATGGTGGCAACCATACTCAAAAATAATTCCAATTGTAATCCTGTTTAACTCATCAGTTTTTTTAAACTCATTCGAACAATAATCCAAAAAATATCACACCACCTCCATATTGTATGTATGTAAATTTCAAAAAATTTTATAAAAATAAAAATGCTTCACAAGCCATTTGCATGCTGGAAATCAGCTGTGTAATTATTTCCGTTCAAAACAAAAACACTTGAGTTTCGTGAATTTGCGAATATTCAAATAAGAAACGAAAAAAAAATCCACACATACAGATATGTTTATATGCATATACATATATAAAAAAATCACAAATGAAATGAAAATCCAAAAATAACCGGGAACATTTATGTAGGTCCAGCAAAGGCGGTAATAAAACTGTCATTGGGAATGGTACAAATTTATTGAGGAAATGTGCTGTGCGCAGGCATTACGTATACGCCATGGCTGGCTGCATGGCTGGCTTATACACATGCCCGCATTAAAATGTAGCCGTGCATTGTGTTTTTGTACTAATTATACTGTTTCATCGTAAACTTTAAAAATCTGACAGATACTCGAACATATGCGGAGGTGTCGGACCGATTTTTTTTTTGCAGACTCGGCAATCTTCGCTGTTTCTTTGGGTTTATCTGTGTGTGTGTTTTAATTTCTGACACATTTCCATAGCAAATTTCGTCACTGAGTGCGTGGCACATCTGTTGCGTTGTTATTTTGCAATCAACGCATATCAGTGAAACAAGGCAAAGGCATAAAGGCGCTTATGGTGGCGCAGAGCGATCATAAAAGTTGAAGTACATAAAAAAATGCGCCGAAAACAATTGTGTTGCAATTTCATTTTATTTATAGTCATCAGTTCAACTCAAGCGTTAGTAAAAGTTTTCTTTTTTAAATCCCAGCAAATGTAGTGGGGCAAGTAAAACATGTGTCGGATTTAGTATGTTATGAGATTTCAATACAGTTGCAGAGCACAACTCTATACATACATATGTATAACTTTAAGAAAGATGTTACTAAAATTCTGATGTACATATGTATTGTTCCCATATATGAATATGTCAAATTTAAGTATAATCAAAATGTTGATTTACGTATTATTGAGGAAAGTAAATGAGGAAAGTATAAGAAATAATTAAAAAAATTTATTGCAAAATACTTTACGATATTTTTATCAAGGTGGTCCTTAAAATCTATTAAAAAATTTTCCACAGCCAAACTCACTCTATTTATGCATATTAGTTTTAGTTTTTACCCAATAATATAAATATACATAAATTTATTACAAAACACTTTATGATATTTATATTAAAGTAGTCCTTAAAATCAATTTAACAATTTTCCTTAGCCACACTCACTCAATTGTTATTAGTTTTAGTTTTTAGCCAATAAAATGTAATATAACTCAGATAAATAGAAAACGTTTCGAATAGAGTTGCCAACTGTGAAAAAAAATATTACCTCACAGGACTATAAGAACATTTTTTGGTTTGCCTAACAGCAGCATTTAAAGATTTTGTGATTAAAATCAGTATTAAAACACCCTGTTAAATTAAACTATAGTTTCTTTTCAACACTTAAATGATAGAAATCGAAAAAAATCTGTGAAGTTGCCACATATTAAAAAAAATTAAATACCGAATTGTGAAATAAAGATATACAGAATTCAGTACGGATTATTAAATTTGAGTACAAAAAAATTTTATGAAGGTTGCCATCTGGTAAAAAATTTTATTTGAAAAAATAACTTAATACAATTTTAATATTAAACTTAAAAGGTTTAAAAATTTTTGGTAATGAAGATATAAATATTTTACAAGGGTTGCCACTTAAAAAAAATAACAATAAACATAAAATGTGTTGATATCTATATATATTACAGTATTGATAAAAAATTTAATAAGTTTTAGAGAAATTATAATCCTAATATATTTTTGAGAAGAGTTGCCACCCACTAAAATATTTTATTACTAAAAAATAAATTAATACAATATGAATATCATACTTAAAAGGTTAAAAAAATGTTAGTAAAGACCAATAAAATACCAATATTTTACAGGAGTTGCCACTAAAAAAAATTAATTTAAATAATAAAGTATAATGAGAGGTATTACAATATTGATATAAAATTAAATAATTTTAAGATAAATTTTAATCCTAATTAATTTTGAGAAGGATGGCAACCCTTTTAAAATATAATTGAAATTAGAAATTGTATTAGTAAAAAATAAATTAATACAATATGAATATCAAACTTAAAATGTTTAAAAAATTTTAGTAATGAAAGTAAAAATATTTTACAAGAGTTGCCACTTAAAAAAAATTAATTAAAAACATAAAATATGTGGATATTTTAATGTACATAAAATTTAATAAATTTAAGAGAAATTCCAAACCTTACATATTTTTGAGAAGGGTTGCCAGCTTTTTAAAAAATAATTTAAGCCATTTGTTAAAATAAGTTAAGAACTACAATATTGCTTATTAAAATTAACAAATATAATATTTCATACAGATTTGCACAAAAATTACTTGCTCAACTAATTCACCTATTTACGTTATATTTTTATTTTGCAAAAAAGTACCGTTTTACTCAACATATCACCATTTTTTGGCTTGTATTTGATTATATTACTTTTTACAAATAATGTCCACTTTAACCTTGTATCAAGACGCCCCACTGTGCATTGAACAAATCAAAGTTCTTCTAACTCAAATATTGTTGTTGCATAAACGGTTTCTACTCACGGTATTTTTTATTGGGTGAGTCATCTATTGCTCGCCAGCAAAAGGCAATTAAAATAGGCAATCTATAGAGATGCTGAAGCAACACAAATGCACAAGCAATAACAGCAGTGCATCCTCTTCAGTGTACATACAATACAAACTAATACATATCTATTTATATACATACATATGTACATGCATGTCTGATACTGGTGCGACCACTTTGCTGCAGCAACTCATTAGTTGATGAAAATCAAATTAAAAGGCGCTGAAGTTTTATTCACAGCAAATTGAAAGAAAAACAAAAGGGAAAAGATTGCAACAAAAAAGTAAAAAAACCGACTTGCCCGGGGCACCGAGTGACTAATCGGCAGCAACAGGCCAGCCGCAACAGACAGAAAACCAGACTGACAGGCATTCAGACAGACGGTCGCACGCAAACCACGATGATGAGTTGAAGAGCCAAGGCACTTACATACATGTAAGCCCACATAACGGTGCTATTGCACAAGACAGTCTGTCACGGCACGTCTTCAAGCGTTCAGATAAAAGCTATTTTCGAGTGGAGTATTTTTTTATACTCGCGCAACTGCAAATACAGACACACTTACTTACAAGCGGTTGACCTGCAATTTCAGCGCACAAGTTTGGAGTAAAAATAGAAAAGGGCCGCGAAGCAAAGAATAGAAAAAACATATGTAAATAAATAAGGAAAACGATGAAAAAAAGAAAAAGATAAAATAAGCTCAAAATTGTTATTATAATTGAATTAAAATTAAAATTAAAACTACAACTAAAACTAAAATTGAATTAAATTAAATTAGATTAAATATTTTAGATTAAAATTAAAACTAAAATTAAAATTTAATCTAAATTAAAATTAAAATTAAATTAAATGAAAATTTTAAGTTAAATTAAATTAATTATTATGATTAAAATTAAATTAATTTAAAATTAAAATTAAATTAAAAAAATAAAAACCAAAATTAAAATTAAACTTAAAATTAAGATTAAATTAAAATTAAATTAAATTAAATGAAAATTTAAAATTAACTTAAGTTTTGACTATAATATGAAATAAAAAAATTATATTAATTAAAATTTTAAATTTAAACTAAAATTAAAATTAAAATGTTAAAAAACTGTTATTGAAAAAAAAGCAGAAATTTATTTATAGTTTCAAATTGTTCCAATCAAAGATTAAACAGAATAAAAAAATACATACTTTAACTTAAATTAAAATTAGAACCAAAAATAGATATTAATTAAACTCTAATTTAAAATTTTAAAAAGAATTAAAGATTATTTAAATTTAAAAAGAAATTACTTCATTACAATGAAGATCGTAATACGCAATTACTATTAGCAGTATTATTTTGAATTACTATTTATAAAAAATTAATTTAACAATAATTAAACAAAATTAAATTAAACCATCAATTAAAAGTGTTCACTACTCAACAGTTCCAATCACCATAAAAACTAAATCTAACAACGCCCGCTTCAACTTTTAATCTAATTCCATTTAATGCACTTCACTCACAGCCACACACATACGCGCACACAAATGAATGACGAGAATAGATTTCAGCTGAGTGCTAATTGCACTCCTCTATTGTTGTGGCTGGCAATTAAATTCATATAAAATAGCATAAAGTATGGGGCAAGTGCGGCAGTCAATCAGTTAGTCAGTCACGCACGCCCACAATGTGTCTTTGCATGCCACTGGGCAATCGATTCAGTATGCAACAGCGGCAGAACGGAAGAGTGACCCTTGTACCAACAATGCCTGTATTAATAACTGTAATAAATATTTTTTAGACGTGTACATATGTTTGTACATATATAAATGGAAAGTGGCGCTAGGGTGGCTTTTGTTGTTTATTTACGCAGCAGTTGTCGCGGTCACTGAGTTTTAGGTTATTAACCTAAATTTTGATTGGGAAATATCAGATTTAATATTGATGGAATAATTAGAAAATGTAATAAGTGTTTATTATTAGATATCTGCGATTTAATTCTATTTTTGATGGTAAAATCATTTGCTATGTTTAAACAAAAAATAAGTTTAATCCGAGGTTTCAGTAAAGGTGTTGCCAGTTTGTCTGCACAGCTTTTATAGAGTATTCGATTCGCTACCCTCTGAAAATAACTAATTTTTACCTTACCTATTAGATAGTAGTCACAATTATTTTCTTAATGGTGGATGTATGTAAAAGCACACCTTTTTGTGATTCTTCTCAAAGTAAACTTTCAAATTTTTCTTAGCAAGATTCATCTCGCGGCCTCGTAGGTGTTCCGAAGGTACAACGTCCGATAGGCACATATGCGATACGCTTACATACATATGGTATATTGTCGGATACAAATAGCTAAGGTTAAGGAAGTCTAGGTGGTATCATCTTCCTCCTCAAATGTCCAGTTTTTGCTAGACTTAGGTTGAGATATCCTCACAGTCAGACTTTCGCTGAAATAGCTGTAATAAATAGATTAAATAAGTAAATAGGGATTGCACCGCGACCAAAGGTCCATTGCGCACTCTCCTAAGTGACTACGCCTTAACTAGCCCCAGCAAATTGATAAATTCCAATATACTGGTAAGTGTTATTGAGGAGACGTGATCCGTATTTGGAAACATGGTTCCAAGAGCCCTTATCCTGCGCCTACAGACTGCTGTGACTCCATGTCGCAGAACCGGCAATTCACACAAGAAGCTAAATAAGTGATTCTTGAGCTTACAATGGTCAGTGTAGAATGCGACAAGTAGCCTGAGTTTGTAACCACCCATTAGCAACTTGCAATGGCGCTTGGCTAGAAGTTGTTGCCAATGCCTCTCCCTACCCACTGCTTAATCATTACGGAGCAGCTGCTTTATGGTGTGAGTACCAACCGCTATGAAAGGTTCCGATCCTACCATGTTGGTGGATGATTGGTGGATCATTCACGACTACTATACCTTTGTGATCTGGCACCTGACAGAAAACGGTTTTAGTGCCGCTTAGTATAGCTAAGCAATAATTGCGTTGGAGGTTTAACTCTACACACCGACTTATAACGGGTGATTTTTTTGAGGTTAGGATTTTCATGCATTAGTATTTGACAGATTACGTGGGATTTCAGACATGGTGTCAAAGAGAAAGATGCTCAGTATGCTTTGACATTTCATCATGAATAGACTTACTAACGAGCAACGCTTGCAAATCATTGAATTTTATTACCAAAATCAGTGTTCGGTTCGAAATGTGTTTTATCGACAAATTTTGTTCAGCGATGAGGCTCATTTCTGGTTGAATGGCTACGTAAATAAGCAAAATTGCCGCATTTGGGGTGAAGAGCAACCAGAAGCCGTTCAAGAACTGCCCATGCATCCCGAAAAATGCACTGTTTGGTGTGGTTTGTACGCTGGTGGAATCATTGGACCGTATTTTTTCAAAGATGCTGTTGGACGCAACGTTACGGTGAATGGCGATCGCTATCGTTCGATGCTAACAAACTTTTTGTTGCCAAAAATGGAAGAACTGAACTTGGTTGACATGTGGTTTCAACAAGATGGCGCTACATGCCACACAGCTCGCGATTCTATTGCCATTTTGAGGGAAAACTTCGGACAACAATTCATCTCAAGAAATGGACCCGTAAGTTGGCCACCAAGATCATGCGATTTAACGCCTTTAGACTATTTTTTGGGGGGCTACGTCAAGTCTAAAGTCTACAGAAATAAGCCAGCAACTATTCCAGCTTTGGAAGACAACATTTCCGAAGAAATTCGGGCTATTCCGGCCGAAATGCTCGAAAAAGTTGCCCAAAATTGGACTTTCCGAATGGACCACCTAAGACGCAGCCGCGGTCAACATTTAAATGAAATTATCTTCAAAAAGTAAATGTCATGAACCAATCTAACGTTTCAAATAAAGAACCGATGAGATTTTGCAAATTTTATGCGTTTTTTTTTTAAAAAAAGTTATCAAGCTCTTAAAAAATCACCCTTTAGCAAAAGCTTATGCATGAAAAATGCTCGTAAAACTACCCATAAGTATGGAGAGTTTTATGCGTGCTCCTGCGATTCCTGCGCCAATTTTCTCCACCTTTTCGAGTCGTCTATGTACCACTTGATTGTACTGTCCCTTAGCAGTAGTTCGGCCTTACTGAGGGTTACTTTAAATTTCCTGGTGAAGTCAACCATTTTGTTATGCTATCCTTAGGGAGAAGAGCCAGTGGTATTTCGCCACTTCCTTCATGCGTTGATCCTGTGTTACCATTGGTGCGAGGATCAGGCCTAAAACCCAACCTAACCTTACATAAACTTTTAAATTTTAACGTTACTTATTTTCAATAGTTTGGTGCTATATTTGCTCTAACATACATATATTTCTATTATTTAAAAGTCGTAAAATAGACTAAGCATTTAATTTAATCACTTACTTTCTATTTAAGGTACGGATCTCTCCTATGTAAGTAGCCCCTTTTTTTAAATTTCAATATGACGTCATTTTCAATTATCCCCCAAGTACTTTCATTTATAGTAAAACAAATTAGTTGTTAACATGACCTATGTACTGACACATGCTCATATTTAATCCAACAAACTACATTTTTTATTGACATACAGGTACTATGTATGGTACATAGATATATGAAATCCTTATTATGCATATATACACCTGTTCTATCGGGACAGGCGTTTCATGTAAGAAAATTCTTTGACCGACATTTCAAATAATTAGTAATTACAACAAAGCAACACATTTTCATATATATGTATATGAATATTTCCCTGTAGGAAAAGCAGTTCGTTCGTCTTTATTTTTATTTTATTGTTATTATCTAACAAATGTCTAACAGCAAGCTTTATACTTTTTTATATCCTGAACAGGTTATATTAAGATTGAAATGAAATTTGTAACACATTGAAGGAAAAATTCCTTTAAAAAAAAGTTGCTTATTTGTCAGAACTCCGTTGTTATCGAACCACTACAGGAAAAGTTGCACTACAAGCTTATCGATCAAATTCAAGTTCTTGCATGGAAAATGTTTTTATTTGGAATTAATTAGGATATCTTCATGATATTTGGGACAGATTATTGTGCGCAGAAAGGATTGAATTCCTGAATATATTGTTCAGATCGGAGCACTATATTATGAAACTGCCAATCAAGCTGACTGTTCAAGGTCAAGAAAAAATCTTCATAAAATATAATTTTTTCTTATTAAGTAAGCTCTTGAAAGCTAAAGGTTGTTTTTATAAAAAAAAACAAGCCTAGAAAGAACTAGCTATATAAACGTTAGCTGATTACGTTTTCACATTTAGTTACATCTCGTCACCTAAATTGCAAAATAACATAACATCACTTTTCATAAGTTTACGGCGAAGGAAAAACGATATAATAGAAACCATTCAAATTGAAACGAAAGTTTTGGTTATAAAACGGTTATATATTGGTTATCATACACTCACATTGATACAAAGTCTGAGTTTTGGCCGTAAAGTGGTTATATAATGGTTATAACTGACATATGACATAGTAAATTGTAAGCAATAAAATACCCAATTTCGACATTTTGACAGGGTACGATATATAGGATACAAGTATACGAGGTGTGTTCAAAAAGTATCGCGAATTTTGCGTTTTTTCAAAAATTATTTATTTATTCATGAATATCTATTTTGTCCCCTTCAAAGTAATCCCCATGAGATATTATACACTTGTGCCAATGGTTTTTCCAATCTTCGAAGCACTTCAAAAAATCATTTTTTTTTTTTGTATCTTCTTCAGCTCGAATCGAAGAAAACTGTCAGTTACGATTCGTGATACTTTTTGAACACACCTCGTATTGTATTTAGTTGTTAGAAATAATCCTGTGAAGGGTTTCGGTGCTACTAAAATATTTTTTAAAAAATATAAAAATATATTTTTTCTGGTTTTTTATAATAAATATTATTTAATAAATATGCTTTGATTAATAGCTAACTAATATTTAACGCAGGTATGTTTGGTTTTTTATAATTCGAGCAACTGGTGTGAGACTCGAGTAATTTCAATAAATGCTCGGAGCTCAAATGTAGGCAACACTTTTTATTTCACATACAAGTAGAAATTACACAAAATACTTTGCTAAACTTTGAACTATGCAATGACAGCAAATTAGGCTTCAAACTGTTTAGTTTAGTATAGATTAATTAATTGCTTATAATTTAGCGGAACAGTGGTTCCGTTAAAAACCTAAAATACATGTGTAAGCAAGCTGAAGGAGGTTTGTATCGGAAATAGGCAAATGTAAACCTAAAGGGAACCCGATTTCAAGGATAATCATCTTAGAATATTAGTCGGACATAATCGTAATTTTACAATATCAGATCTGAGGAAATATCTCGATTTTTTACCAAAAATAGCGCAGTCTTCCACCGCTAAGATAATTTTTTTTAACAAGATCACAGTAGATATTCTAAATAGCCGGAATGATAAAATAAAAAATAGGGCGGTTAAAACTTAAATAAAACGGTAATTATAGAAGTACAAGTAAGGTGAGTTTCGGAGCTCAACAATTTAATTTAATTAGTCCTACCGGCCATCCACAAATGGGGCGGTTTATACGAATAATACTCAGTTTGTTTTAAAAATTACCCAACTTAAACATGGCGGCAAGAATGCAACACAAATATAATAGAACACACCTGCGCCCTGTGGGACTTCGGCGTGTTTATGACAAATAACAGTAAAAGGTTGGAGGTAAAGCTCAAGCAAATTTATCAATTTATAAGCGGCACACAAGTGTTGCAACAATTATATGTCACGCAACATGTAGTCGCCAAGTGGTTTATCTAAAAATTTCTAGGAATTCATGTTGTTGCTGTTGCAAGGAAAAGTGAATTAGTAACCTAGTAAAAGCTGTCGCATACTATTATGGTGGACAAAGCAGAAGAAGAAAAGAAGGCATGTGCTGGTGGAGCGAATGGGTTCATAAAAGGAATGCTTCATTCATGGAATTCTTATTTACGTATGTATATGTATGTACATGTACTTATATGTAAGTATATGTATGTATGAGAGCACGCATGGCTCATAGGCATGTTTGTCATGTCGGTTTCTCACAAGCTTGAGAATGCAATTTTCCATTGTAGTCTGTAATGGCGCGTGCCACACAGCCGGAGAAAAGAAATTGCTGTACAACTATGCCGCAAGTTGTATGTGCATGCCTTTGTGTGTTAATATATGTTTATACATAGTATATGTTATTATATATATATATACTTATATATATATATATATACTTATATATATATACATATATATACTAAAGTATGCATGCAAATGGCGACGATGATAGTAATGCCTGAGTGACTGCGATGGCGTTGATGACCTCATAGTGTGCTGGGTGACAAGCGATGGTTGTGGGGCACTACTTGCTAAACATATATTATATGTGTAAATAACAACAAAATTAACAAGTAAGGAAGAGCTAAGTTCAGATATAACCGAACCTTTCACACTCTTGCAACTTGCAAGGTTAAAGCCAGTGAAATATATTCAGATGTATTAGGCTTGTTAGTTATATGTATAGTATGCCATCAAGGGCGAGTTTTCATCCGATTTTAATTATTCTATGCACTAATATGCACCGTTATAAGAAAAAACGTTATCTTAATTTTATTCAGATATCTCACATTTTGGCCGATATATCCGGTATAAAGTCACCCGGAAGTTCGAAAACCTCTATATTAGGTATAAGGCGGATAAGGGAAGTATATACCCGATTCAACCCATTTTTGATACACAGATTTACTGCTGTCAGGAAAGGATTTTCTCAGAATTTCAATTGTATATCTCACTCAATGTCCGATATTTTCTGTCAAAAGTCAACCGTAGATACTGGGGTCCACATATTGAATACTCAAGGGCTTGAACAATTTTGGTTGGACTTAGACAATTTTTGGTCACAAGATGGCATACTTTAAACGAATTATTATTGCAAAATTTTATCCCGTTATATTAATTATTTCTTAATTTGTGTACTGGGAAGTGAAAGTTCCAAATGAAACTTAAAATTGTTTTATATGGGAAGTAGGCGTGACTGTAATCCGATTTCGCCTATCTTCATACTGCAACATAGTCATCATAGACATCAGAGGAAGGTCACACACCAAATTTAGTTGATATCGGTCAGGCGGATCTCGAAACATGTTCTCCTAGAAGTGGGCGGTGCCACGCCCATCGTCCAATTTTGACCCCGGCTCCCTTAAAACCCTCTCATACCATCTTGCAGGTTAAATTTAAAGTCACTGATTTAACGGGCTTTTAGTAATTTTTAAAAGTACCGCTATATGGGGAGTGAGCGCGGTTATGTTCCGATTTCATTAATTTTTACACTGTCGGTAAGAATTTTTATAATATTTATGCTGAGCGAATTTGGTTGTCGTAGCTTTACTGGTTTAGGAAATATGTACATTACATTTACTAGAGGGCCACGCCCACTTTTTCAAAATTTTTTCGCTGAGGTGCCCCTTACCACTGATATCGCCTGTGCCAAGTTAGAATTTTATAATATAGTTATGGAACGTTATACGTTACGGTTAATGGCGTAGGCGTAGTCCGATTAGGTCCATCCACGAACGAAGTTTCAGCAAGATATCTCAATTTTTACTCTAGATATATCATTTATATATATATAACCTCATATCTACCTCGCTTAATTTTAGGTGCTACATGCAACCGTTGGGTGAACAAAACTAGTATACTCTGTACCAACATGTTGCAAGAGGTATAAAAATATAGTAAATATACTGTACTTACACGCCACACGACAAGTCGCCATGCAACGGCGACCTGGTGAAAATCATTCGCTCCATGTGTGGCATATTCAGTTTGTGCAAATAGAAATTGGGGCACCACGTCACCAGCCGGCAAATGTGGTCCGTTGAAAGTAAGTGTGCTAGTAAATAAACAGCGGTGTTGGGGTGCAAAAATGGTGGCGATTTCATTGTGCACCTTTTTTCAATTTTTATGTGCAACAACAACATGACATAAATGACAACAACATTAATAATAAAGCTGTTGAATGAAAATTGCAGCCGAGTACTCACTTAATTTGCATGATTTGCTGAAATTTTTCCAAAAATTATGGACAAGCACTATTTTCCTTTTTCTGCATATTGTTGCTGTTGTTGTGCACTTACAAAAATGTGACAAATGTCGTGCAAAGTGCTTGA
This sequence comes from Bactrocera correcta, assembly GCA_027475135.1. NCBI lineage: Eukaryota > Metazoa > Arthropoda > Insecta > Diptera > Tephritidae > Bactrocera > Bactrocera correcta. The sequence continues at coordinate 76,176,720 of CM050325.1, read as the reverse complement.
AATGCTGCGGTTTTTGTTGGTGTTTGCGCTGTAACCACTTGGCCCATTGCCAAAGAAAGCCACACGCGAGGGCACAACAAATATACATGAGCACACAAGCACACCGTTACAAATACAAATACATCCAAACAAAATTAAACAAATCCACTCCATGGTCATTTGTTGTTTGTTTGTTTTGGCTGCAAGTTTCGGGGTAAATTTTCATACAATACTTGCCACAAAAGACCGCATACAATTGGGTTAAAAGTTCAAAATTCTGTGTGGCCTTGCTGGAGTGAGCCTCAAGAACGTTGGGGCGCCAAGTTTCGGCTGTTTATACTTATGTACATATGTGTTTTTGTACATTGAAATGTTTGCATATAGTTTATGTATGATAAATATTTATTTGGCATACATAAATATCAGTGTTTTATTTTTGTAACAGTAAATACTTATGTTATTTTCGCTATTTTTTATGTAGAAGAAAATTTTCATCAATTATAACTCTCACCGAATTTGTTTGGTAATAAAAAGGTACATATTATCTATCATAGTTTTAAGGGGAATCAGAGACCTACGAGAAAACTTTGTATTTTAATGATTTCTGTTAGTCCTTGGGTATTAGATATACCCTCAAAACCTACCAGAGAACGAGTACTTCTATATTACTTCAGGTCTCATTCCATATTTCACTCCCATCAAGCTTCCTAATAACAGATCAACAAGTTATTTCTCACGAGTGTTTGATTATCTGGTATTATTCGATTAACGGTACCTTTCCAGCGCCAGTTTTCGGCTTTCTGACCACTGCAGTTTCTTCCAAGCGGAGGTGGTGGCTGCCATAAAGGTATCAACAGATCTACTGTTCGAGAGCGCAGCTACCTTCAGTGTAGTGGCTATCCACTCTAATAGTAGGACAGCGATATTAACCGTAAATTCGCTGAATGTGCGCTCAAGACTAGACTCCTTATCTCTACATCGACCTATTTTCTGATTAAAAGCGTTTGGGTGCCTAGCCACAGCTGCATTGCAGGAAACAGCAAGCATTGCATTAAAATTGAAGCAGGTAGTCCATTACTGGACTGTTGGACATCAGACCAAATCATTACAAAGAAGCTCCTTTGGCCGCTTGTAGATCACTACCGTACTCTATGATCTCAGACCAAAGCGCTGTTCCAATGTCCTACTGGCCTAGGATAAATAGTAAGAAGTCTAGGGAACTCTTAGTTCTCAGCAAGGTCCGCTTTTCAACGATTTTAGGAGTCCTACCTGGCACTGTCCGTTCGAGATCATGCAGTAAGATTACATATCTAACCAGATGCCAGCTGCATCAGCTGTTTGGAAGAAGATAAGATAAAATCGTCTCAACACTTGAATGTCCCGCTTCATTCAGATCAAGACAAAAACACCTCAGATCTCTTACTCTTTGGACGTCCACGTGAAATAGCGGAAATAGAAATAAACTACCTAAGCAGATTTTTGAGAGGCTCAGCGAGTTTCTGTCGACATCTAATATCCACCATAAAAGGTTTACGTTTGGCATCACAAGGAAAAACCTTATAAGCGATGTTGAGCAGCTTATCCCACGGTAGTTGGCGCAGATTTGATATTCTACAAGAAGCTGATGCAGCTCCTTATCAGTTCTTCGCCGCCGTATTTGAATAGCTTGGCCGGTAATCCATAGCTTGGCCGCCCGGATCTGGGGATCGATTTTCCCTTTCCCGGCCCCTCCGGGGAATTTTGGGGATCAGACAGCCAGGTAGCTTGGTGAATTTTCCTAAATTGGAATCTAGTACTACAGATAACCATATTTCTAGAGTTACCAAACACATAACTTTTTTCTTTCTTCCAAACATTTGCAAAAAAAGTTTTCGTTTTCTTTGCACTAAATCTTCAAGTGCACACGTCAAAATTCGATAAATACAATGAAGTGTTAAGAAAATCATAAAATAAAAATTTCGATTTTAACGAGTTCGCCAAAAACCACCCGCTGGTCCATAAATAAACAATGTGTTTGAATAAATTATTCTTATGCACGGGAGAGTGCGTGTCCGTCTGCCGCACATGATTCTATACAAAATAAATTTTATTTTGGCGAACATTTTTGTGTACACACTGAAATTTTCAAATAAGTAGCGCAAAATTGATTCCAAGTAAATCAGTTCGAATATGTTTTGGAATTTTTCAAATCGTTCATTGTAAGTTGGAGATTTAATTATAAACAGCACTGTTTAACGTCAAAACCACTTACATTTGAATTTTGCTATTTTTAAAAGCATTTATATTAAGCACAAGGAAGATAAATATATTGCCAAAATGTGCTGGGTTTCATAGCGCCAAAATTGAAAATTTTGTGTACGTCATTACTAAAACTATTTAATGCTTAGATTAAATGAGGACGTTGCTCTCGAAACTATTTTTGGAAATTCTCTCATACTAGAACACAAAAGTGCTTTCCTAATAGTTTTAAATATCGCTCTCAAACAAGTAAAAATTTAAACATTTTACTGGCGACCTTATCTCAGTGACCACAGCTGTAAATATTAAATCGCCAATCGCCATTTGACAATGTTCGCTTGAAGGCTGGCTTAAATTGTGATCGCAATGCAAATTAGGTTCACACAATGCAAATGTGCGTTTCGTCGGCACGAAAAAGCCATGAACGGTAAAAGTTAACAAAGCAAAGCGAAAATAAAAGGAAAATCAATTAAATATATGTTTGTAAAACATCAAATCGCCACTGACACATTTTGTCGTAATTTTTTTGCGCCTCGGACGACAACAAAAGCCCATTACAGAGGCAATGAAAGTGTTTTGTGTTCATTTACTTCATTCTATTTACGTGTTTTTATTTATTTACTCACTCACATTATTTATTTATTTATTTACTAAGCGAATTTAGAGTACAAAAGGCAAATAAAACGCTTTTAGGTGATTCATTGGCGTTCGAGCGGCGTTTGGAAGACGCCTTTTTCTAGATTTCGTGACTTTTAATTAAAGTAATTTGCATTTAAGAGCATGTACATATGTCATTAAATATACATACAAACATATACCACGGTATTATATGCATATATAGTATATTATTATTCGCACATAAGGTCGTTTCTTTCCAGCGAGTTGTTCATATCGAGGAAGGAAGCTCTCTAAGCGTATTTTAGTGATGTCATAACCGCAAACACTTATTCGAGTTTTCAACTTGATAGCCCCACTGAAGGTTAGCTAATCATTGTTTTCACAATAAATTGTATTCAGGTTTGAATTTGCTTTTATTTCCTTTAATGCTTTGCTGTTGTTCTACATATCAATAAATTGAAAAGCCTATTTAAAAGAGGCACGCTTTTTAAGAAGAAAGGCTTGTTCAAAATTCTTAATTTATTTTTCAAAATCTGTGCCTTCCTCGTCAAAGTAATCCCCTTGGACCCAATAGACTTGCGCCAACGTTTTTTCCAATCCTTGAAACATTGGTAAAGTTAATTTTCAGAATAACATTCCAAGCGCTTAGTAATTCATATTTTATGTCTTCTGTTGACTCAAAACCAGAAGTCACACGGAACTTTGTAAATCAGGCGAAAACGGTGGTCATGGCACGATATGGGTTGAAAATTTAGCGAAAAACTCCCGAAAAATCAATGCAATATGCGACGGTGCATTATCTTGGCGCAAAAACCATAATTGTCGGCCTATAATGCCGGCGAATTATTTCACAAATAGATTTGCTCAAATAGAATTCCTTTTTGACAGTTTGGCGGGTCGGAAAGAATTCGGACAACATACTTTGATCTTTAACCTGCTTTGACGTGTTTCTTTTTTTTGGCTTCGGCTCCCCTTGGGGCCTAAGCATAGATATAGGACTCATCGCCAGTAATAGTACGTTTTACGATATCCTGGTAGTCGAAAAGCATTGTTTCACAGACGTTTGCGCGACACTGTTTTTCGAATGAATTTGAAACCAATGGTTTTCTTAGGCACAAATGATCTTTCAAAATAGTTTTTACTGATACTTCCGATATTCCAATGTTGCCAGTATAGTCTCTGACTGCTAATTGTCGGTTCTCAAGCCCCAATTACTTTCTTTTATTGACGTGTTGATCATTAGTTGATGTTGATGGCCGTCCTGGACGTGGTTCGTCGTTAACGCGTTTTCGACCCTCCTGGTACCCATCAAAAACAGTTGCTCGGGACAAAAAATTAGCACCGGAGGCCTTTTCTAATATTCTAAATGTTTCTTTACAAGAAATGTGATTCCGCACACAAAATTTAATTTCTTTGTTAAATAATTTCAGTCACCACAAAAATCACCGATCTCGCTTAGTAGTTTAGACATTTAGTCTGGTAATCAAAAATAAGCAGTCTGAAAACCGACCTTTCTAATTTTGGTTTTACTAATCTTAAAATAGCAGCCTACCTCGACACTCTAAAGTGATATCCTTTTCAAGATTAATCGGAAATTAGAAAAATATGTTTTTGGATGGAGAATCCTTCTTCCAAGAAAACTTTTAACCATATTTTAATAAATAATACCACATTTTAGGCGTATATCTGGTATATAGTTACGGATATTACCATATTCGGTGTTTGTGTATCAAATTTCCATTTTCACTTACTAACCGATATAGTATATAAGGAAGGAATTAGTCGAAGGGCTCCAAAATATTATAGTCATTATGAATGAAGTCTAGAGGAAATTTTTTATCCATTTTTGAGAGGAGTCAACATAAATTAGGGTTAATATGTGCTAAGTATTATTTTGACTTATTTGTTGGAATTATTCAAGTCCCATAAGCTGCTGAGTTTGAAAAACCGTGTAATGGAGTTTAGATGTGGTGACCTTTTATTTTTTTATTATTTTTTACTTGGCTTTTAAATGTTCTAAATGTATGGTCCAAATTTTTACTCTAGCTATAGGTTGTACGAACAGACGAAGGATATACTTCATGGAACTATTAGTTTTTGTCATGCTAAACATTTAAATATTATATTTTTAATCACAAATCTTTCGAGAGGACTTTTGGTTTCATAAACTGTTAAGTGAATGGAATTGTGATTTAAAATATATAGAAATATGAGCACAGATTATCTAAACAACACATTTAGATATTTTAATTCGTCAGGTTCGTTCAGTTTAGAAGTTGGTTCTAAGGCAACTAATTAAGGGGTTACATGGGTTTGCGGGTTTAAAAAAATCGAATTTTTTTATTGTCTTATTAAACTCTACAATACTTCTAGAATATCGAGTAATAGTTTCGGAGTTGCAGCCTTGAGAACTTATTCGCCTGAGGCTAGCTAGGCTAAGTGCGCCGTCTTTAAATGCGTTTTTCTCAAAACTGTGTTTTTGAAGTCGGTTGACAAGATTTTTCGAGATCTACTCAACCGATCTTCACGAAATTTTACAATGGTCTTTAAGATATAATTTCTAAAGACTTGGACGAAGGATCTTTTTTCGATTGCAACTATTTCAAAAAAAATGTCGCGATATTTTCACTGAAATTTACATTTTTGTAAAAATGTCTGGCAAAAATCCAATTTTCAATGTTTTTCCTTCGCCCAAGTTCTAAATTAAGGTTTTGACTAAAACATGTCTTTTTTCACTTTATTCGCATTTTTTTCCGAGAGGTCAACAGAAATGGCGTCGTAATGGCCGAGTTAAAATATTTTTTTTCCCCAAAAATTTCAGAATTTCTTTGTTAATAGTGTATGTAACAATAAAAAAAAAATCTAGTAAAATATTTAATATTTTATATGAGAAAAAATTGTTGAAAAAGGCTGTTTTTACCGATGTAACACCTTAAGATCGGAGGTCGGTTCTAGGGCAAGTAATTAACTTGCATACCGAGTAATCTGGTTACATATTTTTATAATAAATATAACCTGAACCAAATAAATAAATATATATATAAGTATATATATGTGTATATATAGTAGGTCATATAATATTATTTATTAACTGATAAAATCTTGTTTGTTATATGTATATGTATATAAGTATTTTTATACCCTGAACAGGGTATATTAACTTTGTCACGACGTTTGTAACACCCAGAAGGAAGCGTCGGAGACCCTATAAAGTATATATATAAATGATCAGGATGTTGAGCTGAGTCGATTTAGCCATGTCCGTCTGTCTGTCCGTCTGTCCGTCTGTCTGTATATATACGAACTAGTCCCTCAGTTTTTAAGATATCCTTTTGAAATTTTGCAAACGTCATTTTCTCTTCAAGAAGCTGCTCATTTGTCGGAACGGCCGATATCGGACCACTATAGCATATAGCTGCCATATAAACTGAACAATCGGAATCAAGTTCTCATATGGAAAACTTTCGCATTTGACAATGTATCATCACCAAATTTGGTATGGATTATTTTCTAGGGAAAAAATTTAATATCCGAGAAAATTGTTCAGATCGGTTAACTATAACATATAGCTGCCATACAAACTGAACGATCGGAATCCAGTTCTTGTATGGAAAACTTTCACATTTGGCAAGATATATTCACGAAATTTGGTATATAATATTTTCTAAGGCAACAATGTAATATCCGAAGAAATTGTTCAGATCGGTTAACTATAGCATATAGCTGCCATACAAACTGACCGATCGGAATCAAGTTCTTGTATGGACAACTTTCACATTTGACAAGATATATTCACGAAATTTGGTATATATTATTTTCTAAGGCAACAATGTAATATCCGAAGAAATTGTTCAGATCGGTTAACTATAGCATATAGCTGCCATACAAACTGAACGATCGGAATCAAGTCCTTGTATGGACAACTTTCACATTTGACAAGATATATTCACGAAATTTGGTATAGATTATTTTTTAAGGTAACAATGTAATCTCCGAAGAAATTGTTCAGAACGAGTTACTATAGCATGTAGCTTCTATACAAACTGGACACATAGTTACTAACAGAAATGCACCTGTGAAGGGTATTTAGCTTCGGTGCAACCGAAGTTAACGTTTTTTCTTGTTTTTTTTCTAAATCCTCTTACCTTTCTAAACGGCTGCTATTTCTGGCGATTACTGTTAGTTTTATTTTTATTTTTATTATTCCACAGTTATTTTCACCTGTTGGTTCTTAACTGGTTTTTGAAGCTTATGGTTTTATTTCTTATTTTCTGCACTTATGTTTTGTTTACTTTACACATTTGTTGTTTGCGAGCAAAAAGCTGAAAGAAAGACACTAAATGAAGGTGTTGCTTTTGTTGCATTTGTTGTTTGGTTTTATTATTTTTATAATCTTTACTTATTGCTGTTGTTTTTTGGGTTTTGTTTTGAAAAGCGATTGAAGTCATCGACAGATTTTACTGCTTTGATTTTTACGTTCTTTCTTTTGTCTGCTTAATGACACGTTTAACTGCACTTTTCCCGAAACAAACAACAATAATGCGCAATACAATGTACACGAGGTGCAATTTCAGTAATAGGTTTGAACTTTCAGCAAACAATGGAAGCTTTCACATTAGAGCGTCGCGTTTAAGTTAGGTGCCGAGTATGCGAGACTATATTACAGGATTGAATTTAACACTATTTCATTTAGCTTTTTTTATTATTTTTTTCGATTACTTTACACTAAGAATAAAATCATTGTATTATATTTAAAAAAACACAAACACCCCACAAAAGCATTCAATATGCCCTAACACCTAGGCAGGTGGCTACGTACTCCCGTATGCGCCTTATCAGTCCATACACTTTCGCAAGCTCACGAGCTATCACCTGCTCGTTAGATAAGATTCCAATGAATGTGTACTACTATAACCGTTATCTGTGTCAAATAAACCAATACATTTCAATTTGCAATGCAAACACAAACGCGCACGAAGCGATAAAATTCCACATTTCCAAATCGAAAAAGTGCCGAGGCTTGTTTGAAGCAGGCGAAAAGGCGTCAATGGGTTCAGGGAAATTGCACATTTCTTTCTTTTTGTCTCTTTTTTCTTCGCTGCTTTCGCAATGAGACGAAATGTGTCATAAATTTCTAATTCAGCTGGTATCTACAATTTGCGCTACAATATGCTGATTGTCAAGCGGTTTATGGCAAAAGTAAGTGTCCGAGTATGTGGCAGACAGTCTGCATTCTTGCTAGCCTATGACTAAAATGTCGCTGACGCGGTAATTTTCTCGTTAAACTGAGTAATTACTATGTATTTGGCAATTAATTGGCAATAATGTGCATAGTTCGTAGCAGGCTTATGGGGGCATAGGCAATTTTATTTGATTTTTAAAGCATTTAGTGGGCAATAAAAGAGAAATTTCTGTATACTAAAAGTTTTGAGGTTATAGTTGTAGGAAATTACCGTCTACTTAGAGACCGCGTTAGATTGTCAACACAGTAAATATAGATGTCAGAACTCACGCATAATTAAATGAGAAGTGTCGCGTTGATTTTCCTGGCATAGTTTTTAAATGGCACATAAACTTAAAGTGTGAACACTTATAGACTATCTAATGTTAGTAGAAAATCTTCAAAACACTGCTAACGCTCGGATAATCATATGGAGACATGTAATGACCGTTAAGGTTTAGGTGGTTTAACTTTTTGATGCTTATTGATTGTTTAAAAAAATCGAATCAATCGAATAAGACCTTTACGGTTGCTTCCTTCTATCACGCATGGCTTTTTACTTCATTAAGTTAAAAACTAATAGGTTCCAAATTGCTGACGATGGAGCAGACGTTCCATTGCCCGACCATGAAAAAGTTCGAATGGCAACGGTTCGAATTGTCAAACGAAAGTATGTCCGACGATTGGAATTTAAGTGTACTCTGCCCTTCCCAAAACAGGGAGAACCCACAATCTGCGCCAACTACCTTGGGATAAGTCTCCTAAACATCGCATGTGTATAAGGTTCTATCAAGCGACCTTTGTGAAATATTAAAGCCCACCATCAACAAATTGATTCGACCTTATCAGTGTGGCCTTAGACCCGAAAAATCAACAACTGATCAGATATTCACCAGGAAAATACCTGTGGAAATGGTATCGGAAAGAGAATCGACTCGCACCACTTCTTCGGCGATTTCAAAACTACTTTTGACAACATGAAAGGAGCTGCCTTATGATTATATGTCTGATTTAATTTCCTCGCTAAACTAATCGGGAAGAACCTCTCGCAACCGTTCGATATCAAACGAGGTTTCAGACAGGGCAACAATGAGCTGTATGAGATTTACGACGACATTGACATAGTTGAGTGGCTACGCTGACTAGATCATGTCATCCGAATGGACGAAATCTCTCCAGCTCTGAAAGTATTCGACGCAGTACCCGACGGGAGAATCAGAGGAAGAGGAAGACCTCCACTTCGCTGGAAAGAACAGGTGGAGAAGGACCTAGCTTCGCTTGGAATCTCTAATGGGCAAAAAGGAACAACAACTGGCGCGCTGTTGTAAACTCGGTGTACGACAATAAAGAAGAAGAGCAGGTTCTTAAACCGTTTTTCAAACTAGTCATCGACTTCTCTAAAAGACCATGAAAAATAATAAGCGCCTCTTTCCTCGAGAATCATTTCACAGAAAATGACATCATAATATTGGAATATAAATTTACTTTTACTCTATATAATTTGAGGTTAACTTTAGAAATAACAGAAGTGAAAGTCCTGGACTGAAATTTAATATATTTCCTATGATTTTGACAAATGAGCGATTGACGATCAGTTTGGTCTTTTTTACTCAATGGATTAAAATTTTTATGTCCAAAAGCAGCAAAGGCAAAGTTTGTATCCGTATGCAACAAAGTTTTGTACTTGACAACTGAAATTATTGACATTTTCTCCCAAAAAAACAACAACTACCCACAATCAAAGTATGCGCAAAAAGCCATAAATAATTCAAAAGCTGCTGAGAGATCAGTTTTGCATAAATTAACGCGCCAAATGAGCGAGAAATTTCCAAAATAATTCAACCACACTAATCCCAGGGCATGCTAGCGCACTTCCAGTTCACTTAAGCCATTTTTATGAGTGGCGCGCTATTTTTAGAGAAAAGTCGAAGTGGCTGAAAGTTTTTCTCAGGAAAATTGCCGCCACAAAGCGAAACAATAATAACAAAGTGCAAGAATACATATATACAAATATATCTGCGGTTGTGTATTTTCTATGTGTTTATGCATGTATGTTTGTGTGTGTTGCCGCCATTCAACAAGCGATCGCATTCAAATGGTTGAGTCACAACAAGCACCTTTCCAATGCCAATGGCAATTACCCGTCGCTTGCGGTCTACAATAATTGTTCTAAGCATTTCATAACAAGTTGAGCTGACATGCAGACACACAAACATACACACATACATAGGTACATATGTATATGTATATGTGCATATTATCGTATTGTAAGCATGTTAAGTATAGGCATGATCATCTAGTTGTGCGTGAAACGCGTGACGTCATTCACAGATTAAGTTACTGTGACTCGTGAAGTTCACGCACACATACAAGCGAACAAATTTGTATATAAATTTACATTTGAATGCATGTGTGTGCTGTTAGACTGGCTTTTATTCGTGCTACGGCTTTCTTTAATTTCTAAATTGGTTTGTTATTCTGCTGACTTCTGTATTTAGTTTAATTTTTGTTTCTACTTTATCCACTTTTTTAAAGCTGATCATTAAAAAAACAATAAAAACAAAAATAGCGCAGCCGCCTTTGAATAAAGTAAACAAGTTCTACTCGCTCGTTTTGATCATCGCTGGCGTTGGAAGTTGCTGCAGGTAAGTATGTGTGTGTGTATATCTATGAAAGCAGCTGAGTGTTTGATATGTGCTGCGAATTTGCTCTTTCCCTTTCGCTGCTTATGACTTCATGCGATCGTGAGGCACGCAAATATTTTGTTGTTCTTCTTGCTTAATGACATCATCAACGCCACTGATTGGGTTGATTGCAGAGATCGCGGCGCCGTAACGCGGGTGGGTGCTGTGATCGCAATCATATTTACGATTGGATCGGTTTAGAGAAGCGTTGATATTGAAATGGAGTGTTAGCTGATAGCCATACATACAGACATTTATACATAAATATGTATATAAGTATGTATGTATATGCTTGCAAAAAGTGGTCGACCAAAATGGTTAATATTTTTTTATTTATTTATTAGTACAAGTTGAAGTTTGATTAGAAATACGAAATGACTTTTTCGACTACCCAATATGTGCTTGGAAGTATGCAGATATTGAATTTATTGTTCCACATACATAACACTTAAAAATTTAAAAAATGGCCTACATACATAAGTATGTATATGTGTTGTATATATGACAATATCACACTAATTTCCTAAATATGTTTTTTTTTTTCATTTGCCTTCACACTTGCACGTTTTTATCAGCGCTTTTGCTTAGTTTCCATAGGCAGCACGCATGGCAATTTTGTTATTTATTGTTTTATGAGTTTTATAAGGGAAAGCAGACATGAACACAGGCATATAGACACATATGCATACTTATATACATGAAAGTGCCATAAAACTGCTTCTAGTGTGTTCATTTGTATTTTTAATTGCGAGTTCTGGGCAAGCATTTTTAATTTTGTGTATAAAAAAATACAATGTATGTACATATTTACTTATATATATAACATAAGTGCATATGTATATGTACATATTTTTATAGTCAAACACAAGTGTTTCCAAAAGTTCAACCGCTTTCGCTAGTGACTCAAATTTCAACAAAGCACCCTTTCAATTATTTAGTGACGGTTATTTTTTATTTTTTTTCTGGTGGCTTATCTTTTAAGCAGCTATACATTCCTTAATTTATTTGACATATTTACTTTATAAAAAAATATTTTTTTTTTACTTTATAAAAATATTTTTGTTTTTGTTGTGGTTAGTGTTGAGTATTGCGAGCTTGGAATATATTTTGTGGTAATTTTTATATTTTTTATTTATGTTTTCCTTCATTCATTTGACATAATTAATTTATAAAATTTTTTTTTTTGTTTAGGATTGATTATTGGTAGCTTGGTATGTTTTCTGCATTCATTTTAATTTTTTTTTTTTCGTTTATAACTTAAGTTTTTTTTTCAGTTAAAATCGACAATAAATTATAAATTTTTTATATGACATATGTATATTATTTATGTTTTATATAGTATTACAACTTTAATTTACTTTATTATTAACATTATTATTATTTCAACGATATCACAGGTATTAATAATTATATGAAAAATCAATAAAAAAAAATTATAAAAAATAAAAAATATTTTTAACTTTAATTTCTCATTATAGCTAAACTAAAACATCAAGTAGTTAAAAAATTATATAAAAATAATGTATATTTAATTTATTGTTTCGCTATAACTCTCAGTGAAAAAAAAAGTTTTGTATACTTTTTTAAGCAAGTAAGCGTCGAATATACATATACAAACATTATTTATATACATACTATATGATTAACGAGACAAGTTGAGTCAGTTTAACCATGTCCCTCTGCCTGTCCACCTATGTGTATGTATATGTGTACTCGTCTCTCAGTTTTTGAGATATCGATCTGAAATTTTGCATATATTCATTTCTTTCTAGATAATTGCTCTTATGTCGGACTCGTCGATATTAGACGGCTATAGCATAGAGCTGCCATACAAACTGACCCATCAAAATGAAGTTCTTCTATGGAAAACTTTTTCATTTGACAAGATATCTTGACGAAATTCGGCATAGATTACAGTTTAAGTCAACTCTGCAATCTGCGAAAAATTTTTTTAACATTGGACTCCTTTATTATATAGCTACCATACAAACTGACCCATCAAGATTAAGTTCTTCTATGGATAACTTTTTTATTCGACAAGATATCTTCACAAAAGTTTGTACGGATTATTTTTCAAGTTAGTTGTACAATCTCTGAAAAATTTGTTTAGATTGAAACACTATATCATATAGCTGCCATACAAACTGACACATCAAAATCAAGTTCTTCTATGGAAAACTTTTTCACTTTAGCAAATATCTTCACGAAATTTCGCATGGATTATTATTCAAGTCAATGGTAAAATCTGTGGAAATTTTTTTTTGATCAGATCACTATATCGTATAGCTGCCATACAAACTCAAAATCAAGTCCTTTTATGGAAAACTTATTCATTTCACAAGATATCTTCTCAAAATTTTGTATGGATTATTTTTTTAAGTCAGCGGTACAATCTACGAAGAATTGGTTCAGATCGGAACACTGCATCATGTAGCTGCCATACAAACTGACCCATCAAAATCAAGGTAAAAATCTTTTTGTACTCTTATATACTATAAGAAATGCACCTGTGAAGGTTATTACAGCTTTTGTGTTACGACCACACAATATTAACTATTTTTGTAGTTTTGTATTTTAATAAAAATTATTTATTTCTTACTATTGCTATTAAATATACTATAAATAAACCCAGCATTTATTAATTGCAAATATTATTATATGGTTATTGATCACTATTACAGGTATTTAATTTATTATTTTTTTTTTTTTCTTTTTATTGACATCAAATATATACAATTTCAAGCTAATTTGAAAGTTATATAGTCAACAAAACCCTTTCCACACAATTTTTTTTTCACTAATTAAACGTCAATTCTTCAATTCAATTACACCAATTTTTACAATTCCTTTTCAGTACTAAATTTTGTTATTTACGCTTTTTATTAATACCACTTTATTATCACTTTTAATTTTCATTTCAACTTTGACAATAACATTTAGCAACTCGTTTTGATAATTTTTGGGCAATTTCGGCACCAAAGTCGAGGTTGTTGCACAGCTGAGTGTTCGCAAGCGCGCGCAAAAAGCAAAAACAAACTCAAAACACGACACAGCGCGGTCACCAGCAACTTGTTCACCGGTTTACCTTCACTAACAACTTTTAATTTTTTTATTATTATCTTTTTTTGCACAATCAACGTCACTTAACCCCGCCGTATTTTGCATGCACTTAAGTAGTATGTAAACACATACACATATACCAACACATACATATTTATATAACCACGTAACTGTGTGTTGGTAGCCGTTTAAGCTTGCATGTGTGTGTTTCTTGCTTATTTCTTACAAAAAAATTACTAAAATTAAATAAATTATTTATCGGATATACCTTTTTTATTTGCACTTCAACTTTAATAATAATGAATAAATATTCAAATTATTTTCATTCACTTTTTTCAGTAAAGTAAATATTTTTGCGCACTTTATTCCGCACACGTATTCGATACGACCAACACGTTTAGCGTTTGAAAAACAACTGAAAACAGAACCCAACGGACGCGCGGACGATTGTTGTTTGGTCGTGCGAATTGCTCGTTTGTTTGCTTGCTTTGCTTGTTGGCTGACTGTATGCCGTGAGCGCCTGGAGCAGCAGCGCAGAGGCAGCGCACCATCGACAACAGCGTTCACCGGTAGCAGCGTGAGTTCCACAATCAGTCACCGTCACCGTCATCGTTTCCTCCACTGCCGACACCGTCATACACCACTGACGCTCACTTTGCCGGCAAACAGCTACGGGCTGTGTGCGAGCGTCGACGCGTTCGGGGTTGCTGCTCAGTCAATTGCGAAAATATCAACTTCAGATACATTTTCGCTCTGCTGGCGGCAGCGCACAGTGGTGTAAGGCGTTTATAAAGGTGAGAAATTGTTGTAAAGAGAGTCTAAAAAGTCAAGCTTAAGGGCGGTGCATTTGAAATAAAATTTTAGCAGATAGTTCAAAATGAGTTTACTCCAGCTATCAAGATCCTTAAACAGCACATGGATTGTGGAGACTAGGGCTAAGTGCACACTTTAGGCTAAAGAGTGCGTTTGAATGAGATATATGTACCTTCAGTAAATAAGAGTGGCTCTCAAAATATTTCACTAATCTGAATCAAGTCAGTTTAATACTGAACAGGTAAGGTAGTCGAAAAAGTATTTTCGTGTTTATAATCAAACTTCATCTTTTTTATATTTATAAAGAAGTTTAATGAATGAAATATGTACCAGTTTGGTCGACCACTTTTTGTCATTTTTCCACTAGAGACATTATACCATTAATATAAAACTTTTCTAGTTTCTCGGCGTGACACTGCGACAACTAATTTTCACAGGTTTCTCTTGAAGCCAACTTTACTCCATTCAGACAGTTCTGCATATACCGAGACAAATAGTAGTCCGACGGTGCAAGGTCAGGGCTATATGGTGGATGCATCAAAACTTCCCAGCCAAGCTCTCCCTGGTTTTGTCGAGTCATCAAAGATGTGTTTGGAAGACGAAGCCCTTTCTGTTGATCAGTTTTGGCCGTTTTTTTTTGATTGTTTGCTTTATACTCATCATTTGTTGACAGTGAAATTTAGAATCAATCGTTCGACCTAGCTGGGTCATAGTGGGTGATTTCTTTCCAATCCCACGAAACACTCAGCACAACCTTTCGAGACGTCAATCCTGGCTTTGCGACCATTTTTTGAGCTCCATCACGCTTGGACCAAAATCTTTTTCGCACATTATTGTCGTATTTGATGCACTTTTCGTCTCCTGTTACCAGTCGCTTCAGAAATGGTTCGATTTCATTTTGTGTCAGCAAAGAATGGCAGATTTTAATTGGGTCTTCTTTTTTTTTCCAAAATTTTTTAAATGGTTCAAAACCATTTGATAATGAGCGTTAAGTTCCTTAGCGATGTCATGGCTGCCTATGTGACGGTCCTGGCCAATATTTTCCATAATTTCATCGTTTTTTTTCAACGATAGGTCGCCCAGAGAAAGGTTCATCTTTCACATCAAAATTTCCAGGACGGAAGCGAGCGAACCATTGTTGCGCTACACGAACTGATACAGCCGTGATACGTTTCCGCAAACTTCACCAAATTCATTGATGGCTTGTGTGGCATTCATCCCTTTTTTATGCAAAAATTTCAAAATGAAGCGAACTTCTTCTTTATTCTCACTAATTTTTGAAGAGCTGTAACTGGTTAAATGAAGCTTAAAATCTCACCAATCAATCTTACTAAAATGTATAATTTCGCCCAATTGCATCAAGTGCACGCATATTTAAAAACCCATATGAGTATTTTCTGCCACTTTTCGATGCAACCTACACCACTGTGCCACGATACCTTTCAACATTTGACGCTGCCTAAGTGAGGTTTGAGAGCATTTTTTTAACGTAACGTTTTCTGCACAACGGCGTTTGTTAAATATCTACAAAAGTGTGTATATATGTATATAATTACAACGTGTTGGCGACATCAGTTTAGCGGCAACAAAAGCCGCCTGTCTGCAATAAAATCTGTTGCTTTGTTTTCTCTTGCAATTCCCGGCATTCGCTTCAATTGCTGCTGTTGCAGCACACGATGGCGTTTTATTTACACAAACACACACATTTGTATATACATATGTATGCGTGTATGTGTGGCGGTGTTTGCGCATCACATTGCAACATTGTTGCTTCGCTGTTGAACGTTTGAGTGCACGAATACTTCATAGAAGCTGATGAATGATGCATTGCATCAGGTCGGCGGCATCACTTGACTTATATTTGAATTGGATTTCCATTTGAATAAGTCTGTTGCATGTTTTTGCTACCATTCATTTTCTATTTCCTTTTTTTTCTTTTTGTTTTGTTTTTGATTTTTTTTTTCTGTTTGCAAAGGTATGAAAAATAAACAAACAAAATTTGCATGAGGTGGGTGAAACGATGCAGAATGAAGCGTCTGCATCATATGATGTGCAAGTGACTTGTGATGTAATTGAAATGGCGTGATTTATTTGAATTGGCAATTTTTTTTAATTTTAATATTATATAAATATAGTCATCTGAAAATGAAAAAATACGTATCATCAAAAAAAAAAAAAAAAAAAAAAAAGAAAATTTAAATTTTAATCTCCCACTGTCAGTTATAACCAATATATAATCATTTTATAACCCAAAACTTAAATTTTTTTCAATATGAGTGGTTTCTATTATATAGCTTTTCTTTGTATGCAAACTTATGGAAAGTGATGTTACATTATTTTACATTTCAAGTGACAATATATACTTTTAGAATAAAAAACTTTTGGAAAATAAAAATTAAACACTTAATTATTCCAAATTCAAATTATGTGCCGCTTTGTAACCTTACTTTTGACTTTTGTAACTGCTGTTAGTAGTTTTCATACAGCACCCTAAATGTAGGCAACATTTTTAGTTACTTCACACATCTAACTAACACACCTGCTAATTTTCGAAAGTTTTACGAACTCTTATTTACATACTCCAAATTACCGTTAAACACGAAGCTGGCGACTAGTTTCAATGAGGAAATAACCGAATGTTATGTTTTTTTTTTATAACGGTTTACAATAAACTCTCTTAACCCCGTGGCATGGTACTATAGCACATGCATCCATAAGGGTTGTTTTTTTATTTTTAATGCCATTACTTTAGAAATGCCTTCACGGTGAAATGAAAATTAGCGGGAAAGTCATATTTGTAAGCATTTGACGCCCATACGTTAGAATACCAGGCCACCCTTAGTCTCCCTTTTAAATTTTTTTTACGCATATTTAATGAAGCTTAAATGGAAATTTCACATCTGTTCTTTAACCAATGCACCGGCTTATTTGCTTACGTAAAAGCTCTAGCCTTTGGACAATAATAATTTTGTTACAATAGAGAAATTGGTGGTTTTATATTATGCTCCAATAACATATCTTCTGTTTTTTCAGTTGACTTTTTTTTTTGATAGAATTTCTTCTCTAATGGGACACGTTCGTTTTTCTCAAAATTTAAATTTGAAATCGGATCAATACTATTTCCTATATATTGTGACAAATTGTGAAAATAAAATACAAAATATTTAATTATTCATCAATATTTGTTTTGTCGCCTTCAAAGCAATCTCCACCAGATGTAATACACTTATGCCAACGATTTTTCAAGTCCTCGAAACACTTTTTATTAGCACTTTTTGAGATGACCTTCAGCTCCTTCAACGAATTTGGTTTTATCACTTCGATCGACAGAAGACGGGCTCCATGGAGCGGCAATTTCATTTTGGGGAAAAAAGAAAAAATCACACGGAACGAAATCTGGTGAAAACAGTGTTTGATCGTTGGTGTTCTTACCGTTTTTAACTTTAATTTCGGTCACAATCCTTCCCCGATGCAATGGTGCATTGTCATCGTGTAAAATTCATGAATTGTCTTTCCACAATTCAGGTTGTTTTTTCGGATGTTCTCACGCAAATACCTCAATACAGAAAAATAGAACTCCTTATTGACCGTCTGTCCCTCCGGAATAAATTCATGATGCACCCAACCTCAAATATAAAAAAAAAAAAAAAAAATGAATTGATTTTTGAGCGGCTTTGGCGTGGTTTTTTTTGTCGAGTTCTCTTGTCATCTCTCTAACACTTGTCTGATGATTCACTTTTTTAATATTTTCATCAGTTGAAGGGGTCAAAGGTCGTCCAGAACGAGGCATGTCTTCAACGATCTCTCGACTGTCTTTGAAGGCTTTTTACCACTTTAGTACTGTGTTTTTGAATCACCGTAAGCCTTTTCCAACATTACCAACGTTCTTTATTAAAAAAGTAAAGGTACATTAGGCTTAATGCCATCACGGCCTCAAAAAGAAATTGATTGTCCTTTAATTCTATAACATCTCTAGAGTACTGTCCTAAAATCTCAATTGGTTCAGAGTAATAGTTTTGTAGATACTTGGGTGCTCGAGGTCAAATTTATAGTTACTTAAAACTTTAAACGCCTTTTTTCTGTGTTTCCAAGTCGGCTACTCAACCGATCTTAAAGAAATTTTATACAAGTCTTCGAGATTTAATTTACAAGGTTTTGAACGAAGGTATTTTTATTCGAGAAATTCTCACCAACATATGCGTTTTTTTTGTAAAAACCTTTGCCAGAAATACAATTTTCACTTATCTTTTGTTTTTTTCTACATCCAATGACTATACGGGTCCTAACTAAAGTCCGAATTCTTCTCTTTTTACTTTTTACGCTTCTGTAAGAAGTTCTGCTGTCAAGGCGGAGTCACCTTTTTCTGAAGCACTGCCGGAAACGTCTCGTAATGGTCGAGTTTTGAATATTTTCTTTTGAAAATTTCACAAAACCTTTTTATAATATATTTCTTGGAATAATAGGAAGCTTGGAAAAAATATTAAATTTTTTATGAGAAAAAAAAATCTATTGATAATAGACTCAACTCATGTCTAGAATAATAGAATTTGATATTGTGACAATTTGTCGCTGTTATTTTTTGGAGTGCTTTTGACAGAAAACTTTATTAGTTCATGACGTTATGATCGAAAAGATGTTAGTGAAAGTTTGACTTATAATTTTTTATGAAGCAGCTTAACGCAGCCTAGGGAGTCATAAAGGCCATTGGATCTAAATATCCACATGGGGAGCATACACCCAGTAGGATCCTGTAATATACTCGTATTGGAATGCTCAGGCTTTGTAGGCCTGTGTAACAGAGAGAAGCAGCCAAACGCAGGTTTGTCTCTGTCATTCTCGTAAGAGTTTGTTCTTTAATTTTTTTTAACGTTATTATTTATTATTTCTGTTTCTAATTACGCTCATTCTATTATTTTTCTCTACCGCCATATTCTCTTATTAAAATAGACCTAAAATTCCACAGCTGTGCTCATTAAAAAATTTTGAATTCGCAGTGGGCCAACAACAACTTGCCGCGTTTTTCTAATTTTTATATTCAGAAATAGAAGATTTATATTTATAACATCGCCTATAAGTACACATTTTTACATATGTACATACGTAAATATAAGGACTATTTAACATACTTCCGACAGTTGTGGTCACTGAAGTAAGCACTGAATTTCTATTCGCTTCCTACCACCTCATAGCAAAACCTTAATTTTTTAGTCAAAAATCATCTATTTTCTCATTTAAACTCGCGTTTGCAGCAACCAACATGTCTGGTGTTCGAGAAACAACTGAAAATGTTTAGTTATTTTGCCGTGAGTATAGCTTGTTTGTTTGTCAGCCGCTGGCCGGTTGAGCACCCCACTCACCAGCACAAACGTTACAATTCGTCATCGCATCACCGCTGCCGTCAGCCAACAGTGCCATCCACTTAGCCAGCAAACGATGCGGCAACATCGGCGTTAGCTCGACGAAATCTGTGTTGATGCTTTCCACAATGCGGAAAACTGAAAGCTTCAGCTACTTGTTGGGCTGCCCACGGCTGTGCACTGTGGGTTAAGCTGCGCGAAAAATTGCAAAAACGAGAGCGGCACTAACTTTTTATGCTTAAATGTTCTTTCACTTAATACTATATTGGTTTATACCAATAATGACCACTTTTGCAACACTGTGCGCTTAAAAAGTCAACCACCAAAAGCCCCGAAGTGTCAATTCCCACGGGGTTGCTGTGATGACAACTGCTTTAAATACAAGTCATATAATTGTTGTAGTCTATGAGGAAGAAGGCAGAATACAGTGTTAATTATTCAATATGCTTCTATTTTTGGTTTCATATTTTTTTATACAAAATTTACAATTTTTTTTAAATAGTACAAAAATCAAAGACGGTGTTGCCACCGGTATAAAATTTTTTAATTAAGCAAAAATTGCTAGTGAAACAAGAAAAAGGCATCTTACAATGGGAGTGACAAGACTATTAGTTGGAAGTTTAAAAAATATATTGGAGAGGGCTGCCACCTGTTTTAACATGTCAGCTCAATAAATTAAATACGTTACACGATTTTTTTAATATAAATATTAAGCTAAAGCGATTTCATAAGACTTTCAGTTAAAAGTCTGTTTAAAAAGGGTTGCCACCTATTTCAATAATTTTTATAAATAAACTAATAATATAATTATAAACATCATTATGAGCAGGGAAATAAACAGTTTTTATAAAAAAAAATTCAGATATTTTTGGAAAGGTGGCAACCTTTTAGACATATGTATGTGCATATGTACGTATCTTGATTCAATTAAATTGCTGAAATAAATTAAATTTGTTGGAGTAATTTGGTTTACTATCAAGCTTTTATAATACTACTAATAATAACATGTGACGCGACATCATGTGATCTATAGATGTAATGGGTTTATGACATCATATGAACTGATTATTTGATATGAAAAAAATATTTATAGATGTTTTTAATATAAATAAAGCTAAAGGGGTTTAAAAAGGCATAAGGTTAAAAGTCTGTTTAAAAAGGGTTACCACCTTATTCAATTTGTTGATGTGATGTGAAAAAATATATATTTTTTTGTCGAGTACATCAGTTATGATGACTACTCACGCATTTTCACGCGTCATGTGATCTTTTGACGCGACGCAATGTGATCATGACATCATATGCTCTGATGATGTGATGTGAAAAAAAAATATTTTTTATCGAGTATATAAGTTATGACGACTACTCACACATTTTCACAAGTCACGTGATCTATTGACATGATGTGATTGTGACATCATACGATCCGATGATTTGATTAAAAAATATATATATTTTTTTATCGAGTATATAAGTTATGAGCGCGACCACTCACACATTTTCACATTTGAGCCACATCATGTGATAATTACGGTATCTATTTTGCTCGCAATCACAAAACATGTAATTATCGTAACGCCGGAAGGCTATGGCGCTTATTTCCACATATTTACACGACATTATATACATATATGTATGTATGTAAGTACAATATATACCCAATTTCAATTATATATGTAGTTGTGTCCGACAACAATGTGTCTTTATCTCACATTAACAGCTTTTAAACACCGCACAATGAAATTGCTTTTCCACCTCAACTTATGCACATTATCCATTGTTTTGAGATAAATTGCAACTTTCCATTTGTTGCCGCGCATTCTTGCAACAACTTCTCGGCATCTCATTTGGTGTGCATATTTTTAAAACGGAAAACTTAAGACTTTGTCTTCAAACACCCACTTACTCCTATTTTTGCACGAATAAGTGTGTTATCATATGCAACACAAGAAAATTGCATATAAGTATGCTGCAAACGTATCGTATGTTGCACGCATTAGCATAAAGAAAAGTGATGCATTTTATGCACATTAGGGTGGGTCTATTTTGTTTATGACAGAAAAAGAAGAAAACAAATTCTGTAATTTAGTATTTAGTACTATAGCCATGGCCTGCAGAAAAAATTCACCAACCAAATTGAGGTTGTAATGGCATATTGACGATGAAATAATAAGATTTTCCGACTTCCGTTGAAGTAGCGGAGAATAGTATTGATTTACTTTTACTTTTGTGGCCTACGCCGATGATATTGATATCATTGGCCTCAACTACCGCGACATTAGTTCTGCTTTCTCCAGACTGGTTAAGGAAGCAGGAAGCACAGCAAATAGGTCTGACAGTGAACGAGAGTAAGACGAAATATCTCCTGTCATCAAACAAACAGTCGTCGCACTCGCGACTTGGCTCCCACGTCACTGTTGACAGTCATAACTTCGAAGTCGTGGATAAATCGTCTATCTTGGAACCAGCATTTACATCAACAACAACGTCTGGAAATCCAACGCAAAATAACTCTTGCCAACAGGTGCTACTTTGGACTGAATATGCAATTGAGAAGTAAAGTCCTCTCTCGTCCTGCTACATGGTGCAGAGATATGAATGATGACAACAACTGATGAGTCGACGTTACGAGTTTTGTGAGAGAAAGGTTCGGCGAAAGATTTATGGTTCTTTGTGCATTGGCCACGGCGAATATCACAATCGATGGAACGATAAGCTGTATGAGATATACCACGACATTGACATAGTGCAGCGAATTAAGAGACAGCGGCTATGCTGGTTAGGTCATGGACAAAGACAATTCAGCTCCAGAGGAAGATCTCCACTCCGTTGGAGGGACTAGGTGGAGAAGGACTTAGAATATCCGATTGGCTTATTCGACGGGATCGAACCAAAAGGTGAGTGGGTTTAGTGGGGTTGTAAAGAGGTGGTTTGCGTATTGCGAAGTCTCTTTGCATGCAGGGCATTTTAGGGCATGTTTAGTATGTCAGGATCTAATCTGTCTAGGCAGTAGCTTAACCAGCTACAGTATCCAGAAGGAAGTAGCACTAGGGTCACCCTCGTTTAACCCGGCAACTAGAGCTCACGGTGACGGCTGGTGTTTCAACTCCAAGAACGTAATCACTGCGCGGGAGTCTATGATAGTGTTAAAAGCTGTGCTGCGAAGCGCCTTTAGTGCAGGTTGGACACATCCGAAATTCTATAGATATGTATGTAGTTGAAGTGCGTCAAGGTATTCTATGAATGTTCCCTAGAAGACGGTCTCGCTTCAAACAGATCAATGCAGTAGTGATTGCTGCAAAAGCAACTGCTTGGAAAGGCGTGTATTATGTTCCTAAGCTGGAAACATGCGGACCTCACTCGTTCGACGGAAAATATCAAGAGCCATCCTGTGGTAGTTCGGAGTGCGGTGTTTTAACTTTTCTGTAGCTTCTTCAGCTCTTGAAGCTGTGTAATTAGAGACAGTGAAGAAGCGAGAAAGGTCAAGCAGACAGGCGTTCCCTTTCGAACACATATCATCGATGCCGTTTTAAAAGTTAGGTCACTCCTGAAAGCGCTAGACTGACCTAACCCCTTAAGGGTTATCGAATGTTCTAAAGAATCTTAAAAAACAACCGTTTTCCTTGGAACGTTCTCCACTCACAACTGCGCAAAATATATGCAGCGGTGATAGCACAAAGATGTTGTTGTAAAATTATGCACATCCGCCGCCCAAAGTAGTGCGCCTACTCGTCTAGCAAACTAGGCAAGCAGAAATGTGCGTCCGCATGAATATGAATGTGTGCATTTGTATGTATTTATGCATGAAAGTCGTCGCCTACAAGCCTCCACCGGTCAATGAATCAACGAGTAGCGGATGACAGCGGTCTTGATTGTTGTTTTAGTTGTCTCAGTGATCGCGTGCCACCTTTAACGCAGTCACGCACATACACACATACTATATAAACACAACCAGTTTTTGACTTGACAGCGCAAATTTTCCGCCGTCCAACTTGATTGCAGCAAAGTGTAAACAAAAGCAGATTTCAAGCAGCCAACGCTTGCGATGCGCCAGCAGACAGATAACCAGAAATCGCTCAGTACGCGAGCACCAAATGGTCATACGATTCTCTATAGAATATTATAAGACAATTATGGGAGAGACCAGCAACAGCGACATAGCACTTCCCGGCTAGTGCGCGACCTGCAAGAAGGCTCTTGACATTGAAAACAAACAAACAAACGCGACAAATCCAGTTTACTGCCTTCGGTTCGGCGGAGCAGCACTGCAAATTCTACAGTTCTTGATGAGCTAATGGTTATGTATGCATGCGTGTGTGTAGCAGGAAGATTTGCGCTTAGTAAAATACCGTTGGTGAGGCCAAAGCCGATTTAGTTGCTGCCGAGACGCGCATCAAGTCGCAACCAAGAACTTTCGAGTGGACGCGTGGACGCTCTGAGCCTGCGCAAACGGTGAACAGTGTAATTTACATACAAACACATACACACACACACACACACGCATAAACGCATATAAATTGCACTAATTAATCAAGTGAAATTAGAAGTAGACAGTGAAAGAAAGAATGTGGCGCACACTTTTTGCCGTCGCCTTGCTCGCCAGTTGCATTTGCGAGAATTGTGAGTTGCAAGTGAAGTTATGCACTTATAATGTATATGTGTATATATACATATGTATGTGTATCTGTGTGAATAATATTGAAAAAGTTGTTTTTTAAACTGTTTCCATTAGCTCTCGCTCAGGATGCTTTGCGCGGTATTCATTTCCCCGTGGAGAGCCATGATGACTCCTGCTTTGTGGATGCCGCAAAGAAGTTGCGTGGCATTTGCAAAAATTTGGCTGAATGTGGCTCAGCGCTGAGACGTTGGAAGAACCAAAATATACGCCCACAAACCTGTTACTTTAATAAATTCGAACACATTGTTTGTTGTGAAATCGAGAGAAGCCCCATATTGGAGCCGATCCTATATATGAAACCCATGCAGGTGAAGCGGCGTAGTGAAGTGGGTGAGTTCCGAAGTTCAAGAGTGTATGTAATCAAGAAATCTAATTTTTGAAAGAATTTTCGAGTAATTAATTGAAATGTACAGAAATGCAAATGGATCCGAGCTCTGGGGAGCGGATTGCTTTTTCTATTAAATATATGTGACCAGGTCTACGGAAAGGGGGTTTAGGTGTCAAAAAATCAATTTTCACTTGTGATAACGGAAAACTGACGAAACGAGTTAAAAGCTGTTTTCCAGAAAACTAGTTTTCGCTCGTTAGCTCCCTCTTCGTAGACCAGGTCACATATATTGGCAGTTTTGGCAATGAATATATATACCTCGGCGGGTTAAAGAACCCTTAAAACCTTATCAAGAAATTTCTACCGAAGTCGAAATTCGAACCAATTGGCAACTCATCGAAACACGGACGGAACAAGTTAAGAAATTAAATTTCCCAGAAAACTTGCTCTGACAAATAAACTATTTTCTAGACACCCAAGTTTAGATAATCAGAATGAATCCGATCTTCGAAACCCCCATGAAGCTAACAAAATATTCCTAAAACAATTGAGTTAAAGTGAAAAGAACGAGGCTATTATCGAATGTTTTGATATTTTTGCAACAATAAAACAATCAACTGAATTTCTTTAAAAAAGCTATCCTCTTACCTTATTTATATATAGCCATCAAACGTTCTTACTACCCGCTGTCTGTTCGCCAATTGGAGATTGCAAGTCTACTCACTTATCCGAGGCAGTTTTCTTCTTTTCATTAATAGGTGGCGGGTCCCAAACCCAGCGCACAACCCTGGGGAGGGGATGTTTCTCGTTCTCACTTAAGCTCGCCTTCAAACGGATGTTTTTTGGCTACCCAGAGGATACTTGATCCAAGACCGGAAGTTCTGAGTAAATAAATGACGTTCAGAGAACTTTCCTCACTCACTTTCCACGCTCTTTTGACATTTCTCAGTAAATTCAGTAAGATTTGTCATTTCATCATGGAAAGATACACGATTCAGCAACGAGTTGAAATTATTAAAATATTTCTGACAGTTTTGATGATAAATTAAAGAGATCTGTCACAATAAAAGTTTTAGCTTCCCTTATTATTACTCTACTCTTTAAAGATTATGCTTCGATAACTAGATAAATGGAAACAAAATTTAAGTTCAGAAACTGGTTGACATAGTAAAAGTTCATAGGTGAAAAGCCTCAATCTTGACGTAGTTTAATATTATCATCATGAGGACCATTGACCGAACTAGAAGGCTTAAGAATTGCTGTATTCCATCTACTAGTTTGACCTCTGGATTTATAAGCTTTCTTGAGGGCACTTTAAAGCCATCTAAATATTGTGGCAACCTTTGATCTCAACTGCTTCATAAATATGTATTCCAAACAAAAAAAAAAAAAAAACGAAATAAACAAAATAATTAAATTTGCTAACATAGTATCTTATCATACGCGGTCTACGGCCATCTTGAGTGCAATTTCGAAATGCATTCCCATTTCTCCGTGTTTTCCTCTTTAATTACGCTGATCCCTATCACAGCGTGCAATAAAATAATTGTCTTGTTTAAATGCGCATAATTAGATTCAATTGGTTGTGTGCTGACAAGTGTTGCCCCATGAACTACATACTTTCTTAACGAGTGTAGCATGCAACATGCTCTTAATAACGTCGTTCTCTACGAAGAAACGATGGCTCTCAGTCTTAGGCGACTAGGCTGGCTTAAGGCTTTTGAATTCGGTGTATGGAAGATGTGAATTAATAATAGTTCTTTGTAGTTAACAGCTCAGTGAGATCAATTGTCGATATTCTACCCCTAGTGGTTTTTGGTTTGTTCAGAAAAATATGAATCCTGAAAGTTTCTGCAAATTATCAAGGAACAGCTGATGGGCTACGGTTGCTAGGAAGCGAGAAATGAACCTTTTTGTCCAACATAAAAACTGAGTGAAGCAATTGAACCGTTGAAAAAGGACTCTCCACCGAGAACACAAATCTTTTTCAGATTATACCACTTAAAAATCATGGATGATCTTTGCCCCTGTTCCTAAAGATAATATTTAATTCATAATACGTATCATCTTCACAGAAACCGATAAATTTCAAGTTACAAATTTTAGATTCTCCTACCGTTTCATGCCTCAACCTGTATGGAGTAGGAAGAATTGTATACAATTTGTGGGTTGGTGAGGAAATTCATTATGATACCTGCCTGCCAGTGGCCAAACTGAAGCCACCATCAGGTGTCATGGATTATCTTAAGAAATTTACAAATGTAATGCCATTCCCCGAAGAACTCAGACTTGCTTAAACCTTTATTCCTATCAGAGAACAGAAGTACTTAGTAACGGGGTTTTCAAAACGGACGCTACAAAAATTGACTGATAGGGACAGCACCCGACTATATATTTTTCCCGCTCTTTTGACATTTCTCTTCAAAAAGGTTTGCAATTTCATCATCCAAAGATACACGTTGTAACAACGAGTCCGAGAGTTTACTATCGAAATTCGGAGTCGGTGGCTTCTGCTTTAAAAACGTTACGTCCAATTTATCGTCATCATAATCATCCTGTCAGATCAACAATTGAGCGTCTGGTGGAAAAATTTTAATCCACAGGCTCAGTACAAATTGTTTCCGTGCCAGTGAAACAAAGAAGTGCTCGTAGTGTCGAGAATATTGCTGCTGCCAGCGCATCAATAGAGGAAGACCGAAATCAGTCTCTCACACGTTGTTCTCAAGCATTGGGCATCTCTGTGACGTTGTTGTGGCGAATTTTGCGAAAAGATCTTGACCTACATCCTTGAAAGATCAAGTTAATGCAAGAACTGAAGCCACTTAACCACCAGAATCGTTGTATTTTCGTGAATTGGACTAAGCAATTACTTGAAAATTATCGGGATTTTCATCGAAAAATCATCTTCATCGATGGGGCTCATTTTTGGCTGAATGTCATATTGGTCAGGCAGAACCCCACAAGTACTCCATAAGCCACTATTGCATCCCGAAAAAATTACGGTTTGGGATGTTTATGGGCCGGCGCGGTCATTGGTCCGTACTTCTTCCGTGATGATCACGGCCGGAAAGTTACTGAGAATTGGAATTTGCTTTCGCTCAATGATAACTGAATATTTTTGGTCCGAGTTCGATGATATGGACTTGGACAATATGTGGTTTCAGCGGACGGCGTCACAAGGCACACAGCGAATGTCACAATCGATCTATTGAAAACCAAGTTTGGTAAACGTGTTATCTCACGAAATGCCTCAGTCAATTGGCCGCGATATGATGCCGTTGAACTATTCCTGTGGGGCTACATCAAGTGTATGGTCTATGCCAACAAACCAGAGACCATTGATGAACTTCGTAAGAATATCGAATGTGGAATTGCAGAAGTATCGGCCGATTTATGCTTGAAAAGCGTCGAAAATTGGGCTCAGCCTCTGGACTTTTGCAAGCGTGCCCGTTCTGGAGTGAAAGGTGGATGCATATGAACCTCTCAATCAAGTTTCCGGAGGTTCTGATGAGTCATTCTCCTATTTGTCGAAGCTGACCACTTCTGGACAGTTGCTTCCTTCAGACGGTCCAATTGTTAACAGAACAGGTCTTAGTTAAGAGCTTGGACGTTAGGAAGCAAGTAAAAGTGGATGATGCCGGGCCAATCCCGTCAAACACCAAGCTAAACCTTCCTGACCGGGCTTCTTTTTCTGGTTTCAACGGGGTTGTTTAAAACATTGGCGACTTCTAATGCAGTACTTCAATGTAATTAAAAAATACTAGGGAATTTACAAACAACAAAGTCTCAAAATCCTCAAAAGAAAACTAAATATGGGTTTACCTGCAGTTGGCCCTTGAGTTTGTTTAAGAGAAAATATGTGTCAGACTGCTGAGGATGAGGTTATTCCTTCCAAAAAATATGACGCTTTCAGCTGACATGTTTGGCAATACTACTAAAAACACCGACAATAAAACTTTAATAATTTTAGTTTCAAGTATATATTGAACTCATATTCTTCCACAGAATGTGAATCGCATCAAGGCAACAAATTTTACATAACCGTTGTGAGAGGCCAGGCAGCAGCGGCAAATGAATTCCCCTACATGGTAAGAGTTTTAAAAATATTTTTGTGAAAATATTTAATCTATTCTTTTAACAGGCCGCAGTGGGCTGGGTGTCAAATACGGATCGAAGCAGCGCTTTCTTCTACTGTGCTGGGGTGTTGATATCACCGAACTTCGTCTTGACAGCAGCACATTGTGCCGGTTTGGGAGGGTAAGCTCGCGGAGTCTCCTTTAGACGTTTCAGCACTCAAATGAAGCTCTAAATTTTACAGACAATCTCCAACAGTTGTTCGCATCGGTGGCACTAATCTCACCGATCCGCAAACACCCAACATACCGATTAAGCGGATCATAGTGCATCCAGGCTATCGCAGTGGCTCTTCATACAATGACATTGCGTTGTTGGAATTGCAGCAGGGAACAAGGTATAAAAATGAACATATGTGAACATTTTAAGCTGAAGACTGAGCACATAGCGAAGGAAGGTAACATTGCACTGAAGGCAAATAAGCTAGATAGTGAAAAAATAGGGGACATGTGCGGGTGTCTTGTTGTTTCCTTTGTTATATTCTCCTCGCTCCGCTGTGTGCCTAGCTTAAGTATATAAAGTCCTTAATATTTCTGTTTGGTTCTTGGTTTGTTCGCAGACAGAAACCTGCTTGCTTATGGACCCGGTATGATGTGCCTCATAATAATGTGACGGCGCTTGGCTATGGACATACACAATTCGGTATCTGAGACCTCTAAAACTGATTCAATTAATTTGATTTTACTTTCTCTTAAAATATTTAGCTGGCGCGAACTCGAATGTCTTACAGAAGGCCGTCTTATACCTTGTACCCAGCGATGTTTGTCAACGTTACTATATGCCCGATGAGAATATATTGCAGCAGGGCTTGGCGAATACGCAGATCTGCGCTGGTGATCAGGAAAATCGCCGCGATACATGTCAGGTGAGCGAGCATTCCTACTTCGTATCTTAAACTTTTCAAACTTCAACCAGTAATCTTCTCGCAGGGTGACTCCGGTGGACCGCTGATCTTGAAGGTCGATCGCGACATCACCTATTCATATGTCGTGGGCATAACGTCGTTTGGTCAAGCTTGTGGCGGTGCTCCGCCGAGTATTTATTCGCGTGTTTCAGCGTACATTGACTGGATAGAGGACATCGTTTGGCCGATAGCACAGTTGAGTGGTTTCGGAGTTAACGGTTGATGACATCATTTAAGTGCAACCATTAAAAAGTTGCGAAGATTATTTAACATATATTAATTTTAGTTTTTAGCTTTATTCTACACTTATAATTGAAAATAAGTTTCTCTCCAATGGCACATGACTATTGATTATACATAGACACTTTATGAAAATAAAATTTACGTCCTCACGGCCCTTAAATTGTGCGTGCTCTATAATTAAATTCACGTTAAATATATGTGTAAGTATATAACTACTTGTAACCGGTGGTCCAAGTAGAGGTACGTTTTTCAATAGCCTTTTTTGATAGATCACGCGTGCGTCGTGCCAAGCTGTCATATTGATTTTGCTGAGTGCTAAATCGAATTATCGAAAATTGGACTTAACAAATGGGCCATCTGAGACGAGGCTGCGACCAACATTTGAAAGAGATAATCTTCAAAAAAATAAAAGTTCTTTCAAATGATAATTTGCAGTGTCTACATTTTTCTTTGAAAAAGTAGAGAACCTCGAAATTGATTTCCCTATACTGCTGTCTTTTCATTTTTAATTTATACTTCTGAGGCTCTAAAAAAAATTCTTCGATTTTTACTATGTCTGAATTTATTGAACAAAGAAGTGTGATAATGCATCATCTCATCGAGAAGGGGCAAGGTCTGTGCTATAAAATGGGCAAGGAAAAACTTCCCAGCCGCTGTTTTCCAAATGCTTTTTATCTGGCAATTGCTCGCTTCAATTTTACGAGTTGTTGTTTATTTGAATTATAGGACTGGACGAGAACCAATAAATCATAAAGGAAGTATATAGATCACTCTCAAGTCTTGGAGTAGCAGTGCATGCAAATGTAGGTGTCATCCACGTAATTTCTCATTCTAATGGTATATAACAACTTTCGATCAAGCTTATTTGTATGTTTTTTTTTTTCATGAAATTCGAAACAATTTCTGTTATTCTTCTAGCAGTTGAGTATTTTCAGCGAATTTTCTTAACAAAATTAGCTTCGTTTAAGTTAACAATGTATAATCATGTTGTGGTTTTCGTTGTTATAACGGTTATCTAGTCTCGATAAGGTGGTAAGAATTAAATAAGATGCCATTGAGATAGATCTCCCAACGGTGGGCCAAGGAAACGTCTGTTTCAACGGAATCAGACCATAGGGTTAGGGGTGTCAGATGTGTAGGGCTGGTAGGGCATGCAAAGAGGTGGTTAGTGTCATGCGAGGACTCGTTGCACGCTGGACATATGTTTTATATGTCAGGGTCGATTCTGAATAAGTAGTAGTTTAATCTGCTACAATATCCAGAACGAAACTGCACAAGGGTCACTCTCGATTTTTACGGCAAATCGAGCTCTTCGTCTGTAATTAGTGATGGTTTGTTTCTAAGTACGCCATTCACTGAGAGGGAATCGGTATAGGTGTTAATAGCTCCACTTTGAATTGCCGACGGCGCATCTCCGAAGTTTGATCAGCGAATGGTCGTATTATGTCGTCGATGTAGTTGAGGTAGGACCTTGATGCTCCTAGGAGGCGGTTCCGCTACCAGCAGGTGACTGCAGGGATGATATCTGCGAAAGCACCCCAGCTGAAATTGCTTTGAAAGGAGTTCATTGTGCTACTTAAATGGGATCATAAGGGTCTCACTGGCAGGTGTACGATGGGAGACATCAAGAGGCATTCTGTTGTAGTCCGGAGTATCTGTAGCTTCCTCGTCTGCATTTCATTGCATCCAGGCGACCATATTGGCGTAGTTAAGGACAAACCGGTCGATTGCCTTGTATGTAACTAACGTTTCTTTGTCTTTTCCCATGCGCTGTCGGTTAACGACTTGAGGATTTTGTTGCGGCTCTGTACTTTGACAATAGTTGCGGTCGTATGAGGAGTGAAGAAGCACAGACTGTTGAATGTCACACCTAAAATCTTAGGGTTATTGACAGTTGGACTGCAATATTAAGGTCAATTCTATACTCATTCGTCCTGTTAGTGAATATGGTCAATGTGGATTTAGTGGGGGAGAGTTTTAGGTTCCGTGTAGCGGGGAGTCGAGAAAGGTCGGAGAGATAGCCGTTTACGTTTGAGCATATACCATCGACTCCATTACCCGACGTCATTATCGTGCAATCACCAGGGGCCCTATTCTGCACCTCGATTCGTAAATGTATTCTGTTCGAAATTCGGATCTACTTTATAAATATGCGAAAGTTGTACCACCCTGAGCCAGA
>CM050325.1:76044483-76143784 GCA_027475135.1 Bactrocera correcta | reverse complement strand
TAAATTTATGAAAATTTTCATAGGCGAGGAAAATGGATGCAACTTTTGGGGGTAACAGACACCCCAAAAAAGGAGCTATTTGCCTGCCAGAGCCATTTCTCGTTCCGGATGAGGAACAAATTAAGTTTAAATAAAGGGGCATTCCCCGATAGTAATTTGTACGCACCCACAGTGGATGTAATTCCAAAAAATAATTTAGTGTTTAGGATAGGAAGCTTAGTCGAACAGACGGACGCAAATGATGGCGTAATTCGATGAGGGCCTGACAATTTTGCTGCTCAGGAGGAGGCTTTGGATTATTTTAGGGAAACAGAAAAAGCTAGGGCAGAAGTGATTTCTTTTGTGATTCGCTGTCAGGGGACCCAAACCGAATCATATTTCTGCGATGGATCCTTCAGTCAACAAAATTGCCAAGAACAACTTAACAATGCGATTAATCAAATTTCATTATTAATGAAATCACTTAAAGAAAAAGAACAGGAGATATAGAGCTAAAAGCCCAAAGAGATTATTTAATTAACCAAAACCATATTCATCCCCAAATTGATGAGATTTGTGGCAAATTACCACCACATCTCGCAATATGTGTCAGAAATAGTGTAAAAAATACTTCTCGCAGCCCTTCAGGTCGCAGATATAGTAAAAATATGAAGACTATAGCCCTTGGAGTAAAATTCACATCTCCTTTGGCCTATAGATATTTGTGACCCCTTTTTCATTGGCCTTGTACAACCACTCTTTCACAATTTATAAAAGGTTGGTCAAGAAATCCTGGGTGCTCATTTTGCAGCATTAAGTCCCTGGCGTTGCGTAGCCGAGGCTTTAGTAATGAGGAGAAATACATTTCATTGTATTGTGATGAAATGTCATTGAAAACTCATTTGAAATATGATAAGTATAGGGATTTTATAGTAGGATTGGAGGACTATGGGGATGAAAATTGCACGTCCATAGCCAACAGTGCTTTTACAATAATGGCTCAAGGCATTGGAGGCAACTGGGCTCAACCAGTGACATACTTCTTCGTCCATAATTCTTGTAAAGGAGATGTGGTTAGAAAGTATGTTTTTGGTGTGATTGAGAAACTCCAGGGAATAGATCTTCATACATGTCAATTAGACTGTGATCAAGGATTAAATTTTGTTAATTTTGCCAGAGTAGTAGGGACTACAGATGATAGGCCCTATTTTGAAGTTAATGGTGAAGAAATCGTATTCTTTTATGATTCTTCTCACCTGTTAAAGAGTACGAGAAATTGTATTGAAAACTTTAAAAACCATATACAATTTCGGGAGCGTTCTGTAGATTGGAAAGATATAGTTCATTTCCATGAACAGGATTCACAACGTGATATTCGATGTGCGCTAAAATTGACTTCCGCACATTTTATTTTCAATATCTTTTTATTTATTGAATCTGCTTTTTGTTTTAAAAGCCTAACAATAAGTTATAAAATCTTAAATCGATTTAAAAACTAGACAAGCTCAAGCATGTGATTGAGCTGTTTTGGTGATACATTGCTCCTCAATACGCGGGCATATCCCTTCTTTTAAGGCGTGCGTGAACGCAGGAATGTACCAAAGCATTAGCCAAAGAGTTTGGGTGATCACGGAGTTTAGATATATATATAATTCTGCTGTCTTCTACTTCTTTCCTTACCATAGAAATACCAAGGTCTTTATGGATATTTTCATTACGCATGTACCATGGCGAACACGTGATTGATCTAAGCATTTTTGACTGGAACCTTATTATTATGTCTATATTAGTTGCACAGGTTCTACCCCACAGTTGAATGCCTTCTTCTTTTAAGGCGTGTGTGATCGCAGGAATGTACGAAAGCATTAGCCAAAGGGTTTGAGTGATCACGGAGTTTAGATATATATTTAATTCTGCTGTCTTCTACTTACTTCCTTACCATAGAAATACCAAGGTCTTTATGGATATTTTCATTACGCATGTACCATGGCGAACAGGTGATTGATCTAAGCATTTTTGATTGGAACCTTATTATTATGTCTACATTAGTTGCACAGGTTGTACCCCACAGTTGAATGTCATACATCCAAATCGGCTTTATGACCGCATTATATAAAAGCACTTTGTTGTCTAGGCTAAGTTTGGAGTTTTTATTTAATAGCCAATTTAAATTTGCAGCTTTTATCTTCATGCAAGTTATTTTACTAGATATATGTTTTCTCCACGTAAGTCTTCTATCTAGGTGAATACTAAGATAATTTACTTCATTTGCTTGAGGTACTAAAATATTGTTTATTTTTACTGCCGGACACATTTTTGGTCTAAGCGAAAATGTAACATGCTTACACTTTGGTTCATTTACCTTTATACGCCAGTTGGCTAGCCATTCTTCGACAGAACTTAAACGCTTCGATAATATTCTTGATGCTATTATGTGGCATTTGTTACGGGTCACTATTGCTGTATCGTCCACAAAAGTTGAACTTAATACAGGGTAGAAGACTGATTGGTCTGTCTGAGGTGGTGTTAAGTCTTTCCCAGGTTTGTCTATCAAGATAATTTGTGCCTTTTTCCATGAATTAGGATAGTGTCTGAGATTAAGAATTGCATTGAAGAGCAAAGATAGCACTTCTACGGCAATATTTAGTAACTCAATTAGCATTTTTGAGGTAATATTATCATGTCCTGGTGACTTTTTTGGGTTAAGTTCTTTTATAATTTTAGCAACTTCAGAAGTAGAAGTCCTAATAGACACATGCGACTCATTTGCGGTATTGGGCAAGGTTGGCAATTCAAAGATGTTCTTTGGGCAATTGGGTTGAAATACCTTTTCCAGGTAATTTGCAAAGCGATTTGCCTTATCCTCATCACTACCTGCCCAATTACTATTTAACTGTTTTAGATACATGTTGGAATCTACTGGTGACTTGAAAGACTTTCGGGATTTCCAAAGGGAGTTTTGCTTGCGAGAATTTGGACACAGTTTCTTTATATAATTTTCAGTGTTGTGTTCCTCTTCGCGTTTAAGCGTTTTTTTTTTTTAACTTTTGTATAGCAGATTTCAGTTGAAGCAGAGTTGAAGGGGAGCGATTTAACTGCCATTCCCGCCTAGCTCGCCTTTTCTCAATTACAAGTTTCTCTATTTCATTATTGGTGATCTTTCTAAAACCAACTGTTTTGTCGTTTCTTATTGGTGTTGCCAATACAGCTGCATTAGTTATTAAATCAGTAACTTCTCTTATATTTTCATCAATGTCTCTTCCTGTATTTATTTTGCAATCAATATTGATGTGGGTGCTGATATACTTTCTGTATTTCAACCAGTTAGTTTTATGTGATGTTAGAGAAACTTTTGGCTCAAATATCATGGGCTGTAGAATGATCAGATGATAAGTCTGTACATGTATCAGCTGTCATAAGCGATCTATTTATATTTTTGACTACAGCAAAATCTATTAAGTCTGGTATTATTCTTCTATCACTGGGCCAGTAGGTCGGCTTACCAGGAGATATTATATCCAGCTTATTATGCTTATTCATAATAGTGTAGTATAACTGTCGTCCTTTCGAATTCAAAAGACGTGAGCCCCAATAGGTGTGTTTTGCGTTGTAATCTCCACCTGCTAGAAATTTTTGACCTAGTGTTCCAAAAAAGTCTTTAAATTCGATTTCTGTAATTTTAAAATGAGGTGGACAGTATATAGCCGTAAGTTTTAAGTCACGACCCCGGAATATTGAAATTATTTTTATTTATTAAATGAGTTTCTGATATAATCATTACATTAATATTCTTTTCAGACAGAAATCTGATAATCTCTAATTTATTTTGGTATTTGGCATTCCATATACAGATATTTAGTAAGCCCATTTTTTGCTTAATAAATTTTGCAGCATTTGATTTTGTGATTTTATTAAATCTTGGATCATGTTTTGCATGCTAGACATAAATCTCACACACTGTGTAAGATTTATAATCATAGTTTCAATACCTCCATTTGGAGGATTTTGCGGTAGTTGCATTTGCACAGTGTTGCCTTTCACCACATTTGCATAGCTTCCTTGCATATTATTATTGTTAGAAGTAATAGGATTTGAGCTTTTCTTTGAGGTTGCTATAATTTCATTAAGGGGTGTTTGTAACATTTTGTTACGGCGTGCTTGAATGCCCTGTGACAACTTCGATTTCAAATTTTTGTATTGAGGGCAACCTTTGTAGTTAGCAGTGTGATTTCCTCCGCAATTGCTGCATTTTTTATTTAATTCTTCTTTCTTAAGGGTGCGTTTAGAAGTGGTACATATGCTAGAGTGCAATATGATTTAGTATGCCCATATTCTTGGCAGTTAGTACATTGTACCGGACCGTTTCTTTTATGTGGTACTTCCACACTCTACGATGCAGCAAATATTTCAAATTATATATTGGATGTGTTTCATTTTTTTGTAAGTTGATTTGAGTTCGGCAACAATTCAATTTTAAGCATTGGCTGTGGTACTTTGTTTCTATTAAATATATTTACAACGGTTTTAATTCCAAAACCTCATTCTTCCAATGCTTCTCTCATTTCACTAGAGTCTACGGCGGACTCTATACCCTTGATTACAACAACTATGCCCTTAGAGCCCTTCACTTGATACGAATAATAATTTTTGTTTTTATTCGACAAAAATTTAACGATTTCCATAAAACTTTTTTCAGTGTAGGACTGAATTTTTGTTTCGTCTATATTGCCTTTTTTCAAAGGCACTTTATGAAAATTGTTAGTGCTAAAAATTTCACTTACTTTCGCAACAAGAGCATTACTGCTACGTTCGCGCAAATATATTGGAGGTGGTTTGGCATTAACGACTGTGGTGGTACCCTTCGCATCGTCGTCTGAACCATTGCTTAGTATGGTAAATCTGTTGCCATTTAAAACTTCCGTCTTATTTTTATTTGGTGTGCCGCCTTGAAATTTTTTAGGATTGACCGCTGATTTAGAAGGACCTAATTTCCTTTTTATATTGATCTAACGGTCAATGACTGTTTGTACAGACGGGCACATTTAAAGCCCAGTACTTTTCAAAAAATGAATGTACGTTTAGCTGCCCAAGTCTTTAGCAATATAGTTGCTAGCGCAATGTTAGCCATGTATACAGCGGGTCACTTCAATACATCTCAATCCTAAACCTTTTTAAATACCGCGGAGTTTGTATTGTTTTTCGACCAACTCTTCAATATTTTTAACAGTAAATGCCTCGGAGCATTAAAAAAAATATGGTGAACCCTCTTGGGCAGCTTAGATCAAATGAATTTTTTAGTAGAAGCCGAAGAAGCACTTAACTCTATCACTGTTTGTGATATGTTTGGTCGAGATATCACAAATACATTTTCGTTTATTAGAGGTTGGCTTCTTAACATTCGCAGTTTAAAACGATTGTGGCGCATATTGTCCCGGGAGGGATTTGAATATACCAAGACAAGAAGACTTTGCCAAGACGAACTAGAACACTTCTTCGGATAGATTAGGAAAGGGGGAGGATTGAACGCAAGAAGCTCCGTCTATGTTTTTTGACCTTTTCCGCCAATCTTGGGGCTTTAGACATGTCAAATTCGTGACACGTGGCAATTGCAGGGTAGAAATTTGAAGCTATTTTCGTTCAATACCTTTGAGAGAGTATGTAATGACCCTTTGATTCAAGATAGTTCTTGGCAAACATTTCAAGGTTTGCCAAGACCGTTCTTAGATAGCCCCTATAATGTTAGGAATTGTATCGAAATCTATGTAATTGAAAGCGATTTCCTACAGCGAAATTCATTTGTTCCCAACCTTTGCCACTTTTTGAAAAAGATCAAATCCCTGAAGATGCATTCACTTTTACAATAGTATACGATTCGTCAAATCTGGTAAAAGCTCCTGAACCCTTCAAAAATTTTTGGAAAAAACTTGATGCAATAGTGAAACCTCAGGAGTGGTGTGGAAAATGCAAAACTTAAAGATTCAAAAATATTTATAATGTTAAAATTTGTTTAATTGCGTTGGAAAAAAGAGTATATGGGAAATACATAGGCCAATAAATTAAATAATCTGAAACGAGTTAACAGTCCTTGATCGAATATAAATATATATCTTCTGGTGACGAAGATCGTAAGTCGTTATTGACAGAGCTTTATTAAAAAGTTCGTTTACTATTACAAAATAAAGTCCAAGAATTTGCATTTTTTTACAATTATTTATTATCATGGTTCGTTTTCTTTTTTCACATTGGCTTTTAACAAAAGTCTCACCAACAAGCAATGGCACTACTAAACTAGCTTCTGCATACACCTTAACTGGTGAAGCTTCTTTCTTTATTTTACCCCAAGAAATAGCCTCATCTGGTCCAGCACCACTGTCACTGCCATCGAATTCCGAAGCTGTGTTAATAAAAATGGAATAATCGGCTCCATTTTTCATCAAATTCGCATTGCATATGTGATGCTTTACAATACCCCCACCAATTATAATCATTCCCGATTTGGTGGCTTTCACAGCCATAGTGTTTAGATGTCGCAAATCGGACAAAATATCTACCACTAATCCGGGGTGATAGGGTCATGTGTAGAAGTTCACGCAAGTGAGGAAAGTTCTCTGATCGCCATTCACTTGGGAGTGGCCAGAAACGATTCTTTTACATATGACTCAAGCAGCTCACGACTTCCGGTCTTTGACCAAGTATCCTCTGGGTAGCCTAAGAACATCCGTTTGAAGGCGAGCTAAAGTGAGAAGGCGAAACATTCCCTACTTAGGGTTGTGCGCTGGGTTTGGGACCCGCCACGTAAAAAAACACCCCCAGTGAATAGTCATAAACAGCCTCGGATGAGAGACCCCCCTTTTGATGACGACCATGGCAAACGAATTAAGGACTATGATTTGAGGGCATGCACCTGGAATGTCCGGTCCCTTAATTGGGAAGGTGCCGCTGCCCAGCTGGTAGATGTCCTCGTAAAGATAAAGGCTGACATCACTGCCGTCCAAGAAATGCGATGGACGGGACAAGGACAGAGGCGAGTAGGTCCATGGGACATTTACTACAGTGGCCATCGACTTGGCGACTTCAATGCCAGGGTGGGCAAAGAAGGTATCTTTGGCACTACGGTCGGTAAATTCAGCCTCCACGAGGAAACATCCCCAAATGGGCTGAGGCTGATCGACTTCTCCGGGGCCCGAAATATGGTTATCTGTAGTACTAGATTCCAGCATAAGAAGATACATCAAGCTACCTAGCTGTCTCCTGATCGAATAACCACCAACCAGATCGATCATGTTGTGATAGACGGAAGACACGTCTCCAGTGTTTTAGATGTGCGTGCGCTCCGAGGTCCTAACATCGACTCGGACCACTATATTGTTGCAGCCAAAATTCGCACACGCCTCTGTGCAGCAAAAACCGCACGCCAACAAAAACAAGGATGGTTCAACGTCGAGAAGCTGCAATCACAACAGACAGCCGAACGTTTTTCTACTCGGCTTGCACTCCTGCTCTCTGAGAGCACTCGTCAACAACTCGGTAAAAGGGAACTGTGGGACGGCATTTCAAACTCCTTACGTACAGCTGCAACCGAAACCATTGGTTTTCGGAAAGTGCAAGAGAACAGCTGGTACGACGACGAGTGCCGTGTCGCAGCGGAGAGAAAACAGGCTGCCTACCTCGCAACGTTACGATCGACCACAACACGTGCGGGATGGGATAGATACCGAGAGTTGAAGAGGGAAGCGAGACGCATTTGTAGACAGAAAAAGAAAGAGGCCGAAATGCGTGAGTACGAAGAGCTTGATAAGCTGGCCGACAGGGGCAATGCTCGAAAATTCTACGAAAAGATGCGGCGGCTTACAGAAGGTTTCAAGACCGGAGCATACTCTTGTAGAACCCCCAAGCTGATCTAGCCACCGATGCCTAGAGCATACTTAAATTATGGAGGGAACACTTCTCCAGCCTGCTGAATGGCAGTGAACGCACAACACCAGGAGAAAGCGAACCCGATACCCCAATCGATGACGATGGAGCAGACGTTCCATTGCCCGACCATGAAGAAGTTCGAATAGCAATTGCCCGCCTGAAAAACAACAAAGCGGCAGGGGCCGATGGATTGCCGGCCGAGCTATTCAAACACGGCGGCGAAGAGCTGATAAGGTGCATGCATCAGCTTCTTTGCAAAATATGGTCGGACGAAAGTATGCCCAACGATTGGAATTTAATTGTGCTATGCCCAATCCACAAAAAAGGAGACTCCACAATCTGCGCCAACTACCGTGGGATTAGCCTCCTCAATATCGCATATAAGGTTCTGTCGAGCGTATTGTGTGAAAGATTAAAGCCCACCGTCAACAAACTGATTGGACCTTTTTAGTGTGGCTTTAGACCTGGTAAATCAACAACCGACCAGATATTCACGATGCGCCAAATCTTGGAAAAGACCCGTGAAAGGAGAATCGACACACACCACCTCTTCGTCGATTTCAAAGCTGCTTTCGACAGCACGAAAAGGAGCTGCCTTTATGCCGCGATGTCTGAATTTGGTATCCCCGCAAAACTAATACGGCTGTGTAAACTGACGTTAAGCAACACAAAAAGCTCCGTCAGAATCGGGAAGGACCTCTCCGAGCCGTTCGATACCAAACGAGGTTCCAGACAAGGCGATTCCCTATCGTGCGACTTTTTCAACCTGCTTCTGGAGAAAATAGTTCGAGCTGCAGAACTTAACAGAGAAGGTACCATCTTTTATAAGAGTGTACAACTGCTGGCGTATGCCAGCATGATGTATGATGATATTGATATCATCGGCCTCAACACCCGCGCCGTTAGTTCTGCTTTCTCCAGACTGGACAAGGAAGCAAAAGAAATGGGTCTGGCAGTGAACGAGGGCAAGACGAAATATCTCCTGTCATCAAACAAACAGTCGTCGCACTCGCGACTTGGCACTCACGTCACTGTTGACAGTCATAACTTTGAAGTTGTAGATAATTTCTTCTATCGTGGAACCAGCGTAAACACCACCAACAATGTCAGCCTAGAAATCCAACGCAGGATAACTCTTGCCAACAGGTGCTACTTCGGACTAAGTAGGCAATTGAGAAGCAAAGTCCTCTCTCGACAAACAAAAACCAAACTCTATAAGTCTCTCATAATTCCCGTCCTCCTATATGGTGCAGAGGCTTGGACGATGGCAACAACCGATGAGTCGACGTTGCGAGTTTTCGAGAGAAAGGTTCTGCGAAAGATTTATGGTCCTTTGCGCGTTGGCCACGGCGAATATCGTATTCGATGGAACGATGAGCTGTACGAGATATACGACGACATTGACATAGTTCAGCGAATTAAAAGACAGCGGCTACGCTGGCTAGGTCATGTTGTCCGGATGGATGAAAACACTCCAGCTCTGAAAGTATTCGACGCAGTACCCGCCGCGGGAAGCAGAGGAAGAGGAAGACCTCCACTCCGTTGGAAGGACCAAGTAGAGAAGGACCTGGCCTCGCTTGGAATATCCAATTGGCGCCACGTAGCGAAGAGAAGAAACGACTGGCGCGCTGTTGTTGACTCGGCTATAATCGCGTAAGCGGTGTCTACGCCAGTAAAGAAGAGAAGAAGAATCCGGGGTGACGGAAAGAGTGGAAATACATCATGTCACCATCTGTAAGCGCAGGGCAAAACACAGGTAGTTTATGTTTCGCAGCCCAGTAGTATATTGAGCTGGTGTTGTTTATCCTTTCCCCAAGTCGTTGTATATTACGAGAAGGAGACCAAATCATGCCTT
Organism: Bactrocera correcta; assembly: GCA_027475135.1. Lineage (NCBI taxonomy): Eukaryota > Metazoa > Arthropoda > Insecta > Diptera > Tephritidae > Bactrocera > Bactrocera correcta. The sequence continues at coordinate 76,134,033 of CM050325.1, read as the reverse complement.
TCGAACTTGCAATTGTTATCGTTCGGTACAAGCAAATTATCTATACGATTTATACCACGATCCCGTAAATCTCGGCCAGATAATTCGAGTGATCCCATGTACGTGGGTGCTAGGCATTTTATAAAGTCTTCTTCCGCGCCTCCCGCTGTCATTACTACACAATCCACCATTTGGTGTTCAACGAGGAATCGTAATGTCTCCCGTAATCCCGATCACACTAGATTAGATGTGAATCCAAGGAATATTGTACAGCTATGTTTTCGTCTAATTAATTCATCCGTTTCATGCAAATCGGCTTCATCAAGTTTCAACGGCTGCTTTCTACAATCAAGCTAAGAATATTTTAAAATACATAAACCTTTCCATAAAAAATGGTTACATTACCATTAGATTGATTTCTCTTATTGCCATCCAAAGATTAGTAGCTTGAAACCCGTATTTACATATGACTCAAATAATTTTGAGTAATCAATTCCTTGATTCCAATCAGAGCCCGGCACGATGGGTGTGGTTTCCGTGTGTTTTTTCACTTTGTTTAAGTACCGCTTCTTTGGTGATATCTGTCCTATGTTCACTCCAATTGTTAAACTTTAAATAAAATATTTAGTATCTTTATACAAACTAAACTTTGTTTTGATTTAATTCAAATGTTCGAATATGGAAAGCTGCACCTTTTATGTTTTCTGTAGGTCAAATGTAAACAAATACATTCATAAGAAAACACACCACCGAGAAATCTAACAACAGGGCTGCATCTTATTATTAAGAACTCAGTACAAAAAGAATATCTAAATATCAGTAAATGATATTTTTATGGGCGAAATATTGCACACTATGGCATTTATTTAAATCACCTATTACTAAATATATGTATACCATTAATAAATAATTTTCTTTTATATTAGGCAACAATATTTATAGATTCTGTTATTTAATAAAATAAATTTGCTAAGTATTTACTACCTCAATTTATACAGCACTGCGTTGCTACCACTGAAAATCCAAGATGGCCGCTATTCACCCCTCAGAAAGCTACCACGAAAAGGTTATCAACTGTATATGCTGCGGTCTGTATTCTCCCGCATTAGCTATGTGTAGTTATTATTATACCTTGAACATGGTATATTAAGTTTGCCACAAAGTTTGTAACACCCAGAAAGAAGCAACGGAGACCCTACCAAGTATATATTTAAATGATCAGTATATTGTGCTGAGCCGATTTAGCCATATCCGTCTGTCTATAAATATACGAACTAGTCCCTCAGTTTTTAAGATATCGTTTTGAAATTTTGCAAATGTCATTTTCTCTTCAAGAAGCTGCTCATTTGTCAGAATTGAAGATATCGGACCACTATAACATATAGCTGCCATACAAACTGAACGATCGGAATAAAGTTCTTGTATGGAAAACTCTCACATTTGACAATGTATCGTCATCAGGTTATTTTCTAACATAATAATCTAATATACGAAGAAATTGTTCAGATCGGCTTACTATAGCATATAGCTGCTATACAAACTGAACGATCGAAATCTAGTGCTGGTATGGAAAACTTTTGCATTTGACAAGATATATTCGTGAAATTTGGTATAGACTATTTTCTAAGGCAACTATATAATCTCCGAAGAAACAAACCGAACGATCGGAATCAAGGGCTTGTATGGAAAATTTTCGCATTTGACGTGATATCTTCATGAAATTCGACATGGATTACTGCTTAAAGTAACAATATAATCTCCGAAAAAAATGTTCAGATCAGATTTCTATAGCATATAGCTTCCATATAAACTGAACACAGTTACCTGTGAGGGGTATATTAGCTTCAATGCTTTCTTTTTTAAAGTAATAAAAATTTCAAATGATTCTTACATGAATTATGGACCGTATTTACTTTTAACATAAAGAAATAGACTAAACGATTTTGCGGCATCGGATAAAAATTGAGCATGGAAATTGCAAGTTGCAATAGTATAAAATGTTCGGGTGTACCCGAACTTGGCCCTTATTTACTTATTAACAACTGTATCGCTTGAACGTCTTTTGTGCGCATTCGGTTTATATGCATTCATTAGTGTTTGATTTAAGGGGGTATTCTACTCTAGAATTTTGAAAAATTCGATTTTTTTTTTATATATTTAAAGTTTAGACTTTCAAAAATATGACCTTGGAAGTATTTTTCAAAATTCGACTTATTTTCGGAGATACAGTCGATTTTGTGAGGTGGCGTCTGTGTTCACTAGAATTGTCTCCTAAACTTTAAACGCGTTTTTCTCGAAACTACTTTTTTCCACACGGCACGGGCATTATCTCAAGTTCTATACAACCGACTTACTTGAAATTTTGTGTGAAACTTCTTTATATAATCCTTTATCGTTCCTACCAGCATCGTTTTTGTTTTTAATATTTAAAATAAAATTCAGGTATTTCAAAAAAAAAACGTAAAAAATTATTTTTATTTTCAGGCAGTCGCCATTTTTCAAAAAACTTTTTTTCGTGTTCCCGGACTATAACAGCATCCTTACTGATTAAGAATTTCTTTTGATTTTTTTTTTCAGACCACTAGGCGAGTCAGGATCAATGTCACCAGGATGCGACATATTTGTTTACACCTGTTTCTCCCCCCTTTAATTATTTTAATTTTTAATATTTTTTTGTAAAATTTTTTTTCTGTATTCTTAAGATATCAATAAAAACACCATAAAAAATGGATAGTAAAAATATTTTTGGTTTTTTTTAAATAAAATTCAAAAAACTGCCCAATGTATGATTTCTAGAGTAGAATACCCCCATAAAGGGAAAGGACGTAAGGAATTTAATTGTATTAGGACAGGCGCAATTTAAATGTTATCCTCTTCCCCATGTTCGTCTTTAAGAAATTTAAATTTACTAACGATAGTTTATGGGTGAGGCAATAATATGAAAAGTAAGCGTATTTGATTTTTTTTTTTTTTTTTTTGTTTTTATTTCAAACATTTTAAAACTTTAACAATGTTTGATATCACTACAACTAGTTTCAAAACTAACGAGCAGTTTGACTTGAATAACTTAAAAACAAATTACATAGAAATTAATAGTAATATTCATACATAGATGGTAAATAATTAATTGCTTTATATTTTAGCTTCCGACTAAGCTATGTGGTTTTTTTCGGTGGTTTTTTTCGACATAAGCGACTAGAGCGGCATGTGTCTAAAAGAAGATTTCTCACCTCCTCGTCCACATGTGCATTAAGCCTTTTGTAGCGGGCACAAGGCCTTCGTGCCATACCTTTTCAAACGCTTGTGCAACGTCAAAGAATACAGCTGAGCATACGTTTCCCTCCTCCAGGGATTTTTCTATTTCTGATGTTATTCTGTGAATTTGTTCTAAAATCTTAGATAAATAAATTTTTCAAAAAGTTTTGAGAATTGTGGAAGTAGAGAAATTGGTCTATATGACGAGACTACGTGAGGATTCTTTCCTGGCTTAGGAACCATAACAACTTCGGCAACTTTCCAAACGCTTGGAAAATGTGTCAGACGGATTGCTGTATTGTAAAGATAGGTGAGCTTCCGTAAACATTTGTATGGTAACTGCTTTAACACTTCAGCTGTAATTAAGTCGAAGCTAGCTGCTTTCTTAACTTTAAGCTCTTTAATTTCACTTTTAAGTTTACAAATGGTGGTTGCTGGGATTGTTGCATCATCCTGTTTAATACTACTGAGGAACGCAATTTCACTACCCTCGTTTGGACGAAAGGTTTCAGCTAGGTGTTTTGCAAATGCATTAGCTTTATCACAATCACTTCTAGCCCATGTATTGGAAGCAACTTTGAGTTCTGCAACGTGATTTATTCGACGTTTCAGATACTTTGTACTTTTCCAGATTGAATAATCATCTTTTTTGTCAGCGGATAGTTGAGATAAATATTTATTAATTGACTCATTCTTAATATGAGCAATTTCTCGTTTTAATTCTGCTGTTGCTTTATTAAGGTTGGTTTTGTCGAGAGTTGAGCGGGTTTGTTGCCATTTCCGTCGTAACTTTCTTTTCTTAATTAGAAGGATTTTTATTTCTTTTGGGTAATTTGAACCTGTAATTTTCCGTTTCATCTCCGGAGTATTATCCCAAGCTGCTTGTTGAATTTCTTTCGTAAATGTGTTAACTTCTAACTCTAGTTGTTCAATTGTTGTGATTTTCGGACACTTTATTTTAGTCTGAAGTATTTGTTTGAACGAAGTCCAGTCCGTATTTTTGTTGTATAACTTCAGACTAGTATCTCTTTTAATTACTGCTTCACTTAGTGTAAAATATTGGGTTGTCAAAAAAGTTTTGCAGTATTTTTAATGAATCAATTCATGTGGCACCCATACATCGTGCTTCTTAGTGACTCCAAGCTTCTTCAAATGGTTTATAATGGTTTAATGACTACTATGCCGATCTCTTTCGACCAATTCAGCGATTTTATCGCAGTTTTCGACGACAGGCCTTTCGGAGCGTGGTGCATCTTCGACCACCTCCACACCAGAACGAAAACGTTGAAACCATCGTTGTGCGGTGGAAATGGAAAATTTATCGGGTCCATAAATTGTTCAAATTTTATTGGCGGCTTGAGATGCATTTTTACCTTTATGGTAGTAGTACCGTAAAATATGCCGTATTTTCTCTTAATTTTGCTCCATGGTTGCGACGCTATAACTCACGAACGACTTAAAAGAAACGACAATCAATCAAACAGGTGTTAGCGCGTGAAATGGGCTTTCCAAAAAGGTATAGCATGACCCGATGCGACGAATAAAACTAGACCTATGTGCTTTCAGCGCCAACTAGCGAAAATACCGCAAGACTTTTTTGACAACCTAATATAATGGGGAGTGATCAGGGCTTAGATCTAATCCACCTTCTATTTTTATGAAAATTCGAGATATTTTCCTGGTTATAAGGAAGTCTATAACATCTGGTATTTTGTTGGTGTCTGTTGGCCAATAAGTTGGTGTTCCGGTCGATACAAACTCACACCCGGTTTCTCGAGCTGCCTGGAATAAGTCTCGCCCTTTAGCTGTCGTTAGGCGCGATCCCCAGTAAACATGCTTAGCGTTAAAGTCGCCTCCCATAATAAATTTGTGTTTATGCATATTGAGAAGTTCTTTATATTCTTCAACGAGGATTTTGTATCTCGGCGGGCAATATATTACAGTAATTGGCAAGGGTTGGTTTATTGCTTTTAATATAATACTTGTGGTTTGAACATTGTGCATTGTGCGTACTGATTTTTCTATCCTCATAATGTTTAATGCTGATTTAACAATAACAGCAGTGCCTCTCCTCCCACAATTACTAGGGTGGAACATTTGTATGGTAACTGTAATTTGTATGATAGATATCGTAATTTTGGAACGTTATATGGCTGTGTCTCGTAAAATGAGCTTAGGATATTAGACATACATCTATTTTCTCTTTTTGTAAAATAAGTAGAAGCTCTTCTTGGTGCTTTAATAGTCTATTTGCATTCCATGTGATAATTCGGAGAGAACCATTCATGCCTTAGAGTTTGTTTTATTTTTTTTCGAGGTTATCCAAACGTCTACACAGATCGTTATTGAATTTTTCTTGTTTATTTAACTTCTCAAGGATTTGAGTTAGTAGGTCTTCGGTAATCTTTGTGTTTTGTTTTTCGTTCACCACGTTGTTTTTCAATACTTCAGAAAAAGTGAGCTTACTCGTCTGTCCATGATTCTGCTTGTTGACAGTACTTTTATTACCAATGGGTAGATTATTTGATGTAGTGGGCAAATTTGTGGAAACTTTTTGTTTCTTCAAGGCTTTGTTACGAATACTTTGAAGCTCCTTGGCAACAATACATCCTCTGTAGTTTGCCGGATGGCTTTCGCCACAGTTACAGCATTTTGGTTTCTCAGAGTTTGTTTTTTGGCACTCTATGGTTTTGTGCTTACCACCGCATTTATCGCACTTTGCCATTTTGCCACAGAAGTTCTTGGTATGTCCTAATGCCTGGCAGTTTTTACATTGTGGAATAAGTTTAAAATTTCTAACAGGCTCGATGAGAAATTTTCTTGATGTCTTCATAAGAATCAAAAGTAGCTAAAAACATGTCTAAAGGTTCTCGTGTTTTCCATTTAAGTTTTTTTACGACGTTCATAACATTTAAACCTTGTTCTTTTAAATCAGCGATAATGTCACTAATGCTGCACGAATGGTGGAGATTTTTAATCATAACCTTTATTGGACACGTTTGTTTGTATTCAAAGGAATACCATGAAGCTCCCGACGCAGAGAACATTTTTGTCACTGATCTGTAGTCATCACTTGATGTAACGCTTATCTTAAGAATGAGGTTATTTAATAGTTTAAATACAAATGAACCCTTATTTTTATCTTTAATTAGGTTATTTAGTTCTTTATAATTAGAGATATTCGAAATCATAATAGTTGGAGGCCGCGGTTAAAATTTCGGTTTTTCATTCTTAACTGTGTTTCGCCCCTCGATGAAGAAGTATTTTTTTTTTTAAGATCACTTCTGGTGAAGCTTCGGCCTTATGTTTTTTACTAGACCTTTTATTTTTCTTCAAAATCCAGTCTGTTTCCATAGCTAATTCTTCTTCATCAGTTTCGTATTGAGATTAACTATAATTAGACACAAGTGGAGGATTATTTTGTTCTTTAAGCTTTTGATTTTCGCTTTTTAATTGGTCGCATAATTGTTTTAAATAACTATTTCGGAAACTAATTTTTTTGGTTGGCTTGTTGTTATTTCCTGACCCCCTCCAGGTGGCGGGGTATGAAGCATAATCCAGCTTTATATTATATGTTTATTATATAAGGGATTATTCTTAGGTAACGGTGAGGTCGTTAGCCAATAGTTGGTAAAAACAAATAAATAAATATATATCTGGCAACTACCACATGAAACGTTTACCAATTTAGGTGTATACTTTTAGGCTAGCCTAGTACAGGTAAAAAAGCTTAACTTAAAGAACGCAAATACAATTTGGTTCTTGTATTAGATAAAAACAAAGTTTATACTATGATAGTGACTTTTCCAAAATCCTTTTTGCGAGTCAAAGCCCAATAAGAAAAAACAGTAATAGCCTGCCTTACATCTACTGAGAAACTTTTAACAGGTGCAACAGCCTATCCACTTCAACTTCCAGTCGATCTCCGTGACAAGCACCTTCGTAAACAAACGAGTTGTTTATTTTAATTATTGTCAATACTTAAAATTATTGATTTTATTTCTTTCACACTTAATTTTTTTCCACTTCTCTCCAGGGATGCCAGATTACGAAAGTAAGCGTAAATACAAACATTTTAATGTGATTGATTATGCAAATGCTCTTTTACTATAGAAAGTAGGGCAAAATATGGTATCAATATAATTTCATATCAATATAATATACATATATGCCTTAAATGATCGGTAGGCAAATTAAAACAAAATGAGCTAGTGTGAGACAAATAAATATAATTTGTCATAATACGTGAAAATAAGTCATTTGCAGACAACATGATTTTTTCTTACGAATAAAATTTCAAGCTGTATTTGGAATGAATTATGATTATTGTAAGGATTCACAAATAGTGGAGGCTGTATTATTGGAAGTGTATGTATGCAGCTGGTGTCAGAAATTGTATCTTTATGAAATAAAACATATTAAAGTAAAACTTACTCCAAAGACACATTGCATTAAACATACTAATTGTAACAATTTATTATTTTTTTTTTTTTGATTTTCCCATGTTTAGACAATTTTGACCAGTTGAATTTTACGATATTTCCAAAAAATAAACTTTATTTAATAACAGGTGAAAACGTACAAATGTTCATTAAAGAATATTTACTTCCCTTTATAATACTTATATATTTTTGTGTTTAAATTCAGACTTACTGTGAGTATTTATATCCCAATGGCCTCCAAAATAACCGCAAACTTCGCGCATGGTTAAGTGGCAATGGAAGTCAACCAGCAGCAAAGCCGAAGAATTAAATGTAATTAAAAATGGTTGTACTTTACCCATTGATATAAACGACACTGCTTTTATTAACATATTTCCATCACTGAAAGCAAAATACGTTAAACAAAATTAAAAATGAGGTGAAAAAGAGTTTCTATATACAAACATATCTATATTAAAGAGAAATTTTGTACGTATATTTCTCATAGACTCTGAAACGGCTGGACCGATTTCAATGAAATTTTAGGACAAGTTTCAGGATAGCCCAGGGATTGTTTCTGTAAAGTTTGTAAATTTTCCGGTCGTCATGGAAAATTTATTAATTTTTAATGTTTTTATTTAGATTTTTAAATACAAGTACACTGACGCTTACCTCACCTCTCCATGCACAACAATATTTCAAACTCTCTACTTTTTCTAGTAGGGAAGGAGGCGTCAGTGAAGGAAATTCCACATAATTATTCTAGACATTTTTTTATCACTTTTAATAAAAAAAAAATGTTTAAATTAGTAATTAGTTATTTATATTTTTATGTATATTTATGTAAGTGCTATTATACGAGGTTTGACAATTAAGTAATGATACTGATTTTATTGCCGCGCTTATGGTAAACCTCTGACATTGAAATTTCCTTTCTCTTTTTCCGGCATCCCTCCCCTCTCCATTGATATATGTACCATCGCTCTAGCTTGTTTAGTTCGCTGCTGCGTCAAGTTGAGTAGACGTGTGTGTTTGTAGTGCTCGTCACGAAAATGGAAAAACGAAATCAAGAGCAACGCGTCGCGATAAAATTTTGGGCCAGATTGGACGAAAAACTTCGGAAACGTACGCTAAAATTGTAAGTGTATGATGATAGTGCTCTTATTCGTGCCCCGGTGTTTCGATGGCACAAAGAGTTTAAGGAGGGGCGTGAAAGCGTGGAAGACGAGACGCGGAGTGGGATGATTATTGCCTTTTTGATAGCCGTGGAATCGTCCACAAAGAACTCGTTTCACCGGGGAAAACTGTGAATCAAATCTACTATTGTCAAGTACTCGAAAGATTGCGAAAACGAGTCAACAGGGTGCGCCCAGAAAACGCTCGTAACTGGATCCTTCATCACGACAACGCGCCGTGTCACACCGCCTTCAGCGTGTCCCAGTATTTGGCCTCTAAAGGGATCGCCGTGTTGCAACAGCCGCCTTATTCGTCCGACATGTCACACTGTGACTTTTTTTGTTTCCTAAAACAAAATCGGTGGTCAAAGGAACCCATTTTGAGTCCATTACGGACATCCAGGCGGTCGTGACGAGGGTACTCGCGGACATCCCAGTCGAAGCGTTCCAGAAATGTTATGAAGAATAGAATATGCGCCGGAATCGCTGTATAGCTGCCCAAGGGGACTACTTTGAAAGGGTTGGCAGAGTTGTAGAACAATTTTCAAATATACGGTTTTCATCAGTCTCATTATTTAATTGTCATACCTCGTAGCCGTGTCGTATTTGACCAATAGCTAATAGCTAAATAATGGGCAAATAAAACGCATTCAGCTTATTTAATATTTTCGCTTAAAAACGAAATGGGAAGCGGGCGAGAACGTCAGCTGATATTCAATTTGAAAATATCTGATGTGGAGAAAACGTTAGTTGGAGTTCTTCAATTTGTAAACGGGATATTATATTACTATATAAATATATTTATTTTGTTCACTTGATGATATTAATACGAAAAATTTTAAGAAATATTCATATTTGTATTAATTTTAACTTAAACAAAACACAAAATTTTGTAATTTTGGTTTGTTTACATTTTCATCTGTCAAAATGAAGTTTATCGTTATTGCCAACAACTTTTTCTGGAAAAATCATAGCTAATGTAAAATGAAAAAAAATGCCTCTAGTTATATCTTTGGTCCAATTGAAAGGTGAATTTGTCCATTTCATCGTCTTCAAAGTAGTCCCCTCTCGCTGCAATACATTTATGCCAACGAATTTTCCAGTCAACATAGAACCTCCGTCGTGATGGCCATCAGAGCCTTCTCCGATTCAGCTTTTATATCCTCTATTGAGTCAAAACGGTGTCTTCGGAGTGGTTATGTGAATTTCCTGAATAGTAAGAAGTTACACGAAGGTAAATCAGTCAAGCTTTTGAGAGTCGGCAATGAGACACGTTGCCATTTTTCTTGTCTGAAGTGAACATCAGAAATATCTTCAATTTCTCAATGAAATTTTTTATTAAATTCATTTTGGTAAAAATTCTTTTTGTCGTCCTCGAGTATTTGGGAAGGAATACCATATAATACCGAAATATTGTTGACCAAGCGCATTCATCGCCGAGTTATGAACGAATGCACTTGAAATCGCGGAACATGCGCGTTTTTTATGAATAAATTTGGGTCGTATGACCAAATATAAAATATACGCCGCTTGTTAGAATCTTATTAGTCAATGATGGTGCGTCTGCCCTTTTTTGTCGATAGTGGGAATGTTTGATTTTTTATAAATAGCATATTGAGGGACATATGAATGTATACACATTACGTACATACTTGTATGTATATTTGCGCATGCGCCTGGAGGGAAAGAAATTTCGAGAATATTTATACGAGTATACAAAATAGTATACACAAGTAAAAAATGTTAGCTGTTTGAGATCACACATTTTATACTTAACTAAGTGTATTGAAGTGAAGAGCTAAGCATATTAAAGTTTTTAAAACTGAAGTTTTATAGAGGAATCATAATTAAGCGTATTGACTACGCATATTAGTTTCTAAGAAAAGCAAAACGAATATATCTGAATACTGATAAAATATAATAATGTTGTATAGTAACTGATATTTATAAGTTGAAACAAATGAGAAAGTATAAATGACAGATAGTTTCCAAGTGACAAGACTTCGCTTAATATTAGTTCATGTATGATTAAATGAAACCGGGCGAAGTACGCTGAGTACGCTAGTTTTCAACATAAGTTCAATAATTAAATCCTGAATTGACACATACTATTAAACTAAAAGGAAGAGCTAAGTACGGGTGTACCCGAACATTTCATAGTCTTGCAAAGCCAGGGAAATACTTTCAGGTGTTGGCTAAAATCTAATTTTAACAAATGTTTTGAAAGAACATGAATGAATTAAAATTTAATTAAGATACAAATTTAAACTTATATGTCTTAGTAGTACAGTCATTCATTATTTTTACTTGGAAAGTTTTTCGGGAGTTCTGTAATTTGGCAATTTTATAGATTTTGGTATTTGGCTTAATACTCGTACACCTTTTGTACAGCACATGCTCAATTTTGTAAATATTACACGATAGTGTGGATGTATAATGGTTTACGGTGCTCGTGCGCCGAAACTATTGATTTTAGGAAAGAACAGGTTAAGACATAAATTGTAGGAAATTTCCTTTACTTTTAATTTTTTGGATATGTTTTTCCTGTAAAATGAGCCGAAAAGGAGTTATTATCAAAAAACTGCTTTTGGGCGTAATTTTTTCAATATGGCGGCACAAGTGGCAAGCATACGAGGCGGGAAAGTTGAAATTTGGCAAGAGCATACCAAAATCTAAAAAACTGCCAAAGTTCAAAACTCCCGGAAAACTTTTCAGGTAACCTCTATTTTTTCGACCAAATGACTACTATACGCTCAATTACTTTTATAAGTAAATTTTACTTCTCGTCAGCGAAAATTATATTAAAATCAGCCTCAAATGAGGTTTAGCTGACGTAAACTCAACCTTAGAGGTTAAATTTAATATATTGACCCATATGCAAAACGTTAACCAGAGGATCGGGATTTAAGTTATCAGGGGTATTTGGTTTGGTCTGAAGGTTAATCCAATATTAAGCGCTAAATCACATATGTTTTAAGGTAGCTTGCTTACTTAATTTTATTAAAGTGTCACACATTTTGAAAAACCCCAACAATGTTAAATAAGGTCGGGAATCGCTATATAGGGTAAATTTGAGAAAAGGGTTCAGGGCCACTTGTTGAGGATGGAGCAAGGTGTAGAAGTTCACCCCAGTGAGAAAAGTTCTCTGAGCGTCATTCACTTGGAAGTGGCTAGAAACGATTACTTTACTTATGGCTCAAGCAGCTCCAAACCCTCTTCGCATTCGCAGACAAAACAGACAGAAAGACCAAAATGCGTGAGTACGAAGAGCTGGACAAGCTTGCCAAGAGGGGCCAGCAATAAGATGCGGCGACTAATCGAAGGTTTTAAGACCGGAGCATACTCTTGTAGAAACTCCAGAGCTGATCTAGTGACTGATGCCCACAGCATACCAAAAATGTGGAGCAAGCAATTCTGTGGCCTGCTGAATGGCAGTGAACGCATAACACTAGGAGATGGTGAACCCGACTTTCCAATCGATGAAGATGGAGCAGATATTTCATTGCCCGAACAATAAGAAGTTCGAATAGCAATTACGCAGTCTGAAGAACAGCAAAGCGGCGGGGGCCGATGGATTCCCGGCCGAGCTATTCAAATACATTGGCGAAAAACTGATAAAGAGCATGCATCAGCTTCTTTGTAGAATTTGGTCGGACGAAAGCATGCCTGCTGATTGGAATTTGAGTATGCTCTGACCAATCCCACAATTTGCTACCATGGGATAAATCTTGGAAAAGACCCGTGAAAAGAAGATCCACGAACACCACCTTTTCGTCGATTTCAAAGCTGCTTTTGACAACACGAAAATGAACTGCCTTTATTCCGCGATGTCTGAATTTGGTATTCCCGAAAGAGTAATACGGCTGTGAAAACTGCCGTTGAGCAATCCCAAAAGCTCCATCAATCGGAAAGGTCCTCTCCGAGGCGTTCGATACCAAACGAGGTTTCAGACAAGGCGATTCAATTTTCTGTGACTTCTTCAACCTACTTCTGGAAAAAATAATTCGGGCTGCAGAACTAAACATAGAAGGTACCATATTCTATAAGAACCACACCGCTAGTCCTGCTTTCTCCAGACTTGATAAGGAAACGAATCGTATGGGCCTGGTAGTGAAGGAGGACAAAACCTGTCATTTCTCCTCGATGTGCAATTAAATACTCACGCAACAGTGTTCACGCGAAGAAACATATCTCGTAAGTTTTTTGAGATATTGATTTTATTATTTTTTTTTTTTTTAATCATAGAGGAAATGTAAAATAATTTACACTTCTTATAAAACGTAAATACTTGTAAGTTAAATCATAACCAGTTTTTGTAAAGAACTCTCCTAATACTATGTTCAGACCGACACTTAATCACACGATTTTGGCTGTTGAATTATCTCACTAATCTTAAAAATTTATCAATATTTCGCCATACAAAAATTACACTTCATTGAAATGATTTGAAACTGATCTACGCTAAATCCCTCTGTGCGACTCTGATTTTGCGCAATCTACTTGTCAGCACTGGAAATCTGTTACATTATCACAGCTGATTTAGACACTACAAAGGGAAAAAATGTAAACAAACAAATTTTTTTTAAATCAATGAATCTAATTTCACCTGAAAATCGACTTAACAAATGAAAAAATGCATCCATTATTTCTATTATATAGAAAATATTTGAAAAAAGACTGCTTTTATTTCAAAATACTATATGAAAGTATTTTCTTTTGATAAATATTAAGCGATGTGACTTCATGAATGACAATAACAGCTGTTTTTTTATCTTTCTACTGGCAATGAGAACACTTTTGGGTTATGAAATGGTTAAATGTAATCTAATCTTTTAAATTTTCGGTCTGAACATAGTATAACAAACAAAAAACAAAATATTCTTAACCCCATAAAATCTTGGAGCTGAATAAATGAAGAGGCGGATGTGCAGAAAAAAAAATTAAATTTCAATTTTTTTAAACACATAGTTTTTTTTAATCGTTTGAATGCTCATTCATATGAAAACTAGCCAAAGCTTTTTTTTTATAAGTTTATTGATTCTTTTTTATTTTCGCTTCATGTTGTGGTAACCCATTATGGAAGTCATATAGCATTGTTTTGATTGAAGTATTACATTACATTTTCCGCAACCAAACTGAGTTTTTCTCCACATTGGTGGCAGCGAGCTTATCTGTCCAGTTTTGATATTAAATAAATCTACCACATCGCAGTGGAACGGCTTGAGTATTAAAGCTTCTGCAATTTCCACAAGCAAGTCAAAGTGACTCATAACCTTGGAGTTGTCATATTTTGCAGATACAACTTTTAGTTTACATGCATTTAACACTGCTGCATCGAATGCCTTTAAAAGCAACGGCCAATAATTTCTTTCACATATCTTAATGCGGTAGTTGTCTATAGCATTGTCGAATAAGTCAACGTCTTCCATCTGTTGACTATATTGCATTAATAAGTCGTCATTTTGCGATCGTATCTTTTAACCTGACGTATTGGCGTATGTTCCAAAAAGTTATTCACCAATGTTAATACCTGCAAAATATAAAAACCAATAAAAAAGGAGTCACCTAATGGAATTGTTTGAAAATCTGGTTATACTGAATTGTCAATCCAGTGCACTGCCAATATACTATTAGTTCTGTCGATTGTCACATCGGATGTTCCCCGTGGTTTCTTCATTTCTTTCATGACGTTATGTTGTTTTGATGTTTCTACTTTGATAGTAGGGTTGACTCCCAAACTTGTCATTTTTATTACAACGCTATTTCGATTATTATTTATTTTTTTGCATGCCGTCCAGGTTCATATTAAAAACTTTCGTTGTCTGTACACAATATCAACAACCCGCTCTATTTCACAATTGCATCTATTGCGTAACACGTTGATTTTGATTGACATTTGACGCACAGCGGATCAACTGGTTGTCACATACATATATTAAAATTCAGGTGCACTTAGAACCCTTATTGGCCCATTGGGTATTTTATAAACCATCGCATATCTCAGGAATGCAGAAAGTTACAAACCTAACATTTCGAAGAGCAACTTCTATGATCTAAATTTCCCATGACAAAATCTGATGAGTCGGGCTTAACAGTTTCCGAGAGAGAGGTTCTGTGGAAGATTTAGATTATTATATACTGTACGGGATATACGACGACATTCCGAAAGGATGAAAACACTCTCAGCAGAGCAGAAGCAAAGGTAGACCTCCACTTCGTTGGAAAGACCAGGTGGAGAGGGACGTGGCTGCACTTGAAATCTCTAATAGACGCAAAAACAGAAAATCGAAGAACGACTGACGCTCTGTTGTAAAGTCGGTTATAATCGCGTAAGAATTGTCTCCGCATTAAAGAAGAAGACTTGCATCAACTTTTACATTGCTCAGGTATACTCGTGAACATATTTTTAAGCAATTTATAAAGATAAAACTCATACAATTGCCGGCTCGATTCGGTTTATGGTTTATTAGAATAACGAAAATCAATATATGTAACGGGCGATCAAAGTAGAGGCAATAGCCGTAGGTCGTGTCAAGCTGTCATGTTTTTTTGTTCAGTATGGTTTGGAATTTCATCATGAAAAGACTTACAGACCTGATCGTCTAACTGTATAACAAAATTCACGATCTGTTAAGAATGTGTTTCGAGAGCTCCGCTAAACTTATGGTCACTACCCATACATCGCATTCGCCTGTTACCAGTCGAAATACGCGAACGAGTCATCGAAAATTGGACTCAACGGATGCACCGTCTGAGACGTAGCTTCGGCCAATATTTGAATGAGATAATCTTCAAAAAATAAATGCCAAATAATGTTCTTTCCCATGATAATAGATAATTAAATGAAAGTTCCTGTTTTTTATTTAACCTTATAACCGTGAGTTGGGCACTCAGTGCCCATTCTGATTTTTGAAATTGAATTTCTGGGATTTGGGCAGTTCAATTTGATCTACATATTTTCCGCGTAGTGAAAAACTATTGTTTTAGTTATAAGTTGACAAAATTTTGGGCATATAGCTCCTATAATAGGAAAGTAACGGGATTTTATATGGTGTGTACGCTACACGTGACTCAGTGTCCATAATATTTCTTCATTTAGTTTGTATGAAGAAGCGTAGTTTTTTTATTGTGTAGTTTTTTTATTGTGTATTTCAAATTAATTTCGCGTAATATTTTCAAATGAACACTTCATTTTTGGTTGTGACAAATATAATTTTTTGAAATGAGTGAAGAATTGGCGACTTATTTGTCCAATTTACGGCGCGAATTGACGGAAGAAGAAGAGGAGAATATTTCAAATTATTTGAATGCTAATGATAGTGATGATGATGATGGTGGAAGAGAACATAAATTTGGTGGTGACCACGAATCGATAACCACTGACCAATCGGACTACGCAGATGATAATGCTCAGCCCATTAGTGATCCACGCTTGGAAGAATATATCCATGAGGCTGCTGTAATCTTGATTTGTCGAATACGGCTATTGAGGGTAATCGTGGAGAAAAATATTGTGGTCAGGGAAGAAACAATACAACTTTATGGTGGTCAATGCCAAGCCAAACTGAAAAACGGCGATCGAAACTGGCATTGGAAATACGTAGACAATCAACTTCACTCGGCACGGAAAGTTTTGGATCTAAAATCGATGCCTTCATACGCGTTTTCCCAGTGTCTCTTGTTGAAAGTATTGCTCTTGAAACGAAAAGGAAAGCTAAAAGAGTAATACGAGCTAATATGTATCAAAAAGTTAAAAAAGAAAATTAGATATTGGCAAGACACAAATGCGGATGAATTATATGCTTTTATTGCAATAATTTTATACTCCGGAGCTGAGTAGGCAAACTTTGTTCATGCTAAGGATCTTTTTCACAAAACATGCCCTTTTATAGAGCAGTGATGTCACTGCATCGGTTTGAGCAATTATTTATATGCTTTGACGATTCCCGGACTCTCGCTGAGCGACCACGATACGATAAATTGGCGCCTATTCGTCATACATAGACATTATTATTGTTATATATATTGGCGAATTTGACGATCACATTTGTCCCAGGTAAAGAATTTACAGTTGATGAGCAGTTACTTTTAACAAAAAACCGATGCAGTCTCCGCCAATACATTCCTTCTAAGCTTGGAAAATATGGCATAAAAATATTTTGGCTTGTTGACGCAAAAACCAACTATCCACTTGCAGGCGAAGTACAAGGTCTGTCGCAAAAGAAACAGAACTTTTTAAATATAACTGTTTCTGGTGGCGCCACCTATTGGTAGGTATATGAAATAAAAAGTTTGATTTCTTTCGACATTTCATAAAAATTTTAAGAAAATTGAAGAACTACAATCGCATTTAAAATGCATTTTGAACAAAGAGCAAATATTAAATTTTGTTTTAAACTTGGGAAAACATTTACTGAAACATTTCAAATTATGGAAAAAGTTTATGGTGAACATTGTCTATCCCGTAGTAATGTGCATGAGTGGTTTAAGCGATTCCAAGAAGGTCGGGAGGACCTCTGTGACGATCAAAAATCACCGAAAAAATACGATTCCGAGGGTATTGTACACCGAGAGTTCGTCCCACCTGACCAAACGATTAATGATGTGTTTTACCTTGGTGTTATGAAGCCTCTTTTGTCACGCATTCGTCGTGCTCGATCACAATACCGTGAGGCAGGGTCCTGGCGCCTGTTGCACGATAATGCGCCGTGTCATAGGTCGACGCTTGTCACTGATTTTTTGACAATGAACTCCATATTAACCATTAATCACTCACCCTGCTCACGTGATCTGCCACCCTGTGATTTTTACCTATTCGGAAAACTTCATTTGCCCATGAAAGGACACTGGTTTCAGGACATGTCAAATATCCAAAAGGAGACGACCGATATTCTCAAGAGCATTCCGAAAAATGACCTTAAACACTCATTTGAAATGCTAATTGACCGGGCTAAACGCTGCATCGAAGCACAAGGAAACTACTTTGAATAAAAAAATATTAGGTTGTCAAAAAGTCTTGCGGTATTTTTGCTAGTTGGCGCTGAAAGCACGTAGTTCTAGTTTTATTCGTCGCATCGGGTCATACTATACCTTTTTGGAAAGCTCATTTCACGCGCTAACACCTGTTTGATTGATTGTCGTTTCTTTTAAGTCGTTCGTGAGTTATAGCGTCGCAAACATGGAGCAAAATAAAGAGAAAATACTGCATTTTTACAGTACTACTACGATAAAGGCAAAAATGCATCTCAAGCCGCCAATAAAATTTGTGCAGTTTATGGACCCGATACAGTTTCCATTTCCACCGCACAATGATGGTTTTAACGTTTTCGTTCTGGTGTGGAGGTTGTCGAAGAGACCGGCATAGTAGTCATCAAACCGTTATAAACCATTTGAAGAAGCTTGGAGTCGCTAAGAAGCTCGATGTATGGGTGCCACACGAATTGATTCAATAAAAATACCACAAGACTTTTTTAACAACCTAAAATAACTTTTAAAAAATATTATTTTTTTGTTGTTGTTTTTTGAAGGTCCTGTTTCTCTTGCGACAGACCTTGTTTATTTGGGCGCACAGCCTAATGAACAGCGGTCGCTTGGTATGGCGCGCAATCTTGTTATGCGATTCAGCAACCAATAGTTGGACAGGGGTGCGAATATCACGATGGACAACTTTTTCACAAGTTATGAATTAGCGGAAGATTTGCTTGTGCGGAATACCACGTTGGTGGGCAAAATACGAGGCAATAAGTCACAATTGCCAAAGCTATTTACATCCTCTGTTTTTCAAAATCAATGCAATTACATAATAAGCTTTACAACACATTCGAAGAAAAATGTACTAGTGCTTTCATCTGCTTATGCCAGCGAAGATGTAAATCCTATAACAAGAAAACCACACGTCATACATGATTATAATGAGCATAAAGGTGGTGTTGATACGTTTGACAAAATGCTACGTGGATTCTCTGGCAAAAGAAAAACAAACCGCTGGCTCATGGCATTATTTTATAATATGCTGGATATTGCTGGGCTTGCAGCGTTCACTGTTTTCTTAGTCACCCTACCACATACATGCTACAATGCATAAAATTTAAAGGTATAGAGCTGTAATAAAAAAACCAATGCAAAACAGTTTTGACAATGATGAATACTTGAAATTTCATTTAAATGTTCCGCGCTGCTCTTAGTGGATATTCGAGAAATCACAATTTAACTTAAATTTTCATGAGCATTCGAAAGTCAATTTCTAATCGTGAAATGTTGTCAAATTCAACAACTAATCATTTGTAATGCTTATTTCTGTCAGACATTTAAGACGTTGAAATACCAAATCAAGTTTACAAATACAATGTATTGAAAGGCGTTAAAATTACAGCATGATCTTGAAATGCAACTAATCAGAATGATGATTCATTCTCTCAACAAGTTCAAACAATTATCAAGAAAAAATTTTCCCACTTCGAACTTATTTGATTTTCATATTTTCAATCAAAATACATTTGTTTCTAGCAATAATCCCAAGTTTCATTAAATTATTTACATAAACAAGCGAAATATTGGCTTTTCTATAAAACAAAAAGTCTTAAACATTGATTCCACAATTCTTACGGCATTAAGTCAGAATTACAGGGAACTGGTAAATCAAATATATATTTCAACAATAAACTATAGAATATCTAATATTATACGCTCTGTTAATTTTGTTAAAATATCTTACATGTTTATCGATTTACATATATGTATCTAACGTTTATATGTATGTAACGGTAAGTATAAAAATTTTTAGAAAGTATAAGGGAACAAGGTTAGTAATGTCTGATTTTATTTTACTTTGGCAATACCATTTATTATTAAGATATGGAGATGCTTTCTAAATTTCATTATCATGAATATCACAATAATGAGCGCAAGTTTTCTCCTGATTTATCCGACACGGACGCGAAACACATTTCGAACCGAACACTGATTTTGGTAATAAAATTCAATGATTTGCAAGCGTTGCTCGTTAGTAAGTCTATTCATGATGAAATGTCAAAGCATACTGAGCATCTTTCTCTTTGACACCATGTCTGACATCCCACGTGATCTGTCAAATACTACTGCATGAAAATCCTAACCTCAAAAAAATCACCCGTTATAAGGACGTGTGAAAAGTGTTATTTTGCAAAATACAATGCTGAAGCTGACACGGACTCAGACAATGATGAAGATGTGAACAATACTCCAACAACGTCTACACCCAATCAAAATATATCAAGAAGAAGAATTTCACCCATTTGAGCAGTTCGAACTTTATTTGATTTTCATATTTTTCAATCAAAATACATTTGTTTCTAGCAATAATCCCAAGTTTCATTAAATTATTTACATAAACAAGCGAAATATTGGCTTTTCTATAAAAAAAAAACGTCTTAAAAGTTTGAATTTCCATACAAAATTCATTACTGGGCACTGAGTGCCCAAGTCACGAGATTAAGCAGGGAATCTCGGCTTAAGTGGTAAATCAAATATATATTTCAACAATAAACTATAGAATATCTAATATTATACGCTCTGTTAATTTTGTTAAAATATCTTACATGTTTATCGATTTACATATATGTATCTAACGTTTATATGTATGTAACGGTAAGTATGAAAACTTTTTAGAAAGTATAAGGGAACAAGGTTAGTAATGTCTGATTTTATTTTACTTTGGCAATACCATTTATTATTAAGATATGGAGATGCTTTCTAAATTTCATTATCATGAATATCACTAATATGTATGTTAGCGCAAGTTTTCTCCTGATTTATCCGTTTTAGGTACGACGATACACTGTTATTAGAAAAAACTATTTTTGACAAAAGGGTATATTATTATCAAAGAAACAGTCAGCCATACACACTGGGCTCCACATATTTATTAGGTGGTGGCTTGAACATTGGTACAGTAGGTCGGGAGATATTGAAGGTCCGCCTCCTATAAAACAATTCTGTACCACTTTTTAAAAATTTTAAAACCTCAGCCTAATGCGATTCCTTGTAACAAATAACAGTATTGTATCTTACTGAGGAGCTTATATGTAGTACATATAGCAATTTATAGTTTTTGATTATCTGCGTTTTGTGGACGCCCATCTGATAGCAAAGCTACACGCAAATGCTTAAAGGAGCACATTGCAAACAAGATGATTGGGTTGCGGTCAAACGAACCCACCACCGAAGAAGACACCGTAAAAACCGCCACCATTCCCGATGCAGTAATCATTGAGAGAACATGATAAAAAAAAATCCTGCTTCTGCTAAAGGGGGCACCAATGCAGACCCCGGGTGATTTCAAGATCAAAATAGGGAAAGTGTCCGGTAAACAAGCCCAGATAAGGGCACTCACCTATGAAGCAATGGTAGAAATGCGAGGTCTTGACGAAATCACTAATAAAAGAGACATCGCTGAGGCTATACGTTCTCAAATAAAGGAGCTGAACTAGTTTGGTTCAAACTCGATTAGGGGCAACAGAGCGGCATACCTGGAAACACTAACTGATGTGATGAGCTGTGCTGGTGGCAGGAGGCTTCTTGAAGCACATAAAATGAAATTAGGTTGGGATGGGTGCAGAAGAAGTGCGAAGCAAAAACAGAAGAGATGCCTCGAATATGGACACCTTGCGAAAACCTGCCACAATTCCGACATTAGAAGTCATGTGAAAAAAAAAAACGTCGTGCAGTGTTTGTGAGAGTAAGGGCAAAACAGAGACCACTAAATACGTTAAAAGAAATGTCTTCTGTACCTAAAATCAATACCCGAAGAAGTGAATGTCACAAAGCGAGGAGGAACTGCCAAAGGAATCGGGGAACAGCGGATCATATGGACACTTCAAAAAGAAATACAATGACTTTAAAATGGATTCTTCTTATTTTTTACTAACGAAGACACCGCTTACGCGATTATAGCCGAGTTAACTACATAGCGCCAGTCGTTTCTTCTTTTCGCAATGTGGCGCCAATTGGAGATTCCAATCGAAGCCAGGACCTTCCATCTCGTCTTTCCAATGGAGTGGAGGTCTTCCTCCTCCTCTGCTTCCTCAGGCGGATACTGCGTCGAATACTTTCAGAGCTGGAGTGTTTTCGTCCATCCGGACAACATGACCTAGCCAGCGTAGCCACTGTTTTTTAATTCGCTGAACTATGTCAATGTCGTCATATATCTCACACGATATCTCTCAAAATTGAAAGGAAACAAAGGGCAAACACAGACTTGCCCATGCTACTGTAAATCTTCGTGGAAACCCTCTTGTCAGCGCAGACATCAGACCGGTCCGGTACTGTGAAAGGTGCTCTACGACGGTGTGTTATGCGTTCCAGAGATTCAAATAATCGGATACGCGGATGACATTGCATTAACTGTTGTAACAAAAGAATTGGGTAAAATTTAGAACTTATGTAATTAAGCGAAATCGGAGATCAAAAACTGGCTCACTGCAACAAACCTTCAGCTTGCTGTACAAAAAAATAGAAACAGTTCCGATCACGAGCAGGAAGAAATCTGAAGGCATCACCCTAAATACGGTTATAAGATCACGACTCAGCATTTACTAAGGCACACTCAGCGAAAAAAAACCCACACAATCTACAGAGTGCTTTTATATAGCGCAAAACATGGATTCATATTATTCTAAGATAAACCTTTTTCTTTGAGGGTCAACCACTAGTTTATGTTTCAAGCATTTTTATATTAAATACTTATAGTTTAACACTTGTTATAGATAAAAATGTAAAAACACATCCATAACAAACCACAGAAGTTAATTTTGTTATGAACAATAATGTAATTATTGATCAAGTTATTTACATAATTTATGTTTTATATGATTTTTATTTAGCATCAGAATACATAACGAATCAAAATAGCATGTTTTGTATAAAAAAAATTCTTGGCATTTTGTAGAACACCCCCTCCTCCTAATAACCTCGGCTATTTGTTTAGACATGGATTCAAAAAAGCGTTGAAGATAATTTTTATTAATTTCTTCATTTCGCACAGCTTAACAATATTTTCTATTTCTTTTAGACTTTTTGGACAATTTTCTCTTATCATTTTGCCCACCATTTTACCCAAATAATGCCAGAAGTTCTCAATTTGATTGAGATCTGAACTGTTTCCTGGCCACGTGAGAGACCCTATTCCATAAAAATCTTTTTGTTTTGAAACCTGTAAGTATTTACAATAAATCATTGAAAAATCTATTTCAATATTTTTGTGCTTTGGTTACCGCTTTGGCTCTATGACAAGGGGTATCGTGAAAATAAACTTTTTGGGCGTGTTCGGACAGCTGTTCAATAGTTGGCAAAACGCTATCAAAATTCCAATTTATTTTTCGGCATTCACAGATCTTTTTAGAATAATTAGCGACCCAACACCAAACTTGGTTACAGTTCCCCACACCATTAAATAAGGCGGCACAAAACGCTCCCCTTTCCTACGAAGCACTGTGGCATTTCCGTCGGGTTTCAATAAACTAAATTTCGATTCATCGGAAAAAATAACATTTCCCCAATCTGATGTAGTCCAAGTTTTGTGTAATTTTGCCCACTCTAGTCGGTATTTCCTCATTCGTATAATGAGAAGTGGCTTTTTGGCTGGACGTCGCGCTCGGAATCCAATATTATTCAACACACTTTGTATAGAACTTTTAGTTATTTTTACCCCATGTTGAAAGCGATCATTAATGCACATCCGTTTAAATTGTCGTTTTTGACGAGGTTTTACTGTTTTCAGACGTCCATTGCTCTTTTTTCGAGCTTTTCAATACGTATAATTTTTAATTATCATACGCACGTTCCAATCTGTTATGCCCAAATCACGAGATTTTTGACCTTTGGATAATTTTTATCTTATATAAAGCTATGATTTCTTTCTTTTTTGTTGACACCACGATGTTCAACTTTACTTGTTTTCACAACTGATCCAAAAGAAAAAACCGCAAATTTTGTAATAAACACGTGCGGACGCTAACGGTCTTAAAAATAAAGGTAAAATAATGTAGTCACATGACAAAACAGCTAAATAAGACAAATAGTGAATTTTGAGCAAATAGTGACAGTTCAAAATAGAAATATTAGAAAATTTTCGACTGCGTGGTTTTTTTTTTCGCCGAGTATACCTAGGAGTAGTTATTGACAGTATACTTAATTATAAGACACACTTTGACAAAGTTTGATATACGCGGCGTACATAAGGGGGCGAAATCGGTATTTCGGTAAAGTGGAAATAGAGTCACAAGCATTTCGCACAGTACCTTACGAGGTAGCTGGAGATAAGAAAGAGAAGAAAGGCAAATAGTCATAAATGAGCGGCAGAAGCTATGGAACACAACAAAGAACAGAAGATGTACCCTCATGCTTATTGGAAGCGTGCTATTCCAAAGAAAACGCGCTGCACATCTTATTTTCCTGCCCGAGATATGAAATTAGAGATCTATGAGATAGCATAGCCCGTCAGGTTTAACAATTAAGAAATGAGACTGATTCTTTTGCCGCGCTTGTGGTAAACCTGTGACTTCTTGGGATTGGGCGAAATAGCTTCGGAAACGTACGCTAAAATTGTAAGTTTATGGTGATAGTGCTCTTAGACCCGGAAACCAAACGCCAAAGCTCACAATGGTTGCCTCCACGCGCCCCCGACCGAAAAAAGCTCGCTTGAGAAAGTCGAAGCTGTAAACGATGATTATTGCCTTTTTTGATAGCCGTGGAATCGTCCACAAAGAATTCGTTCTACCAGGGAAAACTGTAAATCAAGTCTACTATTACCAAGTACTTGAAAGATTGCGAAAACGAGTCAACAGGGTGCGCCCAGAGATCGCTCGTAATTGGATCCTTCATCACGACAACGCGCCGTGCCACACCGCCTTCAGCGTGTCCCAGTATTTGACCTCTAAAGGTATCGCCGTGTTGCAACAGCTGCCTTATTCGCCCGCCATGTCACCCGGTGACTTTTTTTGTTTCCTGAAACAAAATCGTTGGTCAAAGGAACCCATTTTGAGTCGATTACGGACATCCAGGCGGCCGTAACGAGAGTACTCGCGGACATCCCTGTCGAAGCATTCCAGAAATGTTACGAAGCATGGAAAACGCGCTGGAATTGCTGTATAGCTGCCAAAGGGGACTACTTTGAAGAGGATGACAGAGTTGTGGAATAATTTTCAAATATACGGTTTTTATGGAATTAGTCTCATTACATAATTGTCATACCTCGTATGTCTAAACTGGTGAGCTATCAAGTGAGGATGTGGTGTGCGATAGTTCTGCAAGAGCTGAGAAAGAAAGGGTGGCAATGCAGCGAATGCGAAAGCATAAAACGAATGAGAAGTAGGCCAGAATGGCTAGGTTTGGCCAAACGAAGTAATACTTAACGGTAGTTCCGTGAGACAAATAACAAGCAATGACGATGAATTAATATATAAAAACAACCGCCCGACTAAATTTTTGTTGCAAAACGCACGGCCGAACTAAAGCTTCTTAAGGCATCAGTTAGCTGTAACAATGCTTGCAAATGCTCAAGGCTCCAATCCACAGATGTAGAACAACACTTTTGAAACCCAGCAAACCACCGGGCGAAAACTCCTCTAGTCACATAATTTCAACAATACTAACCAACAAAGCCTGCCAGTATCACAAAAAGTTTTCCAACTTGCTCAAAAAAGGACCCTTGATTACAACCAACCAGGGAACGAACCAGAGAGATGTTAGAGGTAGAAATCGCTTTCCTTACACCGTCTACATACGCAGTTTCAAGTGGACACAGGCTTCGAAGTCTCAATTTACGCTCACATACGGAGCATCTGATAATATTTACGGTTTCAAAACACTCGTTTTAAACTTCGGCTTTCGCAGATCACTGGCATAGCTCTTCATACTGGCAGAATCAACAACTCATCGATGAAATAACTCGACTATTCACGTCAGGTTAAACAAGAATAGTGACTGTACAATCACTCAAATCATAAAAACGGCTATAATCACACCATTTGGTCTCTTCGAGTTCCCATTTATGACTTTCGGACTCCAAAACGCAGCTCAGTCCATGCAACGTTTTATCGATGAGGTAACCCAAAATCTTCCTTTTGTTTTCGCACACATCGATGATCTACTTGTCACATCGGCTCATGAAACAGAGCACAAACAACATTTGCGTATCGTATTTCAGCGTCTTCAGCAATAGGGCTTAGTCATCAACATAATAAAAACATGCCTAGGCTTTAGAAGTCGAGTTCCTCGTGCATATCATTTCCCTTTGGAATAAAACAAAATATTTCAGTAAATCATTGAATGAGTACGGCCTTTCAGATGCGCAACCTGATGACCAAAAATTGTCAAAATCGGAATACAAATATTCAAACCCCCATATACTGAATATGTGAACATTATTATTGACATGAAAATCGAGCCAGTTTGTAGTTTCGATAAGGCGTTCTTATGCGACTTTCAAGATAGCACAAAACATACAATGCGTTTTCCAAAGTAAACAGGACTTAAAAAAACAGAACAAATGGTTTTTTCGCCAAAATAAATATATTTTATTCAAAATAGTCTCCTGATTCAATACAGCTTTTTGCACGGTCCAAAAGCATCTCGAACGAGTGTTTTAGCTCGTTGGCTGGTATGACCGCCAGTATACCGGTGCAAGCCTTTTGAATGGCCTCTACGTCTGCATAACGCTTTCCTTTCATGGTCAAATACATTTTTCCGAAAAGGAAGAAGTCGCACGGTGCCATATCAGGTGAATACGGGGCGTGGTTAATGGTTAAAATGTGTTTTTGGTCAAATAATCATCCTTCGAATGTTGGATTCTAAGCAATTTTTAGTCGTCAGTCAATTTGTGCGGAACAAACTGTGCACACATCTTTCGTAAGCTCAAATGTTCGGTCAAAATGCTATAAATCGATATTTTCGAGATGTTTAACTCCATTGCCATGAATTTCAATGATGATTTCGGTTGATTTTTAATGAATTCACGCACATTTTCGATGGAATTTCCGGTGATGACGGTTTTTAGATCCTAGATCCACTAGATTCAAAATCCTGTTTACTTTCAAACGCACATTGTAGTACTTAACACGTCTTTTAAAACTTCAGCTAGATGATAAAGTTCAGGGTTTTACAAATTTAATTATGAAGCAGCTTTGCTCAAATAAGGAATGAATTTTTTTCATAACTCAATTTACGTATCTGCAGGGTTTAGAGTATTAGTTCAGTATAAAAAACGTAATGGTCAGCAATACACGAATCTTGCAACTTGCAAGGATTGAAACTGGGCTAGTACTTTCAGGCACGTAAGGCTTAGTTACATATTGTGTAGAACGATTTTTCACCCGATTTTATTTATTATTTATTTATTATTACAATAACGCCAATCGGCAATATACATTAAGAGAAAAAAGTAAAAATGTAGGTAGAAGGTAAAAGTGTATATGCAGAGTACTATGGTGATGGTTTCTGGTTGTGGCGGGCGGCAAGTGGAGTCCTTGGTTAAACAAGCAGATGTTTCTTAGTATTGTCTATGAAGGCAGAGTATGTACCTCCGTAGAAGTCAATCACACCTTGAAAAGAATTGACAGATTTGGCCAGTCTATTCAGAGGACCGTTGATCACATAATTTTTCTTGGAGTTAGAAGTTTTTAGTAGACGATTACGTCTAAGTAAAGTGCCTACTGGGGAAAATTCAAAGCAGCCAAGAATGTCTGGAGCATCAATAATATTATTGACAACCTTGTAATAGAAACTAAGATCGGCAACCTGTTGCAGAATTTACGTTGAACCTTTTCCACTTTGTCTATAGATGCATTAGTATATGGAGACCAGATGACTGAGCCATATTCAAGGATAGGTAGGACTAGCGATTGAAAAAGTCTGGTTACAGAGTAGGGGTTGTTGAAGTCTTTGCTGTTTCTTAGGATAAATCCGAGGGTTTTAAATCCCTTAGATGTGATTCTATCAATGTGTTTAGAGAAGGAGAGCTTGTTGTCAACAATGATCCCCAGGTCTTTTATCTCATCAACCTCTATGATTTCCTGATCCTTGAGTTTGTATTTTGCAGGAATTGGTGAGTGTGAGCGAGTGAAAGTTATAGCGGCGCATTTGTTGATATTAAGATCAAGATTGTTCACAAGGCACAAGTTACCAAGAGAGTCAATATCATGCTGTAGAATTAGGATATCTGACATACTAGCTATGGGCCTGAAAATTTTGAGATCATCTGCATACAATAGGTGATCTGATATGATATTGTTGCCAATGTCGTTTATGAATATATTGAAGAGTACCGGGCCCAAATGAGATCCTTGTGGTACCCCAGATGTTACGATCACAACTCAGCCCTTGACATATGTTTCAGCGACATCGACATTTCTCCTGAACACTCGCTTGCCTTGGTTCCTGAAGACACATATCATCCCGCTCTAGATATCACGCTCAACTTTCAGCCTGGACTAGTTCCTATCTACTCCTCTACGTACTCTTTCAAAAAGGCCAACTATGCTGAGCTCAACACTTTCTACCTGAGAACAAATTGGATCGATTTATATAAACTCAGCACAATTGATAGTAAGCTTGACTATCTCTACGCAAAAATCTTTGAAGGGATTAACCAGTTCGTTCCAGCATATACTTATAAACACAGCTGTTATCCATCCTGGTTTTCAAAAGATCTCATTCGCAAAATTAAATTGAGGAAGTCGGCGCATGCGTTGTACAAGACAAGACGTACCAACTACAATTACTCTTGCTTCAGTAAACTGAGACTTGAGTGCAAATCACTGAGCTCTGAGTGCTATAAAAATTACGTGAGTAACGTTGAAGCCAAACTCAAATCGGACATCAAAGCCTTCTGGAACTATGTCAAAGACAAAAACCGTTCTAGCAGTGACATACCTTCCTCCATGGTATGGGATGATCTATCAGCTAATTCCGGGCCTGACATTTGTGATCTCTTTGCCTCCTTTTTTCATAGTGTTTACGCACCTAACAATCGCCATGGCGCTGCTGCAGCTACCTTCAACCCGGGACCTCAGAACATACTCCTGAACGATCTGACAGTATCAGCATAGTTGGCCTTTTTGAAAGAGTACGTAGAGGAGTAGATAGGAACTAGTCCAGGCTGAAAGTTGAGCGTGATATCTAGAGCGGGATGATATGTGTCTTCAGGAACCAAGGCAAGCGAGTGTTCAGGAGAAATGTCGATGTCGCTGAAACATAAGTCAAGGGCTGAGTTGTGAGCATTGAGAATGTGGTTGCGTTGTGTGCAATTCAGGAGCGAATAACAGTCGTAAAGTAGTTTTTCACAGTCCGCACGAGGAGAGCTGCTAGGGAGATTGAAATCACCAACTATCAGTAAGTCAGATGCTTGGTGTTTTTCTCTAATGAAAGAAATAGTAGCCAGGTGGTCAACAAAGATCTCATAAGGTGACTGAGGAGGTATGTATACACAGCCGATGATTAGGTCACGGGATGCACCCTTCACCCTGATGAATATTTGCTCTAGGTTATTATTTTCAGTTGAGATTGGCTCAGTGTGTAGATAACGTTTGCATGCGATAAAGACTCCACCACCACGTACTTTATGATTAGCATGAGATGTACGATCTTTACGGTAGATATTATAAGAAGAGTCAATGACTTCTCCATCACGTATAGATGGATGGAGCCAGGACTCAGTGATGCATATGATATCAGACTGGTTAGACGACGTGTTGGTCAGAAATGCGCAGAGTTTTGTGCGCAGACCTCGAACGTTCTGGTAATATAACTGGACGAGAGATACTTTCTTCTTGTTCGTTGTGCGAGCGAAAATTCTTCTTTACAATCTTAGGCATATCATGGATATACTTTATAGTCATACTGTCGTTGCCGCTTTTTACTAGTGAGTCAAGTTCCAGTCGTAAATCTTTTAGGTGCTGTTGTTGAGAAGGGGTAAGATCAGCTTTGAAAATGACTGCAGTGTTACTATTAGGTGGTCTGTATTTGATAATTGAGAGCGCATCATCAGCTGAGCGAGTTGTAATATGTAGCGGACGTGTACGACCCGGTGTATGTCGGCCTAGTCTGCGTAGCTTAAATTCAGTGGCAATGTTCGAGAGACAAGAAGGCAAAGCGGCTACTAGATTTGTCCTGTCGTCATCCAAATGATCTTTACCCACTGGTTTGACTGATTCCGGGATGTTTAGAGCAATTACATTGACTTTACGGCGCTCACGTTCCAACATTTCAGTGAAGATATCTTCCTTACTCACTGGTAAGTCAGGCTTGGCATTGAGTTTATTATTAATTTTATTCTCTACTGATGAAAGCCTATCGTTAAGGGCAGTACATTTATTAGTGAGTGTTGTATATTGTTTAAGACAGATTGCTTACCTCATCCTTAAGGTTATTTACGCTACTTACGAGTGACTTTTTGAGATCTTTAAATTTGCGGTCATAGTCAGAGGTGAAGCGATCAAAGTACTTCTGGAAGAGACTTTCCATTTCATTAGTTTGTGGCGAGATGTGTGTTAAATCTTCATCATCAGAAAAGTGGCTGTCAAGTGTCCTAACACTGATAACATTGCTGCAGGATGAACAGTTCCAAACCGACTCCTTTTTCTTGATACTGATCGCTGTGGCCTTAAATTCCACAGATGAAAGGCCTGTACACTTAGAGTGAAACCAGAGTTGGCAAGCAACACATTGGATGCTGGACTGTACACCATCTCGTATCAGCTCAGAGCAATAACCACAAAATTGTGATGTTGTGTTTAATTTCTTGGGTGGCATTATTTATCGATGGATAGCACAATTTATATGTAACTAAGCAATTACTACACACAGAATTTACTAAAGTTAATAACTATTGTTTAAAAGAGACTGTAGCCCTCCTTGCGACGCACTGCAAACGGACCGCACATCAGCAATGCACCGTTGCCGTATATTCTGTTATTGTTTTTCTTCAAGTTTTATGCTTTTATGTTCTCTTCCCTACATTTAGTTGTTGTTTGCATCACATGCACTCGCTGTTGTCGCGCTCAATGAGAAATACCGTTTGAAGTGACAAAAACTCTGTTTAGAACTATTTTCCATTATTTTCAATATATTGCACTTCCAAATTATATTATGCTTTAATTTAGTATTTTTAACAAATCCAATTGGTTGAAACGCATAATACTTTTTATGAAACACTTTTACAACTGAGCGGGCCGGTTTTGTCTGCTATACTTATAAAATAAAGTGATCTTGCGAACTAATCACTTGTAACAACCGCTCACTTCAAGTACTTTTGTGTTGTTTTAATAATTTTCCACAAGCGAAATATGCGGCAGTCGGACAAAGAGCAACATCACAACTAAAATGCTATAAAGATTTTATCCATCTTGCTAACAATAAGTACGGGAGAAGTTTGATAAATAAAAATAAAAATCCAATTTGCTGACGCAATTGGCATAGGCTTATTGCAAATTTTCATTAATTCCCTTCTCATCAAGTATGTATATTAATGCAGGTTTATCCTGGTTGAAGTGTTCATTATAAGCTCAAAAAAGAACGGTTATTATAAAAACAAGATATCTCAATTTTATTATGGTAACTCACATTTGACCGTTATATCCAGTATAAAGTCACCTGAAGTACGAAAATATTTATATTAGGTACTTATATGGGGTGTAAGGGAAGTACTAACACGTCTCAACTTATTTGTAGCACACCGCATGATTTTCTCTGCATTTTCATTATATATCTCTCACTGACCGATAATTAACTACAGTCTCTGGGGTTGACATATTCGATACCTAGGGGGATTGGACAGTTTCGGTTCCATTTATTCAATTTTTAGTCATAAGAGAACATACTTAAAATGCATTATTCGTGTAATATTGAATCCCGTTATATTAGGTTGTCAAAAAGTCTTGCGGTATTTTTATTGAATCAATTTGTGTGGCACCCATACATCGAGCTTCTTAGTGACTCCAAGCTTCTTCAAATGGTTTATAACGGTTTGATGACTACTATGCCGGTCTCTTTCGACCAATTCAGCGATTTTATCGCAATTTTCGACGACAGGCTTTCCGGAGCGTGGCGCATCTTCGACCACCTCCACACCAGAACGAAAACGTTGAAACCATCCTTGTGCGGTGGAAATGGAAACTGTATCGGGTCCATAAACTGCACAAATTTTATTGGCGGCTTGAGATGCATTTTTGCCTTTATCGTAGTAGTACTGTAAAATATGCTCGACTTAAAAGAAACGACAATCAATCAAACACGTGTTAGCGCGTGAAATGAGCTTTCCAGAAATGTATCGCATGACCCGATCCGACGAATAAAACTAGAACTACGCGCTTTCAGCGCCAACTAGCGAAAATACCGCAAAACTTTTTTGACAACCTAATATTAATAGCGACCCGTGGCGAAACACTCCTAACAAACGATGCTTTTATACTTGACAGGTAGAAACTGAATCCAAGGCTTTTTCAACGTACCGCAAGTAACTCAAGAAACAGGCTGTGCTATAAAAAGCTGACAGCGAAAGGTTTAAACGTTTTAACTACTTTAACCAATCTGGAGATTGACATGAAAAGCTGGGACCCGATATTGACATATCTTTGTAGCTCAAAAGTACCCAAACAAAATCTAGAAGCCTTTGAATATACTCTACTAGAGAATCCGACTATACAGACGTGGTCAAACTTCGACAGTTTTTGAATAATTCTGGGAAGCCGCAGTGCTTGTTATGTCAAAAAGTTTGAAATTGATGAAATGAAAAATAATTATATTTTATATTCAATGGTTTATGCACAAATTCTTAAAAATGTGCATATGTATATAAATACGTATTCGTAGCATTGCGGCTTCGTGCGACATAGACCTGCTCGTTCGACATCTGCAAGCAGACTGATTATTTTTGGTTGCTGGTACGCTTGGTCCCACAGTAAGCGCACTAACACAATCTCATTTTGTGATGCTTGTTTGATTGTGATGGTGCCTATTCCTGGTTATGACTAAAAACACAAATAAGCACCAATTATTCAGCAGAATGACTTAAGTCATTTGAGTATTTTTTGTTTGTTTTGTTTATTTGAATTTGCGAATACAACAGTTGAAGTTAAAAGCCAAAATATGCGTTTTCTTTTCGTTTTAATTTCTAAATAACAAAATGAGATCACATTCATGAGTAAATAAAAGAAATTCATAAGTATTAAAAAATAAAATAAAAATATCCGTACATAAATAACATATATATGTATATATACAGAAAATATTTTAAAGTTCTTTGTTGAAAATAGAATTTAAAAAGAGAATATTATCCACTGTGTTAGGGGCTATTCTGTTACGCTTTTCGGTAATAATATTACCGGCTAGTGAAAATACTCTCTCAGATGCTGCGCTACTAGCAGGAATGGCCAATACTTTCCATAGCAAATTGGACAACCTAGGATATTGTTTAAAATTGTTTTGCCATCACTGCATTACATCAAAGTTGTCATGGAATTCAACATTTTCTTTTGAATATCGGTGTACTTCTTCTGTAATATTTTCCTCTCCTATTGAAGAAGTACGTTACAAAAGGTTTGGAAAAAAGAAGCTTTCTTTATTGATTGAGGAAGTCACTGTTATTGAAGATGTAGAAGTTGAAACTGAGTCGTTTAATTGAAGAATTTGTGTCGATGGGTCTTCCGGTAGAAAAGGCAGTGATGTTGTAAAAGGGTCTTGCGTAGTTAAATGACGTAACCTATCTCCATTTGTAATTTCAGCAATACAGAAATTTTGAACTTCACTTAAGTGATTTGCTTGGAGGCATAATGCTGGCGTATATAAATAGTATGCAACTTTGTGCCATATACTCAAATTTGGAAGCCAAGTTTCTTCTAAGCCTTCCAAAACCTTCAATTTTAGGTTTGAAATTGCTTGAACATCATTCTCATCGAATTTACAAAGTTCTTTTATTCGTTGAGTTACAGGTATTACGTAGCATAAGGAAGGGGTGGAACAACCCTTAAGTTTTTTAAAAATGATTTCAAAATCTCGGCAAAGCTTAACCAAAACTATAATAATATATGTATATATATTTAAATTTATAAGCCTATTAATTTCTCCATTATTTGTCAAAATTTCATTAATTTTCAACCAATTGTCTACTATTGACTTTAGCATATAAAAATATGACTTCCATCGGGTTAGGCAATAGCTTTTCAACGACTTTTGCAGCATACTAACATTTACTAACTTTTTATATGACAAAATTATGTCTTTGAGTTCATCTGTAGATTCAACACTTGATTGTAAAATGTTTGAGAAAGGGTGACTTGAACAATTAAGCCTTTCGTTATTTTCTAATGCCTTTTTCAAATTGCTTCCTCGATCGGTGACAAAAATAACGCTATCTAACTGTGAATGCCAAATTCACCAAACAGACTTCGTAGCTTGTTTTTAATATTGTATTAATTCCAGTACATTGCGCAAAGTCCATAGACTTTATCCCAAGTACAATGTCATATAATTTAAAGTTTTTTTGAAAGTGCAATGTGACACAAAAAATCTCGTTTAATGTTATTGTCTTTCCACAAATCAATTGTGGCAGAACAGTGACCGGAGTCTACAATACCGCTTAATTCACATGATACCTCTATTTTTTCATGTCCGCCTTTTTTTTATTTTGCGAGAAATTGTTGTAGGGTCTGAGAGCAAATCGTCTATATCTACATTTTTGCCATATTTCGTGCCAATAGCAATAAAAAATTGCGTTAGATTCCTAAATCCGGAACCTTCTACGGTTGAAAAAGGACGACAGTCTGCAATCATCCAACCCGCGCAAGTTTCTAAGGCTATTTTTCTATCGTCTTCACTAACTTTCTGTTTAGGCTGCTATTTTGTATGTAGAATGTAGCATTTGTGTCTATTGAGATTCGAAGTGTGCATGCCACGACATTTAAACACTTTTTTGCAATTTCGGCAACACACCAAACCATTTAAAAGACTTCCGTCGTCTTTTATAATTTCTGTTAACATAACCTATATAGCACTTCTACCCTTTCGTTTGTCATTTAGTTTATAAAACCGTTAACAATTTTATCTACGACTGCTTCAATATCCATAGTAAACTTTTAAACTAAAAGAAATGAAATACTTACATACATTTGTATATAGATATTTAATAAAGAAAGTATTCTACCAAACTAAGTTAGCAAAATAAAACAACTTACAATTACTGAAATAATTCCACTTAATTTTTTTTACACATAGCAATGCGCAGAATGAATACACAAAAATAAACGATAACTGCTCAGAAAGTTCAGCAAGTGGAAGCCATAACACGAATCAATACTCAAACTCATTCGTACTTTTTTCCACTCTCACGACTCAGTGAGTCTAAGAAGGTTTTTAGAGTTAGAACCAACTAAGTCACAAATTGTCGCTCACATTTGTATATGAGTGCTGTGTGTATTTCTATGACTTGGTTGGAATGAGTAATAGTATTTTATGAATTAGCATTGATACACACTTGCACCAATTGTTATAGCTCATGACTTAAGTACACCAATTTTATTGGTACTCAATGCAGATCTCTGATACCTAGATATTTAGCTAGTTCAAGGAGGAGTTAGGGTTTCAAAAAAATAAGACTTTTTTGCGAATTTATTTCTTAAGATGGATTGAGTGATTTTATTCGGACCCTTGGTACATTATTGAGCATACTTTTGACAATATAGAGTAATTTTTTTCCGTCACTTTTTAGTTCCTAAACTTTAGTTTTGGCGAAATCTTCGAAATAGAGTAAAGCATCCATAATGTCTAGCCCTTCCTTGAAATGCTTGGTTTCGGATGAGAAGCTTTTATCAGAGAAATTGATTAGCTATGTCTTTTGAGTCGAAAATTGAGCCAGTCGGGGTATTTATACATTTAAGATTCACTTGCGTACAGGAGTCTGAGAGCATTTTTATGTCAGCCCATAATTTCTTGGGATTAGTTAACGGAGTGATAGCATCGGTAAGTCTTTGTAAGCAAGCTCTCTTAGCTTCTTTAATATTTGTATGAAACACTGCATTAGCTTTTTTGTATTTTATTAGATTATGAATAGACGCGTATTAAGCACCACAAAAAATTTTGATCATAAATTTAAATCATATTTGATATTGAAAATAGAACAAAGAATAAATACATGACGATACTTCGCATGGGATTTATTTTAGAAGCAGAAAATATGTCGATGTAAAAGCTACAGCAAAAATTACGAAATATAGTTAAAAGTTAAAACTGAAAAAAGCGGGCACGCAGTGTATGTGGCATATTCATGAAGAAATTCAGAATTCAAAATTAAGAAGATATTTTCCGATTTTGATCGCATATTTATTAGTAAATTATTACAAGATATAGTTATGACACTCCACTTCGGGAACAAGATGATCATATAAAATTTCAATTTGAATAGCTCGAGGGTATAGTAAAAACAACTTCATAAAGTTTCTACCATTTTGAAGATTTTATTCTGTATAGTTAGATTGAACCAATTTAAGTCAAACATACACCGTTATGTTAGATGGCATTTTGAAAGTAATTTAATGATAACGTTGGAAAAATTAACGCATTTTTCTCCATGTACCACGAGTAATCAATTATTTAAATGGTTCCAAAAGGTTTTCATGCAGGTTTTGCTCCTGAGCAATCGGAAACAGTGTTTACTAACTATAACATCTGAGTTTGTACGTAAGTAGAATGACATATTCGTATCCCAGGTTGAAAATTATTTTTTTTCTTGGTTTAAAAATTTAGTAATTGGTAGTTTTTATTCTTGAGATAATTTGCATCACTTTTTTTTGTTTCAATGATTTAAGTGTTATATTTAATATAAAACAAATGCTCTCCCACAAACTACATAAAGTAATAGAGACTTAAGAAATATCAACCTCCTCAACTTCGCTGAACATTACATACGAAACTGAAGGAAAAGAGAAATACTTTTCCCCCGAAGTAAAATATTTGAACAAACACAAAGTGATAGCACAACTACTAGTTAACATTACCAATAAGTACATTGCGAAGTGAACATCTTCTCACTCTACAACATAAAATAATACGGATGCAACTCAAGAATCTACAAAAAATTTACCATCAATACTTCAGATATTAACCCAACACACAAAACAGGTAAATATTTTTAGAATGACAAGACTGTGCCCAAAAAATAAGGTGACATAAGAATTTAAACTGCGCGCGTCGAAGGATTTGGAGAATTATTTTTTTTTAGGTTGGTAGTACTGTCAGTCACATTTATGTCAAATTTCATGTCAAAATATTCATTAGTGTTTGAGATACATGTAGATTTGTGAGCTGCTAAAAGTGGGATTTTCGTTTTTGCGATGTCGAAATTTGTTGAGCAAAGAATTTGCATTAAATTTTGTTTACGTAATCAATTTTCTGCTGCGGATACGTTGAGGATGGTGCAGAAAGCCTTTGGTAATGATGCTATGTCTAAAGAAAATGTTTACAAGTGGTATAGTGAGTTCCAAGTCGGCCGTGAACGTGTCGAAGACGAAGAGCGTCCAGGGCGACCATCAACCTCAACCGACGAAGCTCACGTTCAACAAATCAAAGATTTGGTGTTGAAAAACCGTTGATTAACAATTAGGGACCTTGCTGATGAAGTTGGCATGTCGAAAGGTCCAGCCAATACCATTTTGAAGGATGTTTTGGGCCTCAAGCGCGTCAAATCTCGACTGGTACCGAAAACATTCAATTTTTTGGAAAAAGGCGTCGCGTTAAAGTGCGTGAAACGATGCTTTCCGACTACCAGGATGTCAAGAAATGCATTACAACTGGCGATGAGACTTGGATCTATGCTTACGACCCCGAAACAACCGATCAATCGAGCGAATATCGTGCCAAAAGAGAGCCGAGACCAAAAAAATCGCGCCGAATTCGCTCAAAAATCAAGGTCATGTTGACTGTTTTCTTCGATTATCGTGGTGTTGTGCATTATACAACAAGGAATATTATTTGAACGTTATGCGTCGTTTGCGTAACGCTATCCGCCTAAAAAGGCTGGAATTGTAGAAAGACAATTTTTGGTTTTTACACCACGATAATGCACCATCCCATACTGCCCTCGTAATTCGTGATCATTTCGCCAAAAACACAACCCATATCGTTCCGCAACCACTGTATTCACCTGATCTGGCGCGGTGCGACTTCTGGCTGTTCACTAAG
The DNA here is from genome assembly GCA_027475135.1 of Bactrocera correcta. Classification (NCBI taxonomy): domain Eukaryota; kingdom Metazoa; phylum Arthropoda; class Insecta; order Diptera; family Tephritidae; genus Bactrocera; species Bactrocera correcta. Next base: position 76,096,001 of record CM050325.1, on the reverse strand, counting down.
CTCAAAAGACCACTCCGAGGACACCGTTTTTATACGATAGAGGAGATTCAAGCCGCAGCAAAGACGGAACTGAAGGCCATCCCGGAAAGTGAGTACAACCAGTGTTTCGAAGATTGGAAAATCCGTTGACTTAAGTGCATTGCATCGGGAGGGGATTACTTTGAAGGGGATGAAATTGATTTGGAAGAGTAAATAAAGAATTTTCAAAATAAATACAATGTCACCTTATTTTTTGGGCACAGTAAAAATTGAATTACTTTTATTTAAACGGAATTGGCCCCTTACATCGAATTTTTAATCGGTATTACAGAGAATAAATGCAACTACAATAAAGACTGTATGATATTTTACAATCAAGAGGGACATTGGTAACATGATATGGAAAATTCTATGATATTATATTGTATAGTAAAAAAAATAAGTATGTATAAAACTACGCATTCCATTTTTTATGTACTTGTTTTCTATGTAAACATACATATGTTAAACACGCACCTCAAAATGCAAACATTCCGATAATTTGGTTAAAAATATGACTACTTACTGTGGTAAATTTCGGTTCATTATAGTATTGTATGAACATATATCTCGCTTTATATTAGGCAAATGGCAATCCGACTTCTTATCCGCTTCTGCAAAAGATATTATAATTTAACATTATATGCGTATGAATACATATATACATAGCCAATAAAGTATACGTTCACCCGACACATTTTTAAATGAAGTAAAAATACAATGTTAACTGATAATACAGTTAAAATTTTTCTCCTGCAATAGAAAGTATGCGTTCAGTTTTAATGTTAGGTACAAAAGCATTAAAAATGATAAAGGAAAATTAAATTAAGTAGTTTGTTGGATAGCCACATTGTTTTAAAACTTCTCTCAATCGATTTGGCATTGATCTTATCAACTTATCTCTTTCCTCAACCGTAATCCGGGACCATTCAGTCTATATGACAATTCGTAACGTCACCTTACTTGTTATTGTATGCTGACGAATTATTGCACCTCGTTTAAAATTATATTCAAAAATGTTCAAATACCCCCTCTAACCCCTTGTTGACTCAATAAATTGTAGCCGAAAATGCTAAATTTACTTTCATCCGAAAATATTAGTTGCTTCCAGAATAAGGGAGACTTATTTATATAATTATGAGCAAATTCAATGCGCTTTCGTCTGTTTACAAGTTAAATTATGGTTTCGAGTAACTATGCCATAATATACAGCTTTTCATAAAAATTTTCACTTTTGGCACAAATTGTGTTTTTTTTTTCAAGCTTATATTTATATTTTCAATGATCTTAGTTGACATAATTCGTGGATTAACTTTCACCTTATTTATTATATTATTGTTCTTCCTGACTGATAATATTTTTGAACGGCTGGATGGCGGTTTTGATGTTAAAATTACGGTTTTATGAAAATTGTTTTCTACACGCTGAACGGATGTATAGGTTCTTCTAATGGTTTGCGCATTTTTTGTGAGACTTGCGCCATCTCTCCACAATTATTATTCTTCTTTCCGCCAGACTAATTTCTTTCCTTTTGGTATCAATTTTATTAGAAATAATATTAAAACGCGTGACGAGGTCTGGGAAAGATCAATTATATCAAAACACAATAGAATCTACACAAAAAGAAGAAACATATGCATGAAAAGTAGATATTTTCAATTCAAGTAAATGAAGCACAAACTCTCACTAAAATAACGTTATCACAAAACTGAAATATGATTTACATTTTTGTTTTTGCATTCTGAACTTAAGGATATAAAGAAGGAATGCATATGAAACATTTTAACTTAATTGCATTACTTAAAAAATGTGTCGGCTGGACGCATACTTTATTGCCTATGTATATATCGTCAGCTAAAAAATGCAAAATAACGTAAAAATATTTCTGGAAATCTAAAGGGGAAGGATTAAAACGCGATATAAAATGAAACATGAGTGAAACAAAATTTAAATACTGGTTAAAACTGGGTTATATCAGATAGCAAGATAAAATGTTGGGCATATGTACTTATACGAGTATGCATGTGTTCGTAAAGTAGTGGATCATAATCAACATAACACTCAATTTTGCATTTTAGGTGACGATATGTATTCAATGATATTATGTCACACTTTCACAATCATGTTTTATTAAAATATTTCTTTCAATTACCACGACACACCATTACGATGCCACAATCCCCAACAAATCTCGAAATACACGACTCAGGTAGATGCATTTATGAGAGGATTCAATAACTCAATAAAGAAACATGACATTAATAAATATTTTTAAAAGAATAAAGCATGAACAACTTTTAATCAGCAACGATTAAGTTATACATGATTTGCTTGTGAATCATATTCATATTTGTATGATTGAAATGTTCGACAATGTTTGGGTTGTATCTTATATACAATACACTGATTTACTGATGTATTGCTATACACATATTTATGTCTATGTATGTACGCATTGAAATTAATTAATCTTCCAACAGGTGCTCATATTCAAAGTGCATACATTTTAACTCCAGAATACTACAAGACTCGAGTAATTGATCTGTTCAATTGAAGCAACCGGTGCAACGCACTAAGCTGATATGATTTGATTTGAACCGAAGAACCATATCGTTTACAGTATATAATCAAGAAAGGATCGGGAACTCCTCAAAAGCTTTTAAAATCGGGTTAAAAATTACCCTAGCCCAATGTATCTCAAATAAAGATTGTCGATAGTTACCGATCAATTAAAAGTTATCTTAATAAAACTCAGGGAGGATATATCGGAAAATCTCCGAGTTATGTACATAAACTATTGACATTTTTTTTTATTTTTTTATTATTTTACATTGTACCTAGTATACAAAAATAAAATACGAACAACAATTCTAGTCGAATTTATTAGTAGAGATACTTAAAAGCTAAATGTTAGGAAATACATACATTTGCTGGTACTGTTCTCTTACTAGGTCGGAAGGCTTCTTGCGTTTCAACCGGATTTCTCGCCCAGCAGTTTCAATGAGTCAGGAGGCTTCCTCATTAGCGTGCTGTCTAAGCCTTAGTTCGTTAGACTTTGCTAACCTGGAGATTTCATTTACCACTGAATTCAAGCCTAGATCACGGTGAAGGTCAGTAGATCTAATGTACTAAGGAGCATTAACCAAAGTCCTTAGCACCTTACTTTGAAAGCGCTGAATGCTGGCAATGCAGCTTTCACTTGAGCAACCCCATAGTTGGGCTCCGTAGGCGCAAACTGGCTTTAGGACTTGATTATATAACAGTTTGTTTTGCACTGATAGCTTGGATTTCCTGCCAACTAGGTGGTAAAGTTTGTCAAATTTCATATCAAGCTCGCTCCTCTTTTTTGACCTGCTCTTTTCAGCGTAGCTTATCATTTAAAGTGATACCTAGGCACTGTTATGGTGTGGTATAGGAATGTTATTTATATAAATTGAACAATATGCCGCGGATTTTTCAAGGTAAAGTCGACATGAATTGACTTAGTATCGTTTAATTTGATGCCCCACATAGATGTCCACTTAGCAATTGCGTTGACTGCTGCCTGCACTTGTCGACTAGTTACTAAAGTTGACTTCCCAGCTGCTAACAAAGCTGTGTCATCCGCGAATGTCGCTGTCATATAACTAGAATCAGATGGGAGGTCACTGGTCAAAAGCAAATAAAGCACAGATATGGAAGTATCTGTCTTTAAAGTATGAAGCAATTATTTCACAAAATTGTTTGGGTAGCATGTATTTCTATTTGAACAGTAGACCCATATGCGACACTTTGTCAAAAGCTTGAGACACGTCCAAAAAGGCTGCCGTACAAACGTTCTTTTTATCTATTGTATTTTCAACGAAATTAACGATTCGGTGTACCTGGTCAGTTATGGAATGGTGGTCACGGAAGCCAAATTGATGTGTTGGTATTAGGTGTTTCTTAGCGATTATTGGTTTGAGCCTATTTATGAGTACATTCTCAAATATTTTAGATAAGGCTGGCAGCAGCGAAATTGGTCTGTATGATGTAAAATCGTGTACTGGCTTACCAGGCTTAGGTATCATTACGACTTCAGATACTTTCCAATGCGATTATACGAATTTTAGGCATAAAGCACTGTTTATAATGTTTACAAGTTTTTTTATACAATTCTTTGGTAAATTGCGTCATATTTTTCCAATTATTATATCGTACCCAGGTGCTTTTTTGAGTCTTGTGTTCCCGATAAGATTCGAACTTTTCTCACAGTTTATCTCATACCCATCATTAGGCGTAAATGTGTTTCTCAAATGATTTGCAAATACGGCTGCTTTCTGTTGATACGTTTTGGCCCATGCAGTTTCGTTTAGTTTTAATGGCGCTACATGTTTTATTTGTTTATTAATATTTCTTGCAGCTTTCCAGAGTGAATAGTCGAAGGATTTATCAGCTGTGAGTTTAGCCAGATAAGTTTTGAATGAAAAACTTTTAAACTCTTTAATTTGTGCTCTTAGTTTCGCTATACATTTATTAAGCTCAGTTTTGATAGCAAAGAACCTAGTTTGCTGCCATCTCCGTCGAAACTTGCGCTTTTTATGGATATTTTCTTAGATTCACGGGGGTATTTGGTGTACTCTTAACCGCAGCGTTTGGAATTATTTTTGTGAAATCTTCAACCTTACAGTCCAACTCGATACCAGTCGATATGTGCTTAAACTTTGGGTCGACTTTATTCGATATTCTTTTAAATTTATACCAATTAGGGTCTTTATTACATAATATATTTTCATTAGACAAGTATTTTGTTATTGTGCGATAATTGTTTGCATTGAAGACATTCTTTATTAGATCTGTAATATTAGAACGTAATTTATTAAAATCCTTTACGTAGTTAATTAGAATAGGAGGTGGGCGCTGGGTTTTACTATCATTGTTGGCCGTCTGCTTTTTATTTTTATTTTTCGAATGGCTGACAATTGTTGGAGAAGTATCAGCTTTGCGTTTTTTTGAAGGGCGCTTCTTTTTGGGTATCCACTCAGTTTCTTTGGCTATATTTGATCTACATTCATACTAGAAGGTTTTGCTTCAACACTCACATGCTTGCTTTTACTAGATTTTAGTTCTTCGTTTTCTCTTTTTAGTTCCATGTTATCTTTATGTAACTGATTGCATATCGTTTCTAAAGTTCTAAGCCTCTCATTTATAAGTGAATTAGTTTTTTCTAATTCTCTTATTTTATTTACTCCAAATGAGCTGAGACTGTTTCTCGGCGTCACCTCATGAAGAAGTTCAGCCATTATTACTTTCAAATGATTTCTCTACTGGGTATTAGAAACCTGTCGTTTTGTCGATAATGCAGTTCTAACAAGTTTTTTTTTTTTTTATTTGACCAGTATGGCAGCGCTGATTGTAATTGGAAATTGTTAGAAAAGAACAGCTGATTTCATATACGCAGAAATAACGTGTAAAAGGAACATTTGATGAACACTTTTTCCCCCGCGAAAATTTATTATTTGAGTGTTTATTTGATTTGTTATTGTTTAAAAAAAAAAACTTCGATTAAAATGTGATTTGATTTGAATGATTTTTACCAATTTTTACCACGAATCCAAGGAAATCGATGTGAAACGTGTTGACAACATCAATGCCTCCCACGGGATTTGCACGCACCCATGAATTACCACCAGAGAACGACTTCGGATGAATGAAAAACATTCGTACGCGCTCAACAGCCGAATAATCACACTATTCGGATCAGCCGATCAAACTTGCATACGCTCACATTTTCGTGATTGATTTTAAATTCACTCTGGTGCGTGCGATTTTTCGTTTCACTCCGAGTTTGTTCGGCTCGTGTTCAATATAATGACTTCGAGCGCTTGCTCATTCGGTTCAACGATCATTGTTTTGAACAAGAACAACACTGAACTCGCAAAAATCAACTCGTATGATTTTAATCATGCATGCAGCAAGCCGCACTTTTTCTGCACAGATGAAATGTGAGAAGAACGAAAACAAAAACAAGCTACAACAACAAGCTGCAGTTCGTGGAACGCAAGGGGCTTGCATTGAAATTGTTACTGTACATGCAGTCGTAACGCTCACATCGTGTCGTCTTGTCACTAATCGTTTACTCATACACGATCAACTCAAATTGAAACAAATGATGCTTTCGTCAACACATGCTCATTTTATTGAACGCTGACCTTTGTTCAGTGAGTTGAATTGAGTGAGAAATTTTGAAACGAAGACTCAAGATGCTCGGAATGATATGTACGGCAAAATGAGTTGATTTTTACCCATCATTGTGTTTTTTTCAGTGGGTTGAGTTGAATGAAAGAGTTCGCGTATGAGTAAATCAACAAAATAGTGATTTTTGCAGTTCTCTGATTACCACAGATTAGTTTATTCGCAAATTGTCGCAAATGTGGAGTACACTTGGATGTTGACCGCACTCAATGATAGTAAACTAGCTATTGATATTTTAAGAGAATATTGTGTAGAATAGGGTCGGACCAAAGAATGTCCGACCATTGGAATTTAAGAGTGCTCTGTCGATCTTAAAGCTGCTTTTGACAGCACGAGAAGGAGCTGCCTTTATGACGCTATGTTTGAATTTGGTATCCACACAAAACTAATACGGCAGTGTAAACAAAAAGGTTGAGCAATACCAAAAGCTCCGTCACTCATTACTCCTGTCCTGCTATATAGTGTAGAGGCATGGACGATGATAACATCTGATGAGTCGATGTCACGAGTTTTAGAGAGAAAGGTTCTGCGAAAGACTTACACCTGAACAACGTTTACAAATCGTTCAACTTTATTACGAAAACTCACGTTCTGTAAAGAGTATGTTTCGAGCGGTTCGCTCAACTTATAAACCCTTCATTAATGGATAATATTCAACTGAATAGTCGCTCAAGTTATGGTCAATATAATCAGCCTACTGGCGTATTATTCGCAACTTCAGCACGCAGTGATGAAAATATAGCAGACATAGCTGCGAGTGCACACGAAGACTATGGAGAGTCAACTTAGCCCCGTTCGCAGCAACTCGGGCTGACGTAAGGGACGGCTTTCTTAAATGTAAAGCATATAAAATATAGCAAGTGCAAGAACTGAAGTCGCTCGACCTATCGAAGAGACATGGCTTCGCTTTATGAGCTCTTGAAAAGTTCCAATAAAATCTGACGTTTTTGTTCGGCGATAAGGCCTCTCCTATCTGCTTCAATGGTTATGTATACGAACAACATTGCAGCATTTGGTACGAAGACCAACCTGAATAGCTTCAGGAGCTGCCATTTCATCCAGAAAAATCAACGGTATGGTGTGGTTTGTGGCCCGAAATCATCGATTCCTGAAATTGAGGACCGTGATCGCGGTTTCAACAAGACGACGTATTGGATTTATTAAGAGAACAATTCGGGGATTAGACAATTTCACGTTTTTGGCCGGTCGATTGGCCACCAAGACCATATGATATCAGACCGTTGGACTTTTTCCTGTGGGAATATGTAAAGTCTAAAGTTTATGAAGACAATTCCGCTTCGATTCAGATCTTGGAGCAAAACGTCAAACGTATTATTCGCAAGTTCGAACGAGTCAGAATGTTATTTCGAATGATAATAAACATTACCCATTAAAATTGAAATTTCTGTACATTTTCTTTTAAAAAATGGGGAACCTTGAAATGGATTACCCTCTATATAATACGTATATACAAGGTATGTTCCAAAACAGGACTTTAGAAAAAAAACAGAACAAATAGTTTTTTCGCCAAATCAGTTTATTTTATTCAAAATAGTTTCCTTCTGCTTCAATACAGCTTTTTGCACAGTCCAATAGCATGTCGAACGTGTTTTTTAGATCGTTGGCCGGTATCACCACCAGTATGCCGGTGCAAGCTTTTTGGTCAAATGCATTTTTCCGAAAAGGAAGAAGTCGCACGGTGCCATATCAGGTGAATACGGGGAGTGGTTAATGGTTAAAATGTGTTTTTGGTCAAATAATCGTCCTTCGAACGTTGGATTCTAAGCAATTTTTAGTCGTCAGTCAATTTGTGCGGAACAAACTGTGCACACATCTTTCGTAAGCTCAAATGTTCGGTCAAAATGCTATAAATCGATATTTTCGAGATGTTTAACTCCATTGCCATGAATTTCAATGATGATTTCGGTTGATTTTTAATGAATTCACGCACAGTTTCGATGGAATTTCCGGTGATAACGGATTTTGATTGGCCATCAAATATATGGCGAACTTTCGCGCGTACGGCCAACAGTCAAGTGTGCTCCTCAATTTCTTTTAATGTACGTGAAATCCAGTCTGCGGAAATCAGTAAGCAGATTCACCGGAGGACCTTAACATCGTTGTATATCAATTTACTCGAAATTTCCACAAAAATATTTATAACATAAATAATTTATCATATATTATATGAAAGCTTTAAGCAATAACAAAGAATAATACCAAATTAAAAACACTCAATTAATTTTCGCGCAAAAATTCTCCTCCGAACATCTAAAGTGGGTATCAGCTGTTTCTGTCGCTCGGCAAATCAGCTGTCTATGCAGAGTTGTAGGTGGCCAGAGACACTACATTATCTGCACGTGCAATTGGTAAGGCTGTTTCTTTTACTTAACGTAACCACAATTCAATAAGATCGTGAGGGACATGCAAACTCCCTCTCCCGGTGCACTATGGTCTGAAATTCAAATTTTTGGCATAAATCCAAAAATAGTTTTTTCTTATTTCAAAAGAAATAGGTACGCAGTATTAATTGAGACATTTCAGTGGTCTAAAATATACGAAAAATTATGTAAATATGGCAACTCTGTTCTAAATATGAGCTGTAAAACATGATGCTTCTGAAGCAACAACAAACTTGTAAACAGTTCAGTAAAATATTGTAAGAAAACAGCTGTTCGATAATAGTTAAAAAGGAAAAAAAAAAGAAATAAATTTATAATGGAAGAATATAAGAAAGTTATTTTTTTTTAACTTAATTTATTGTGTTATATCTGTATAGTGGGGAGTTTTGTTTGATAGCTTTTTTAACCGAAAATTTCATATTAACCTGTGTGCTGTGGAGTGAAAGTTGTGTGTATTGTTCCGTATTGTTCCAGATTTTTATGTTCGGTGGAAGTTTAAGGTATGTTCTTTAAAATCATATATGTAACATTGACCCGGTTTTGCCCCATTTAAGTATATTTGTAATTTTCAGCAATCTTTAAATTCCAACACGAAGAAATGCTTGGGCGATCGCAAAACTAATGTTGTTTTGGATTGGGCTTTTAAAAAAATGAATACTAATGAGTCAAGTTTAAAGAAAATAGATGAAATAAGAACAAAAACTACAAAATTTGTTAGCATATTTTAGCCAAAAATTATCAAAATGTAATCGTATGGTTAATAGATTTAAATATAGAAATACCCCCAGTGGGCTTCCGCAACAACTATTATTGAAATTTCTGAGAATGATTTTGAAAACCCCTGTTCAAGTAAAGCAGGATGACCAAAGGTTATCTACACAGATGCAAAAGATCGGCTTAAGAGGAAGCTGGCAAGTGATCTTTCTTGTGAAACCAATGATGATGTTGATTTTTTGATTCATGCAGCTACTGTGGCGGCAAAAAAATCAAAACAAAGTGATTTAGCATTTATTTTAAAGAAAACTGCACATCAAGCAGAACAAAGAACATAAGAACAGCTGTTACCTCCAAAAAATCCGAAGCAGTTCCACTCACTCCGGAAGAAGCTGTCGCATTTTTACTTGAAAATGATTTAAGCAAAAGACAATATATCAACATGAGGTTGTTAAATAAAGAAAGGAATTGCAATATATATCCAAGCTATGACGAAGAAATTAAATGCAGGCTATTTTGCCGGCCTAAGGAGATATCTGTGTCGGAGTCTTCAGCACAAGTATCACTGCAAAGTCTCTTAGACCATACCGCACAACGCTTTCTTTTATTCGTAAAAGATGTTTTGCACGTCATGGCAGAAATTTCGAATGTTGTTTTAATTGCTAGCTATAGGTTTGACGGTACAACGGGACAAAGTATGTTTAAACAAAGGTTTGAGACAAGTACACCTCAACTTTTTGACCAATCACTGTTTGTAACTACCATTATACCTTTAGAAATGTTGGACAGTTCTGGCAAAATTATTTGGAGGAATCACACTACGCAATCAGTGCGGTTTTGCAAGCCATTAAAAATGCAATTGGCAAAAGAATATACAGGTCTAATTCTATCAGAAAATAGTCAGCTAGATATGCAAATATCTTATTTAAATCCATTTGAATATTACTTGATAACGGAGAAAAAATTATTGTCAATTATGATTTGCATATGACTTTGATTGATGGAAAAGTACTAAATGTTATAACAAACACCAATTCTAATCAAAAATGCCCAATATGTGGTGTTACACCAAAACAATTCGTTACAACTAAAATTTTTAATTTTGATGTTTTTAAACCCAAACTTACATCCCTTAGATATGGTATTAGCCCACTACATGCATGGGTTCGAATATTTGAATTCGTTGTACACATTGCTTATAGAATCGAATTAAAAAAGTGGCAAATAAGGGAAGCTTCAGATAAAGAAGCATTCCAACTTCGTAAACAAGAAGTACAAAAAAGGTTTTGAAAGAAATGAGCCTTTATGTACATAAGCCTAAAGCATATGGTAGCGGAACATCAAATGACAGCAATTCTGCCAGGAAAACATTTAACAATTTGGAACTCTTTCTTTAATTACAAATATTGATATAGAAATTTTGAATAATTTTAGAGTTATATTAAATGCTATTTCCTGCGAGTATCCTATAGATACCACAAAGTTTGAAGATTTTTGCAAAAGAACTGCTTTCTTGTGCATGGAAAAATATTTATGGTTTCCAATGCAGTTCATAAAATATTTGTTCACGGCTCACAGATTATACAAAATTGCGTAATGCCTGTTGGTTGTTTTGGTGAAAATGCGTCAGAAGCTCCAAATAAATTATACAAGAGAGATCGCAACGCACATGCAAGAAAAAATAATACGACTGATGTTTTCAATAGAGAAATGGACTTTTCACACCCCCTTCTTTCAAGCTTGTCTTTATCCGCTAGAGAAAAATATCGGAAAAGAGAGAAGCTACCAGAAAAAGTAATACAATTGCTCACACCTTCAACTGAGCTTCAAATTTTCAACCACTTGCCAGGGGGATCTGAATACGATCCGGATAATTCTGATTCCGATATATCGGAAGAAGACGTTGTGTAGAACGCTTTAGTTTAAGATACGGAAGACCGTGATTTCGAATGATTTGCTTGGTACATATAATTTTTTATATTATATTCAAGTGAATTTAATAATTCTGTAACTTCTCTCTCATTTCAGATGTACAGTCAATGTTATTATAAAAATAATTGTTTTAGTAAAAACATATGTATAAATATTTGGATAATAAAATTATTTGACCACTTTTGCCTATCATATGCAAATTTTTCATTTTATGAAACCAAATTTTTACTATAGGTCCAAGAGAGGTACTCCTATGGACTGGCCGATTTCAAATATTTTTGGTATTGTCGATGCGTATTACAAGAATACCATATTTACCAATTTTCGTGAAGGTTAAGCAATTTTTGGAGCTGAAATTCAAAAATTTTTACTTTAGGTCCAAGGCAGGTGCCCCTAGAGAATGATTGATTTCATCCATTCTTGGAATTTTTCTTAACTAAGTCATATATAATCTGTATGCGAAATTTCAATGGCCACTCCTTCTAATTTATGGCAAAAAAATATGAATTTCAGACCACAGTGCGGTGGTCACATATGTAGGTATGTTGCTCGAACGCGTTAAGAAAACAGAAACATTGAACAATGAATTGAAAAACGAAAATGCATCACTTAAACTTCAAAATGAAAACTTAAAGAAAGCGCTAACCAAATATATAAATGAAACGTCTACTTCTCCATCAAAATCGACCTTTGCAGACGAAACAGACGAAGAAGAGCTTGAAAAAGAAACAAATTGGTTATTAAAAAGAAAAAAAGTAGAGAAAGTAAGAAACGCAAAGCAGATTTTCACTAAAGTCCCCTATTCCGGATTGAATAGCAGAAGGTAAAATAGATACAAAGTCATCGCCCTCCGCCAATTATAATATCGGAAAACTTTAACCAACCCTTGATGCGTTCCTTGATTAACGCAGATGTAAAAAAAATCTTACACACTCAATAAATTTTTCAGATAGTTCCGACTATAGAATACTTATAAGGAAATTAAACGACCCGAAAATTCCTTGGTACTCTTACGTGCGAAGCCAAGCAATCGCGTGATATACGCGTTAAATACCCTCATCACTCATGTGAGCCTAAAGGTACTCCTATTGTCACATACCTTCAAAAGCAAGAGTTTAACGTTACGAAAGTCTTAACAAACTCCAATATAAACCAAAAATCCGTTAAATATGTTTATTGTATGCTTTGAATCTACAGAGATCATTAAGAAAATTTACGAAATCAAACATATTCTAAATTCTCTCGTTAATCTCGAGCCCATAAAGCCATCGAATGTGCCGCTGTAAATCCTGTCTGGCGTTCTGTCACACTAGAAACTATTTTTGTAAACCACCGAGGTTTGTAAAGTGCGCCGGAAATCATACAACACTAAGCTGCACAAAACCTGCCGAACTACCGCCAAAGTGCTGTAACTGTAGAGAAAATCACCCTGCGAATTATAGGGAATATGAAGTGGCAAAGCAACTTCAAAAAATTAAAAACGCGATTGAGAAAAATAAAGAGCGCTCCTGCTCCTTAGAATGAAGTCACTAATGAAAATCATCAATCTGGGAAGCCCCCATTTGAAAATCAAACAAATACGAATGCCACTGGTGATATTACCGGTCATTTTTCGTTAATTCTCACCAAACTTAGTAAGCTATAAGAGCAAAACAGACTTACCCACGAACGTCTTACTAAACTAGGAGCGGCAGCACAACGAAAATAAGGCGCAAAAATGAAACCGTTAAAAGTTATGACCTGGAATGCAAATGGCTTGCACAAACCTAAAAAAAGAATTAGAGACATTACTCCAGGTTGAAAAAATTGATAATTGTCTTATATCAAAAACTCATTTTACAAATGAGACTTTCGTTAGATTCAAAAATTAGAAGACGTATTGCTCAAACCATCCAAATAACAATGCGAGAGGGGGAGGTGCCATAATTATCAGAGATAATATTCCCCACTACGAAGAAATTAATATAAGTGTCCCAGAATTCCAAACCACGACCATATCGGTTGAATCTAGTTTCGGAAAAATAAGCATTACCGCAATAAATAGCATACCTAGACACAATTTAAAAATGGACTTGTACACAGAACTTATATTAAAACACCATGGGAAATTCATCATGGGTGGTGATTTTAACGCAAAACACTCACAATGGGATGCAAGAGTTACGACACCGTACAGTGGGCGATTGGGCCTCGTTAGCGGCATTTAATTAATAACTTCTAAACGAAAAAAGATATCTTCAGACGGTTTTTTTTTCACAGCTCAGAAAAAAGTCATAGAATTTTTTAAGAAAATTTTTTGTTTTAATTTATTTTTTTTTTAACTTTTTTTATTTTTTTTTTTTTTAATTTCAAATTTTTTTTTTTACCTCCAATAAACAAATTTTATAAATCAAAATTATCTTCGGAATCAGAATCAGGCATATCTAGATGCTTCATTAAAAACAAGCTCTTAACATCATCGTCCATAATAATATTTTTTTCAGTCGAAATTGAAGACCCATTTGACAATGAAGATATCAAAGGGTCAGACGAAACTAATAAAGCATTTATGATATCTTCCATTGTATTTTTCCTGGAATTTTTTCTTGAATTGCTCTCGCGTATGTTTCGATCGTCCTTGTTCCTGGCTCCAAGAGCTTCTTCGGACATCATACCAATCGGAAAGTAAAAATGGTTTATTATATATGCTTCATGAATTAAAATTCTGTGAACAGACGATGACATGTAAAATCAAAAGTATGCTTTAACAAAAATTTCGGCAGTTTCCAATGCGTAAGATCCGACCAGCTATTGGTATATCCACCAACAAATGCATTTCTTCCCTTAGCTTCTGCTGAATACTTCTTTTATTTTGTTCAACGACATCCTTGTCAGCACCACGAGCTTGCCACTTTTGTATTGGTATTTTAAATGCAATGTGCAAAACGTACTCGAAAAACCTAATCCATGCGTAGAGACTTGATAAGCCATATTCAAATAGGTTTGAATTAAAAGGAAAGCTTTTTACCAAATTTAGATCGTTCATATTTTTGACAGTCGCGCTACAGATTCCGCATGTTTGCGAAGCCGATTCCGATGTGACACTGAACGTTTTGCCATCAAGCATGGTCATATGAAATTGGTGATCAATTTTTACGGTACTCACAAATGTTGGAAAAATATTTAATATTTGGCTCTTAATGTTTTGAATTTCTCTGCGAGACAAGTCTGCGGATTCTTTCTCGCAAAGTAATTTAATGGGTCGACAATATCGGGTAGAAGAAAGCCGATTGTTTTTCCATAAAACTGTCGATCCTTTCTGCACTATCAATGGTACCATACAATTTGAAAATAAATATTGATCTATCATCTCTCCATCGAAGTCATTAAATTTTTGCCTGTAAGTAGAATGGCCGCTGCTGCCATCACAACCCCATTTGTAGGTAGCAGTTAATTGGGTTTTATTGTTATTTTCAATATGGTTTTGAAAACTTTCTGGGTGTGCTTCAATAATCCTAGCAATCGTATTGTCTACTAAGCTTTGTAATGGTACTTCAGCGAAATGATCAGTGACCGTGATGACACTAGGATAGCATTTTTTTCGCATAACGCAGTTTGTCGTAGCATGGATATATATCGGCGTTTTGCCCTTTAGCGGCTCTCTTTAACAAATTCCATATGTACTTGGTATGTCCAACATCTACAAATAGCGCCAGTGCTTTTTCATCAGAAAGTTTTGTAGACGCTGAGGGGTACTCATAGTTTTCAAAATCTTACCGCTAAACTCTTCGTCGGCGTTTAGCATTGACACCACCTGTGAAGCACTACGTTTTGCACCTTTATACAAGCTGCAGCTACCAACAATGCTTCTGGTGGCACATCTTCAGTAAGGCCTGACAATTTCTTAACTTGCGTTTTTTTGCAACACTCCGAAATATCTTTTTGTGGACGTCCAACAATTTCGGAAGATGATATTTCAATCAATACTAACGGCGTATCTAGCCATTCCCGGTTTTTGTTTTCCACTTTTCTACAAGTTTACTAGTAAAATTTCGCCGCTTTTTGCAAATCTCGTACTGCTCCTCCTGATGTTGGGGCCGCGAAGGGGCTGATGGAGCTTGGCTCAAAATATGAGGCGCTTCTGATGACGGTCATAACCGAGAATGCCCACCTTCGCGGTCAGGTAGATGCCCTTAGGGGGAGTTGTGGGAGATCCTCCTCTTCGGCGCCGAGCAGGTTAATGCCGGCTCCGTCGGCACCGATGCCTGCGCCTCCAGCACCTGTGCTTGAGGCAATCGCACCGGTGACGCCGAAGCCTGTGGAGACCTGGTCGGTCGTGGTCAGGAGTAAGGGGCCCGCAACTTCCTCTAAGGAAGTTATTCAGAAGGTGGTGAAGGACAATGCACCGCATTGTCGGAACTGTGAGTTTAAGGGTAGGCCAGCTGGGCATCTGATGATGTCAGCTGTCTGCCCTATCTATTGTGGCATCGTTGAGCGCGCCCTCGCCAGACACTGATGGGGGGGATTATCCAGCTCAACTGTCAGGGCTCTTATGCCGTAATGTGCGAGTTGGGGTGTTGTATGGTAGAGGGTGGGTGCGGTATTGCTCTACTCCAGGAGCCCTACGCCACCAATGGTGTGGTTCGGGGTCTTCCTGGAGGTTTTAGGGTCTTCACTGACCTTAGAGCTAACGCCGCAATAGTTGTGAATAATCCACGCTGCGATTGTGTAGTTGTGGATTCTTCACAACTGGGTATATGCGTAGCGGTAGAGGGGGAGTTCGGTAGGATGATTGTCGCTAGTTTGTATTGCAAATATAGCGAGCCCCTAGAGCCCTACCTGGGCTACATGGATAAGCTACTACTACTTGCGAGTAGTAGCCCATTTATCCTAGGGTTGGATGCGAATGCCTCGTCCTCGATGTGGTTTAGTAAGGTATCCCGGCATTCGTCTGGATACCAAAGCCACAGTCGAGGCGAGGCATTAAGCGAATGGGTGGTGGCTAATAGCCTCCACGTCTTGAATGAGCCGAGCGAGTGGTATACGTTCGATGGGCCTGGGGGCGTTAGCGACATTGACGTGACGCTTATGAACGAGACAGCAAGTAGGGCTTTTAGTGTTAGTTGGGCGGTTAGGGGAGGGTGGGGATTGAGTGACCATAATTTGCTTCAAATTGTGGTTACCCCTCGATCTCCTCCCTCACCTTATGAGAGTCCATTGCGGCGATGGCGTACCGCTGGTACTGACTGGAACCAATATGGGCTCTCGGTTAGGGAAGCGGTACTTAGTATACCGCTTAGCGAGTTTGAGGAGTTGGGGGTCGACGAGCAAATTGCTCGTCTCTATGAGGTTGTTTGGGGGACAAATGATAGGGTCTTTGGTAGGTATGAGTGTTCCAAGATTAGTAAAATTAAATGGTGGACGCATGAGTTAACCTTGAAGAGGAGGACTGTCAGGCGTTTGAGGCGAAAGTTTCAACGTGCTCGGGAATTTAGTTGTGCGGATAGGGAATACAAGGAGATGTTAGTTAAAGCTAAGGAAGATGAGTGGAGGAGCTTCGTTAGGGAAAATAGGAACGACCCCTGGGGTCAGGTCTATAGGATCTGCAGGGGTCGTAGGAGGGAGGATATCACCTCTCTTCGCGTCGGTGACACTCTGTTATCGTCGTGGAGAGAGTGTGCGGGGGTTTTGTTAGGTGCGTTCTTTCCTAGGTCGGAGGTGCAGGTTCCTCACGCACAAGAGGTGCCTGTCCCTCCATTAGATGATGGGGAGTTGGGGTACGCCTTTGGCCTGGTTAGGTCTAAACGGTCCCCAGGTTTTGATGGTTTGAACGGAGAGATGTGTAAAAGCTTATGGAAGTTCATTCCGGAATACCTGGAGGCCATTTATAATAAGTGCGTCTGGGAGGGATACTTTCCACGCGAGTGGAAAAGTGCTAGGGTTGTTCCTCTCCTGAAGTCCCCTGATAAGGTCAGGAGCGATCCTCGATCTTATCGGGGCATCAGTCTCCTTCCAGTACTTGGAAAAGTGCTGGAAAGGGTCATGGTGGAACGGCTTCAGGAGCTAACGCGGGGTATGTGGTCGGATAGGCAGTTTGGGTTCAGGAAAGGACGCAGTATAGAGGATGCGTGGTTTTTTGTTCAGAATGTCGTTAGGAAGAATGTCAACAAGTATGTCCTTGGCATATTTGTTGACTTCAAGGGGGCTTTTGACTACCTAAGCTGGGATCGAGTGTTGCAACGGCTGGAGGAGCTTGGCTGTCCGGAAATTACTCTTTGGCGGAGTTATTTTTCGGACAGAAAGGCCTCTCTGGTCGGCATGAATGGGAGTGTGGAGATTGGAGTTGTTCGAGGCTGCCCGCAGGGTTCCATCTGTGGTCCATATATTTAAAACCCTTTAAAACCTTGGGGCAGCTCGAGCCACTCTGTAAATGTTGCGCGTATGCGGACGACCTTCTTCTTATGGTTGAAGGTCGCTCGAGGTTGGATTTAGAACGGGCGGGAGGAGATCTCTTAGAGATTTTTTAATTCTTGGGGTTTAGGTGTGGGGGTTGACATATCGATGGACAAAACGGTGGCAATGCTGCTGAAAGGTAGATTGTCGCCGTCTCGTCCACCGATTGTCCGTGTGAACGGGGTCAGCATCAGATATGTGACGCAAGTCAAGTATCTGGGGTTGACCATAAGTGAAAGGTTGTGTTTTACTCCACACTTTGCGAATGTGAAGGAGCGACTGCAGGCAAAATTGGGGTCTTGGACGTCGTGCTGTCCGCACTATATATCGTGGCTTGTTTGTGGCCTGTGCCACATATGGAGCCCCTGTATGGTGGGAGGCAGCCACGACTGTCTTGGGGTCTCAAAAACTCCTCTCAATACAGCGTTGTATGATGCTTGCTTGCTTGCCTGTATGTCACACCGTCTCAACGGATGCGATGCAGGTGCTATTAGGTGCACCCCCTCTTGACCTGATTGTCATACAGCGTGCTGTTGCATTCAGGTTAAGGAGGGGTTTGAGTGTGTCATTGCTGCGGAACGATTGGATTTCCGACGATGATGTGGAGAGGGAGGGATATCTAGAGTGCCCGATGTACTCAGACATTAGGGATCTGGGTGGTATGGGGATTAGCTGGACTGATGGACGATTAGATGTTAGTGGTGTGATCTCCACTAGTCGGAATACCGAACAGTTAGGGCTGTTTGCGCGTGAAATATTTAAGCGGCGAAGGCGGTTAGCTGGAAGTTAGGGTTTTTTAGTTTTTTTTGTATGATTGGTGTGTGTAAGTGATGTGTGTATGGGGTCCAACCCCTGGCCACCAGTCCAGAGCAGTATGGAAGCTCAACTGGTAGTAGTTTCGGCTACGAGGTCTGACCGGAGACTTAATTCTGGTACCACGGGGAGCAGGAGCCCTTGGAGGTAACTCCAACCTGCTCATGCGGACTGGCCCCTCGGGGAGTATCGTGGTGGTTGTGGTTGAAACCCAAATCGCGGGAAGAACTGACCCTGTCAGTTGAATGTGGAGTTGCATTGCAACCGGGTGCCGGACCCAAAGCACGGCAGAGGTTTTAGATGGGCCTCGAACCCTACCAAGGTGGTTAGTGTGTCCATTCCACACTGCCAATTGGTACTGAAAATGCTTAGCATTCTCAGGGCGCTGATCAACGCATTGATTTGATCCGCTGTGCTTTTGAGCGCCGTGGAGTAAGGCTGTCGTCAGCAGGTACCCACGTAAAACACACCGGACGTTGCTCCTCCTGAGTATAAGTTAAAAGCGAGAAAACGACACACCCTAAAGTTATCGCGAGGAAACGACACACCCTAATTCCCGTCGTAATAAGAGCCTACCACTCTGCACATGTCGCTAGGTTAGCATTTTGCGTGAGAACATTGGCCAGACATCAAAGTAAACTAACACCATGCACGAGGCGCAATGTCAGCAAAACGTCAGCAGAGGAGCCACGACGCGATGCGGGTTGGTGGCTTGAGCTGAGTTAGGGATAATTTTAAGTTTCACTGTATACTTGACAGCTAAGCCGAGATGACGGCAAATAAAGGAATTTTGAATTAAACATTACATTTGAATAACTGGCGCCCAACGTGGGGCCCGCGAGTGAAAAGTTTAATAGAAAAATATAAAGTTCTTAACTCGACTCGTGTAACTACGACAGCTGGCTCACTTAAAATCATCAACAACTACTTGGACCCAACGTGAACTTAAAGAAGAGACAACTTTTGGCCCGATCAACTAACCGGAAGAACCTGAACCTAATCTTAATCTATTCAAATCCAATGGAATGGTAAGTGAGATGCTCGTTTCCTGGAATAAATATAGCAATAATTGTGAATAAAATAAAAGAAAGTGACAGAACAAAAACTAATGAGTGAAGGTCTGGAAGACCTTTTTAGAAATTTAAAGTTAGGAAGTCGGAAAGCAAATATGAACACAGAACAAATAAGCGAGTTAATTAACAAAGGTTGGAGTTCGGTAGGAAGTTAGGAGCAATCAAAACCAGGTGACGGGCAGCAGGCCAAAGGTAGAAAAATATCTAAAGGTATCTGTAAATTCACTAGTGACATGTGATATAACGCTTGATGCGATCAAATCACTTCCCGAATTTCTTGGTCACATAGGCACATATGTGTCATGGCGCGAGGCGGCGCATAACGCTTATGAACTGTTCAAAAGGTACGATGGCAGTGAACGACACAACCAAGCAGTTACCATTTTGAGGAACAAAATATGAGGGGCTGCCGATGCGGTCCTCTCATCATTTAGTACTGTGCTGAATTTTAATGCCATTATAGCACGTTTAGATTTCACGTACGCGGACAAACGTCCCGTATAACTTATAGGGCAGGAATTATCTACCTTAAGACTAGGTCCTGTCTGGAATTCTGCGATGAGGTAGAAAAGAAGCTAACGTTACTAGCTAATAAGACTATAATGTCTTACGAGAGTAGCGTGGCAGAAATTATAAACGAGAAATAGAATAGAAATAAGAGTTTTCATTTCCGGCTTAAGGAAGCCCTTATTCTTTTCGCTTCACGGCCATCTGACCTTCCGTCTGCTCTTGCTTTAGCACAGGAGGTAGACTCAAACCATGAGCGGTATGCGTTCGCGGCCAATTTTGCTGCCAGGAACATCGAGGGCAACCACATTAAAAAAATTATAATATAATTTCAAATCAGAACAACCATAGGACAAACACTTACGATCCACCCTCAGCTCATAAGAGCCCACGGACATGCACCTCATTTTACGGAAAATCAAAGGGTAAATAACGGACGTGGCAGCGACAGACTAGTTAGAGCGGAACCAATGGACGTTTGACAGAGACCGAGGTACCTATCAAGGAAACAGTAATAGAACGCAACAGGGCTATCAACAAAAACGTCCAAAGATCCAACGTGTTAATCATCTGGAGGAGGAAGTTGAGCTACAGAGTGAATCATTGTACGGTGCAAAAGCCGAACAAGCGGCGGATGACGTAAGTTTAGATCAACTTAATTTTTTAGGGGAAGGTCCCTCCTACCCTGGATTTCAAAGTCCCTAGGAGGGAAGGAAGTGAAACTCCTTATCGATACCGGTGCGTCGAGGAGTTATATGAAACCAACACCGGCTTTAAGGACACAACATTTCAGGGACACATTCTCTGTAAAATCTATTCATGGGGTTACTTCTATCATGGAAAAATGCTACATAAAAATATTTGGCGTGGTGGCAGAATTTTTCATCTTACCGGACTTAATATCATTTGATGGCGTGATTGGGCTCGACATACTAAACAGGGTCCATGCGAACATTGACCTTAAATCGAACACAATAAATCATGATTTTGGTGCGGAGGAAATCTTCTTCATTTCCAGTCATGACGTAAGCCATCTAAGGCTTCGAACAAATGTAGTACCAACAGACGTTAGGGAAGATTCTTCTAGGATGATCAAAAGGATGAATGGGGTTTTTTACTAACCCCAATGAGGCACTACCATACAATACAAAAGTGATAGCAACAATTCGCACGGAGGACGAAACACCAGTTTACTCAAGATTATACCCGTATCCACTAAGTGTAGCGGATTTCGTGGACAAAGAAATCAAGGACTTGTTAGCAAATGGAGTTATCCGGCCATCAAGATCACCGTTTAACAACCCTATATGGGTGGTAAAGAAAAAGGGGGTAGACGAAAACGGACAGGCGAAGCAGAGATTAGTTATTGATTTTCGGAAGCTCAATGAAAAAACTATCGGTGATAAATACCCAATTCCTGACATAACAGGAATTCTTTCCAATTTGGGTGGTAG
Organism: Bactrocera correcta; assembly: GCA_027475135.1. NCBI lineage: Eukaryota > Metazoa > Arthropoda > Insecta > Diptera > Tephritidae > Bactrocera > Bactrocera correcta. The sequence continues at coordinate 76,074,443 of CM050325.1, read as the reverse complement.
TAAATACTTCACCACTTTGGACTTAAAATCTGGTTTCCATCAGATTAAACTATTGGAGCGTGATAGGGAAAAACAGCTTTCTCTGTCAAGAATGGCAAGTATGAATTTTGCCGGTTACCTATTGGATTAAAAAACGCGCCGAGCATCTTTCAACGCGCCATAGACGACGTATTAAGAGAGCATATTGGGAAAAGCTGTTTTGTTTATGTAGACGATGTTATTATTTTTTAGGAAAACAAACAGCAGCATCTCTTAAGATATAGAATCAATTTGAAATTAATTATTTAGGGCCAACATGAGAGTGTCGGTTGAAAAATCCAAATTTTTAAGGACTGAGGTCGAATACCTGGGGTTCTTGGTTTCACAAGGAGGAATACAAACGTGTCCAGACAAAGTCGACACAATACGAAGTTTCCCTGAGCCCACCACTCTAAGGGGACTCAGATCATTTCTAGGTTTGGCGGGTTATTATAGATGTTTTATAAGGGATTTCGCTAGAATATCAAAACCATTGTCCAGCATCATGAGAGGCGAAAACGGTCGAGTTACTGTGTCCCAATCGAAAAAAATCAGAATTGATTTGACGGATGAACAGAAAAAGACCTTCGAAACAATTAAAGAAATTTTAGCGTCAGAGGATGTAACCCTGACGTATCCAGATTTTAACAAACCATTTGACCTAACTACTGACGCGTCGGCTCATGCTATAGGCGCCGTCCTCTCTCAGGAGGGCAAAGCATTTACCGTGATTTCTCGCACTTTGTCCGGGAGCGAGGAGCATTACGCTACCAATGAAATGGAAATGTTAGCTATTGTATGGGCATTGAAAGCTCTTAGAAACTACCTATATGGCGTAACAAAACTTAATGTTTATTCTGATCAGCCGCTGACCTTTGCGGTTTCGGATAGGAATCCTAATTCGAAAATTAAAAGATGGAAAGCCTTCATAGACGAATGCAACGCAAAGCTAATCTACAAACCAGGAAGGGAAAATGTGGTGGCAGACGCTCTATCTAGGCAACATATAAATGCTTTAGATAACACGAGCGTCGAGACAATTCATAGCGAGGAATCATCAACCCATACAATTGAAAGATCAGAAAAACCGGTAAATTGCTTCCCCAACCAGATTATTGTGGAGGTAGGTACAGAACCTTAAAGAAAAACTTTTATAATTTTTGGAAAAAGACAAGGCACATCATTTCTTACAGAGAAAAAAAGGATTTATTAAAGCTTTTACAGGAGGCCGTAAACACAACAGCAGTAAACGCAATACACTGCGATCTGCATGCATTTGCGCAGTTTCAACACGAACTGGTCGAAGTGTTTCCAACAGTTAAATTTAGACATACGAAGAAATTCGTTAACGACATTACGAATCCAAATGAGCAGCAGGAAATTATCGCTGCTGAACATAACAGAGCGCATCGAGCAGCGCAGGAGAACACAAAACAAATTCTAAAGGATTATTTCTTTCCAAAAATGGAGAAAAAAGTTAAACAATTTGTGGGAAATTGTCGAACTTGCTCGCGGACGAAGTATGATCGACACCCAAAGAAGCAGCTTATTGCCCAAACGCCCATACCAACATATTGTGGAGAAATTCTTCACATCGACATATTTTCTACCGGGTCCAAGTTCTTCTTGACGTGCATCGACAAGTTTTCAAAATTTGCGATAGTACAGTCGTTGAAATCAAGAACGATAGTAGATGTCAAACCACAACTCCTTCAGTTACTCAACATGTTTTTCGGTACTCGAATAGTTTATTGCGACAATGAGAAGTCGCTGAATTCACACAGCATCAAAGCTACATTAAAGAATCACTTCAATATCGACATTGCGAATGCTCCACCACTACATAGTACATCAAATGGTCAGGTGGAGCGATTCCATAACACACCAATGGAAATAGCACGACGCCTTAAACTTGACAAAAATCTTGATGATGTTGAGGTTTCTTTTAGCTACGATTGAGTATAACAGGTCCATTCACACAGTAACGGGGATGAAGCCCCTTACCGTATTTCGTTCAATTAAAGACGACAACCAAATACCATGCCGCTTAAGAAACGCACAGGAAAAAGAACTAGCAACTCATAATAAGAACAGGCAGGATAGGGAGTTCCCTGTTGGAGAAAAAGTACTTGTTAAAAATAACAGGAGACTAGGCAATAAGCTTACGCCTCTTTATACTGAGAAAGAGGTGGAAAAGGACTTGGGTACAACAGTTTTAATAAAAGGGAGGAGGGTCCATAAGGACAACCTTCGTTAAACTAAATCTAGAACCTAGGTGTTTCTAATGATAACAAATTAACAAAAAGTTTCATATATGTTTTCAGAATTTTCTTAACTTTGGCCATATCAATATCGGCAACGACAGGAAGGTTAATCGACTATACCAATGCAAGGTACATTCCGGTGGTCGGTGAAGACCTTGTAATTTGGGAGAATTCAGGACACATCAAGGCATGTTACCAACTTGACACTTTACGAATTACTGAGAGACGAGACAATTGATGCCAGAGACCACTTTCCTCAGTCACCTATGAGGAAGTTACTAGACGCGGACATAAACCAGATAAGTCGACTGATACAAATGATAAACGCTCACCACAGACAGGCGAGAAGCCTGAATGCCCTAGGAACAGTCCTGAAATACATTACCGGAACTCCTGACCATGACGACTTCAATAGATTAATGAACACAGAAGAACAGCTACTTAACTCGCAGGACAGACAGTTTACCATAAACACTCAAGTACAGAAAGAAATCAACAACCTTACCATTACAGTAAATAAAATCCTGAAATTAACAATAGAAAGAGAAATAAACACTGGTCATCTTTATGACATACTTCTGGCTAGAAACAGAGCAATTATTACGGAATTAAATATCAATATAATAGCTGTGACTTTCGCCAAAATTGGGGTCTAAACCCCCTTTCTCTTAGACAGTAACGAAATAAATTTTATAACAGGAGATGAGCACTTCACTGACCTTACCGTGGCCGATGTTATGGCAGTAGCTAGAATTAAGATATTACAGTGTAATAACATAATTTACTTTTTAATAAGATATCCGATTCCTATGTTTAGATGTAAGAAAATTACTATTTTACCAGTAGCTCATGGCCACCAAATCCTGCACCTTGAAGAATCCATCTTAACCAAGTGTTATAACCACACCGTAGCCGTAAAGAACTGCAACGACACAACACCAACGTTTTGCTTACCATCTCCGACTACTTCATGCGCTCTGCAGCTACTGACTCGCAACACCGCTAATTGCAGTACATTTAACAACCTCACACCAATTTCACCGATAAGTGACGGCCTTGTTGTCATCAATGACCAATTGGCTGTCATCGAGATAAATAATGAGGTCCCTATTACGGTCAACGGAACATACCTCGTGGTCTTCAAAAACAACGTAAAGATTAATGCTACGACTTTTTTATAACGAAAATTCTACGTTGCCTCTAAAACCTGAAACTCCATGGGCTTCTACAATCAACTTGACGCAGCACACAGAAATATTAAGCGCTTATCTTCACCATGTGAATCTAGAGAATGTTCAAAGGTCACGTTACAAGTTTCTCAGCCTTTGGTGTCTTATTAATCATGGCATTCACTGTTTACGTCCTTCTCAGGATAAGGAAGACCAAGAGAGAGATTATCATAGCCAGGTCCGTTGAAACTGCAATTAAAACCGCTTCTTTGAGGACCGAGGACGTTCCCCATTTAGAAGGGGAGGAGTTATCGCGAGAAAACGACACACCCTAAAGTTATCGCGAGGAAACGACACACCCTAATTCCCGTTGTAATAAGAGCCTACCACTCTGCACATATCGCTAGGTTAGCACATTTCGCGTGAGAACATTGGCCAGACATCAAAGTAAACTAACACCACGCACGAGGCGCAATGTCAGCAAAACGTCAGCAGAGGAGCCACGACGCGATGCGGGTTGGTGGCTTGAGCTGAGTTAGGGATAATTATAAGTTTCACTTTATACTTGACAGCTAAGCCGAGATGACGGCAAATAAAAGAATTTTGAATTAAACATTACATTTGAATAACTTATATTTAAGGTTTTTGAGAACAGTACGAAATACAAAGTTTTCCATGGTGAGAAACTTCTTGGTTGGGATCGCTTCTTCATGCCATACTAAAAAAAAGTACCCGTTTTGCTACCGACATTGTTCCCAAAAAGTGCCATGATTTAAAGGTTAGCAGGTAATAGCAGTTCATATTACATATTTTGGACGCACAATAACTCATACTTCCAGCTAAAAAAAGAGTTAGACCTAATCCGCGCGAATGCTGTAACTTCTACTCCACAAACGACAGGTGCACGCTAGTGCGGGCTAGTTGTTAATACACTTAATTACCACTACGTTTTATGAACAACGCATTTACAGACCGCTCACGAACACTGAATTTTTTTGAAATACGAGGGCTCTTTTCTAGCCTAATAATGAAAATAGGAATATTTATCAACGAAAATGGTTTTATTGTTTTTCAAAATATTCTCCATCAAGATTTATACACTTTTGCATGCGCTCAAACCAATTTTCCAAGCACTTTTTCCACTCCGATTGAGACACCTCCAAAACATGGTTTTTGAATGCTTCAACAACATCTTCTGGCGACGAAAATCGTTGACCACGCATTATTTTCTTGATATGTGGGAATAAAAAGAAATCATTGGGTGCCAAGTCAGGGCATTGTACAGATCAATTCGCCGTTTTGGCCGGTCAAAAAGGCGGTGGTTTGAGCCGATGTGTGAGAGCTCGCATTGTCATGGTGCACAATGCTTCGTCTTCTCTTATTCGTTTTTCGAATTTCTCCGAAGACTTCAGGCAAACAAATGGTGGTGTACCACTCAGAATTCACCGTCCTACGTTGCTCAAGCGGAACAGTCGCCACATGACCAGTTTTTGCCGAAGAATCAGGCGACCATTTGCTTCGAAGTGCTTCTTCCACGAACAACTTTCGTTGGATTTGGCTCGTCTTGGAAGACCCACACGGTCGATTGCTGTTTTGTTTCGGGCTCATACGCATAGATCCATGATTCGTCACCTGTGGCGATCTTATAAACGTCTTTTGAAGCACCGCGATCGTATTTTTTCAGCATTTCCTTACACCAATCCACACGAGCCTTTTTTTGAGAGATTGTCAAATTGTGTGGGATCCAACGAGAACAAACCTTTTTTACGGCCATGTGTTCATGCAATATGGAATGTATGCTGGTGGGAGAAATGCATAGGCATGCCTCTATATGAGGGTATGTTACATGACGGTCTTGCATTATCAGTTCACGTACGGCATCGATGTTTTTTTGGCACAATGGCTGTTTTTGGACGACCTTCACGGAATTCGTCTTTGAGCGAGCGTCGGCCACGATTGAATTCACTGTACCAGTTTTTCACAGTGCTATAGGATGGTCTTCATAGCCATACAAAGATTTTAGTTCATCGAAGCACTCTTGTCGTGATAATCCACGTCGAAAGTTGGGAAAAATGATCGCACGAAAATGTTCACTAGTTAATTCCATTTTTTGGCCGAGATGAATTTTTTAATTCCCTGTAAATAAAACAATTCACGATTAAATGACAAAACGCTCTGAGTGATGTTATGCTAAAAAATGTCTAACTTTCCAATGGAAGTGTCAGATTGCACCATTAATATATATAGCAGTCCTCGTACATACCTTGAAGTTAATAAAAAGCCACACTTTTAATAAAGCAAGTAAAAATTGCAAATTTCCAAGGAGCTCGAAATCAATGCGCACAACAAAGAAAAAATATTGTAAAGCACTTGCTAAAACATATTTTGTGTTTGACAGCTCACAGCTGATAATCAGCTGATCGTAGAGCTTATAAAAAACCGCCAAAAATCTATTCAAAGCATCTGTTATCGATTTGTGAAAAAAAATTAACGCTTTTTCAAATTAGAAAATTTGAATTAAATGCCGCTAGCGAGGCCCAATCGCCTACTGTGCACCGAAGGGAGAGAGCTATTTAAAACTGCTACGGCCACTGGATGCGACTTCATGTCTACTGGCAAGCCGGCTTACTGGCCTTCTGACACAAGGAAATTACCTGACTTGATTGACTCGACAAATATCCAAGACTTACATTACTATTGAAAATGGTTTGGACTTAAATTCGAACCACTCGGCAGTATATATAATTTTAAATGGCTAAAAAAAATCGATTTATCACCTTATCTTTCTAATAGACATATGGATTGGGAGTATTTCAAAGATATGTTCGACAAAACTATTGATTTTTAAGTAAATATAACAATTCAAGATATGTTAGAAGATGAAGTTCATACATTTACGAAAGCTAAACAAAAAAAAAAAACTTTTATACTAAATATCCATCAGACATTTCATCTCATAAAAAAATAGAAAACTACGTAAAAAATGGCAAATCACGCGATTTCCCCAATATAAAGCAGAACTGAATAATTTAACTAAGATTCTCAGCACTAAAATAAAGCTATTTACAAATCAAAATATTAATAATTACATTGAGAAATTAACGCCAAACAAACATACAGATTATTCCCTTTGGAAAGCTGTAGAAAATGCTAGGAAACCAATATTGTCGAATGCACTTCTCAGAAAGCCAAACGGATCCTGGGCCAAAAGCGACGAAGAAAAAGCGGAAGTTTTTTTTTCGAGAAACTGACTAAAACGTTTAGTCCTCTTCTGTTCCATGGAACTTCACCGCAGCTTGAAGGATCGCAATGCGTAGAAGAAATCCAACCAGCAACAATTAAAGAAGTGGAAAATATAATTAAATGTAGATTTAAACCAAGAAAAGCTCCCGCCTTCGACTTGGTGGCAGTTGATGTACTAAAAATCTAACGCGAAAAGCATTAGAAAAACTTACATCGATAACAAACGCTTGCTTAAAAAACGTTCCATTGTCATGGAAGGTATCTGAAATCATTATGGTACAAAAACACAGGAAAAGCGCACAGGAAGCATCATCATATCGTAAAAACTACTTGAAGTTGTAATTATAAGAAGACTTCAAATGATAATTGAAGAAAAGGGCCTTTTACCAATTCATCAATTTGGATTTACATCGCAACATTTCACAATCGATCAAGTTCATCGAATAACAGATATAATTGAGGATACGATGGAAAAAAAACAAATTTGCACAGCTGTTTTTCTTGACGTATCTCAGGCTTTCGATAGAATATGGCACCATGGCTTACTACATAAATTAAGACTTCTCTTTCCATCATTACTACTGGTAAAAATGAAGTAGAGTCGTCAAACAAAATGCAGTCTTCAATTAACTCAATTGTAGAATAGACACAAAAATGAAACATTACTTTCAACGAATTGTCAGAGTTCTGCATATAAACCTCACTAACAAAACTGCTACGTATATCCCCTTATATATTGGGAATGAAGCGTACTCCACCTCGGCGAAATATCTTAGTTTGACGCTGGATACAAAGTTAAAGTGGAAGGAGCATATACAAAGAAAAGTTGCAGAACTGAAACTAAAATACAACAAAATAAATTGGTTAATCGGCAAGAAATCACCCCTAACAACCTCAAATAAAATTTTAGTCTAAAATCAAACGTTAAAGCCCATTTGGACATACAGAATTCAAAAGTGGGAATGCGCGGAATACATCGAAATGGTGCAAAAATTCCAAAATTTAGTTCTGCGAAAAATTATAAATGCCCCGTGGTACATACGGAATTCACATCTACATCGTGATCTTTACATAAAAATGGTTCCGTAAGTCATTCGCGAAACGGCGAGACATGCCACAAGGTTGCAAAATCACGTAAACGCTGAAGCCCGACAACTAGGAGAGACTAGAAATAGCAAGCGGAAATTGAAAAGAACGTTTCATGACCTTCTAAGCAAATAACAAAAAGCTTAGAGCTTTTCTTGTTTTACTTTATAAATTATGAAAAATATTGATTGTTAGTACATTTGTCACGAGTTACAATTAGAATGAAATGTAAAACCAATCTTGTTATGTTCTAATAAACAAAAATTATGTCCTCACGACCACTTTGAAAACACTGCTACGGGATAGGCAATCATCGCCATAAACTTGTTTCATCAATTGAAACGTTTCAGTAAAAGTTTTACCAATTTTAAAACAAAAATGGATGAAATGTCATGAAATTCTCACTGGACAATCGATAAAAATAGCGGATTCTAACACACCAGTATAGATGGCGCTAGATTCAAAAAGTCCTATTTACTTTGGAACGTACTTTGTATGGATTTTTAAACATCCGGTTGACTTTAAATCTATAATAATTTTATCAAGTTTATTTTATCGCCTTCAAGGTAACATCAATTTGAAGCGATGCACATGTGCCAACGCTTCTCCCAATCGTCAAAACATTTTGTTATAGACACTTTCCGTGATGGCCTTCAACTCTCGCGTTTAATTTATTATGATGTCTTCAATTGAGTCGAATCGCGTTCCCCGAAGCGGATATTTCAGTGTGAAGAAAGGTAAAAGTCACATGGAGCTAAATTAGGGAGATTCGGTACTTGTTCAATGATATTTGATAACACAAATACGTTAAAAATTTTTGTAAAATTCGACAAACACTACTGAGGTCGACTGACATAAACAACTGCTGTAAACACAATGCTTGACAGTCCGCGCTAATTTGTGACATCATAATTAAGGACAGGTGTACCAACCAAGTAAAAAAAATTTACCTGTCTTCCATACATGCGGGAGATGAGAGGGGGGAAATGAAGAATTCCCGATACTTTCTTGACAGAATGTAGATATGCAAGCATGTGTTTTTGTCATAGACAAGTGATATACGGTTTATAGTCTAAGAGCCAGTGAATGGCAGAGTGTATGTATTTTACCAAAGATGATATTTTACCTTAAATGAAATGGGAAACAGCTAAGCCCAGCGAAGGTAGCTATGACGTCACCCAGGTAAGATAGGTACGTAAATCAGACCAATTTCGCAAGTGTTTTAACAAAACTGGCAGACGTTTTTGAAAATTTGAAAAAAAAAAAAAGTTTTTATTTTAACAAATCTGATTTTTATATATGTTATTTGTAATAAATTAGTTTATTTTTCAAACGGCAGACGTTTTCTCCGGTTATAATACTCCGGCAGACGACAATATAACGGGTGATTTTTTAAGAGCTTGATAACTTTTTAAAAAAAAAAAAAACGCATAAAATTTGCAAAATCTCATCGGTTCTTTATTTGAAACGTTAGATTGGTTCATGACATTTACTTTTTGAAGATAATTTCATTTAAATGTTGACCGCGGCTGCGTCTTAGGTGGTCCATTCGGAAAGTCCAATTTTGGGCAACTGTTTGAGCTTTTCCCCGGCCGAAAAAATAGCCCAAATTTCTAACAAAGTTGTCCTTTAAAAAAGCCTAATTAGTTTGGCTTATTTTGTAGGATTTTTTAAGACCTTGACTTACCCCACAAAAAATAAGTTTATTATCCCCGTTAAAAATCGGCATGACTTGGGGGCCAAACCCTTTAACGTCCATTTTGTTATAGAACTTTTCCGTGAGGCCTTCCCCCCAAAATGGCCAAATTGGGGAATCGGGGAAGCTGTGTTGCATGTGAAGCCATCTGTAAAGTCACATGGACAAATTAAGTTCGGTTCTTGTAAATTTTTGATAACAAAAAGTTTTTTTGAAAATTCAAAAACATACGATCGCCATAAAAACCGAAAACCGTTGCGTCCAACGCAATTTTGACATAAATTTAACGGCCCAGGTGTTCCCAAACCAGCGTAAAAAAAACCTGCTTCCAAACAGTGCCCATTTTTTCGGGATATGCAGCAGTTTTTTGAAACGGCTTACGGTTTCTTCAAGAGCCAAATGGCAAGTGTTGTTTTTTTCCCGAGCCATTTTAACCAAAGAAATGGGCCTCATCCCATGGGAAGGAGCTATACTCACCCGGTAAGATAGGTACGAAAAATTCAACAAATTTGCAAGTGTTGCTCTAAGTAAGTTTTTGAAAATGTCAAAAATAAGAAATCTTTTATTTTGACACCTTTCTGTTTTATACCATGTTATTTGTCAAAATTAGTTTATTTTAAACCAACCTCCGGTTAAATACTCCCCGTTATTGACAGTGCGCGACAGACTCGAGCCTCGAGCATCAGTTTGTGTATAAAGTAAATAATACATGAAGTATATTTCTACTCTCTCTTTATTTCCTATATTGTACTACTGCTATCGCATTCACTCTCGTGTCACGTGTTTATTTATTCAAGGTCGCTCTATGGCCATTGTTGAAACTAGAATCTCTGCCTAAACGCAGTAAAATGTCGATTGATTTTGTGACAACGACAACTTCATAAACATTAATATCAAATCTTCTTGAAACAAAATGTCATTTTGTCAGCAACTAAAACAGGTGTTAGATCAGAGCGTTCATCAAACAAGCAGCCATCAACATCTGCGAGTAACTCTGAAATTACACACTTCGGTGCAAGATTCGACTGGAAATAACCTATCTAACGTTAGTGACAATGTAGGTTGTAGATATCGATGGATCATAAAATCGATGTAATAAAAATTTTGTCACATCCCAGCACACCTGTGCTATTAGCTTTGTGCCATTTAGATGGTGCTATCTACAAAACTGACAAATAAGCACATGCTGAAGCTTTGGAATCTAATATTGAGCTCAGTCCGCCACGGTTTTATAATGTCTACGTTGTTGATGTTTTTTTTTTTTTATTTTACATTCAATGAAAGAAGTGCCAAAAACGTTTGGTAATATTTCTAAAAAAATTTTTAACAAATGATCACAAAATATTGCGGACAAAGAATTGATGTTTTTTTCGACCAATATTGGTCTCCATCTATTAAAGACGATGAAAGATCTTTACGACTTGAGGCTGTTCAAATGCAGTATATAATTTCAGGAACTGAACAAGTTAGGTCAACTGATTTCTCGAAGGAGTTGAAAAACATTCGATTTAAGGAGGCTTTAACAGATTTCTTCACAGTTCATTGGGCTAGCAGTGAAGTCATTCCTTCCTTGGGACTAAATTAATACATCTCAACTTTCGCGACTGTTATTGAATCATGAAATTGTTGAATCGAGTTATATTGATGATCTTTCCTGTCCTTTACACGAGGAAGCCGTTAGTAAAATTATTTATCATGAATGCAGTATTCTAGCCGAGTCAAATATCGTCATTAAAGGTTCTGATACAGATATATTAATTATAATGCTTGATAATATGGTTCACTTAAAAGATCGGTTGTCTCATATTTGGATGCTTACTGGGACTGGAAACCATGAAAGATTTATTGATATTACTAATATTTACGAGCTGCACGGGGAAATTTTTGACAAAGAGTTCATTGGTTTTTACTCTTTCACGGGGCGTGACTTTAACCCTGATTTTGTTAAAAAAAAATGTTGAATTTCAAAAAGGTTTTGAAAATTTAGGAAACGGTGAGTTAACTCCGGATGTGCTAGACTATCTGTTTAATGTTATTCTAGAATATACTTGCCACATGAATAACACCAAGAAAACCAAAGACATTGATGATAGTCGTTTTCAACTATTTGTCAATAGCTACAAAGTATCTGACATAAATGAAAACTTTAATAAAAAAGTTGTAAACTTCGACGCTAGTTCAATACCTCCATGTAAATCCGATGATGTTAAACCCACTAGAATATGGTTGGGAACAACAAGATACATCATACGTGTTCAAGAGGTTTGATAGAGACGAGCAGCTACCATGTTTAGTTAGTGATTTTATTCAAGATATACCAGGTAATTTTATTATACTGTGTTATTTTATATTCAAATTATTCAGCTGAAACATTTATACATAATTTTCCAGACGACAACGAAGATGATGTACAAGATGACCAAGATGATGAGCATTATGACAACAGTAATGATTCCGACGACGAAGTTGACGTATCCTAATACGATGGAAAATTTATATATATAAATATAATAAAAACTCGAAACATATTTTCACTAATACCAATTAAGTGAATGTTGTTATAATAGTTATTATTATTGATTTATAAACAACCTATCTTCCCCTTTCATTATTATAAAGTAGTAATAAATTTGATAAATAATTTTGTTCTTATATTTTTCATAATATATCTATTTCCATGCAGAAATTATAGAAATAGAAGTAATCACAGTAGGTACATATAATCACACTGTCCATACATTGTCGTCTGCCGGAGTATTATAACCGGAGAAAAGGTCTGCCGTTTGAAAAATAAGCTAATAAATAATACTATTACAAATAACATATATAAAAATCAGATTTGTTAAAATACTTTCGAAATTTTTTTTTTTTTCAAATTTTACAATCGAAAAAATCGTCTGCCATTTATTTTTCTGGTTATATTTACCATATTATTTGCTGGGACCAAACGCCAGCTTTGTTAAAATTCTTGCGAACTTGGTCTGATTTACGTACCTGTCTTATCTGGGTGACGTGCTAGTCCTTCCCTGGGCTTAGCTGTTTCCTCATTTCATGTATGTATATGGGTATGTACAGAAGGGTCACCGAACAAAATATTATCTTTGGTAAAATACATGCACTCTGCCATTCACTGGCTCTTAGACTATTACTCTTAAATCCTCATATTGGGTATGTGGGAGAGATAAGTGGTACTGATATTTAAATATCTTTATTAATATCTCACATACTGGTAGTTTTGACCAGATATAATATTATTAATTTTAAACATAAGGTCGGGAAGATGAAGTCATGTGTAGAAGTTCACGCAAGTGAGAAAAGTTCTTTGATCGCCATTCACTTGGGAGTGGTCAGAAACGATTCGTTTACATATGAATTAAGCAGCTCAGGACTTCGGGTCTTTGACCAAGTATCCTCTGGGTAGTCTAAGAACATCCGTTTGAAGGCGAGATAAAGTAAGAAGGCGAAATATCCCCTACAAGGGTAAGGACTACGAATTGAGGACATGCTCCTAGAATGTCCGGTCCCTTAATTGGGAAGGTGCTGCTGACCAGCTGGTTGATGTCCTCGTGAAAATAAAGGCTGACATCACCGCCGTCCAAGAAATGCGACGGATGGGACAAGGACAGGGATTTACTACAGTGGCCATATAAAGGAGCGCAAGTTTGGTGTGGGATTCGTGGTGGGAGAGACTCCGGCGCCGAGTACTATTATACACTCCGATGAATGAACGTCTAGCCACAATCCGCATCAAAGCGAGGTTCTTCAACATATTGCTGATTTGCGCCCACGCCCCAACGGAAAAGAAGGATGATGTGACCAAAAACGCCTTTTATGAGAGCTGCCCCGCCACGATGTTAAAATCGTGCTTGGCGACTTTAACGCCAAGGTGGGCAATGAAGGTATCTTTGGCACTGCGGTCAGTAAATTCAGCCTCCACGAGGAAACATTCCCAAATGGGTTGAGGCTGATCGACTTCGCCGGGGCCCGAAATATAGTTATCTGTAGTACTAGATTCTAGCATAAGAAGATTCATCAAGCTACCTGGCAGTCTCCGGATCGAAAAGCCACCAACCAGATCGATCATGTTGTGATAGACGGAAGCCACGTCTCCAGTGTTCTAGACGTGCGTACGCTCCGAGGTCCTAACATCGACTCGGACCACTATCTTGTTGCAGCCAAGATTCGCACCCGCCTTTATGCAGCAAAAAACGCACGTCAACAAACACAAGGATGGTTCGACGTCGATAAGCTGCAATCACAACAGACAGCCGAACGATTTTCTACTCGGCTTGCACTCCTGCTCTCTGAGAGCACTCGTCAACAACTCGGTATAAGGAATTGTGGGACGACATTTCAAACTCCTTACGAACAGCTGCAACCGAAACCATTGGTTTTCGGAAAGTGCAAAAGAAAAGTTGGTACGACGAGGAGTGCCGTGTCGCAGCGGAGAGAAAACAGGCTGCCTACCTCGCAACGTTACGAGCGACCACAACACGTGCGGGATGGGATAGATACCGAGAGTTGAAGAGTGAAGCGAGACGCATCTGCAGACAGAAACAGAAAGAGGCCGAAATGCGTGAGTATGAGGAGCTTGATAAGCTGGCCGACAGGGGTAACGCTCGAAAATTCTACGAAAAAATGCGGCGGCTTCTAGAAGGTTTAAAGACCGGAGTATACTCTTGTAGAACCCCCAAAGGTGATCTACTCACCGATGCCCAGAGCAAACTTAAATTATGGAGGGAACACTTCTCCATCCTGCTGAATGGCAGTGAACGCACAACACCAGGACAAGGCGAACCCGATTCCCCAATCGATGACGAGGGAGCAGACGTTCGAATAGCAATTACCCACCTGAAGAACAACAGAGCGTCGGGAGCCGATGGATTGCCGGACGAGCTATTCAAACACGGCGGCGAGAACTGATAAGGAGCATGCATCAGCTTCTTTGTAAAATACAGTCGGACGAAAGCATGCCAAACTATTGGAATTTAAGTGTTCCAATCCAATCCATAAAAAAGGAGACCCCACAATCTGCGTCAACTACCGTGGGATAAGCCTCCTCAACATCGCATATAAGGTTTGTTCACGCTTGGCACTAGTAAACTTACGTGATATCGATACTTTGCGCCAAATAAAAGAACGGATCGTTCTATCACACACTCTTTATAAAAGGTTTATTAATTTTAGTTATACAATATATATAACGGGTGATTTTTTAAGAGCTTGATAACTTTTTTAAAAAAAAAAACGCATAAAATTTGCAAAATCTCATCGGTTCTTTATTTGAAACGTTAGATTGGTTCATGACATTTACTTTTTGAAGATAATTTCATTTAAATGTTGACCGCGGCTGCGTCTTAGGTGGTCCATTCGGAAAGTCCAATTTTGGGCAACTTTTTCGAGCATTTCGGCCGGAATAGCCCGAATTTCTTCGGAAATGTTGTCTTCCAAAGCTGGAATAGTTGCTGGCTTATTTCTGTAGACTTTAGACTTGACGTAGCCCCACAAAAAATAGTCTAAAGGCGTTAAATCGCATGATCTTGGTGGCCAACTTACGGGTCCATTTCTTGAGATGAATTGTTGTCCGAAGTTTTCCCTCAAAATGGCCATAGAATCGCGAGCTGTGTGGCATGTAGCGCCATCTTGTTGAAACCACATGTCAACCAAGTTCAGTTCTTCCATTTTTGGTAAAAAAAGGAGTGCCGTTCGCATGGGAAAAAAAAGCAGGCGCCTTCCCGTAACGTTGGCGTCCAAAAAGCATCGGGAGGGGAAAAAATTAACGGTCCAAGCGATTCCACCAGCAAAAACAAAAGACCAAACATTTGAGAGCTTTTCCGGGGGAATGCATGGGCGGTTCTTGAAGGTTTCCGGGGTTGCTCTTGAAAACCCCCAAATCCCCCGGCCCCAAAATTTTGGGGGCCTTTATTTAACGTAAGCCACAACCCGGGAAATGAGCCCTTTCGCTAAATCGGACAGGGACGGGGAAAAAATTTTCCCGAACCGAAAAAAACTGATTTTGGGTAATAAAATCCCCAAATGATAATGCAAGCTTCTTTTTTAAAAAAGTAAAAGCATTAAAATTTTGGAAAATTTTCCAACCCAATCCTGGACCCCACTTTCTCGTTAACACCATGCCCCCTAAACATCCCACGTTGGACTGTCAAATAACTATTTTCCCCAAAAAAAAAAATCCTAACCCTCAAAAAAAATTTAGTTACTATATATATATATATAACTACATAATATATATGTATATTCCTTTTTGGTTTTCTGCGAAACCCACTGTGGTACACTGTTGGCGAACTTGGTGCTTCACTTCACTTCACGTGGTGGTTTAACATACATATTATATAAAAAAAAAGGAAATTGCGGTGGTTGTTGCGGATAATAAAAAAAGGGATGAAAAACTGAATATCGCGGACGACTGTCTTGCTTCACGGATGAAAACGGTAAGAGCCCGATCCCGGTCGGATCAATCCCTTTTGATGGTTTGGGTGGTGAATATTAGCTGATTACGAGTCGTCTCGTTGATAATCGTGTGGTTGTTGTGTTGTAGTAATGATCGTGTGTGTGTATTGGTGTATGCTGTGAACTATTGTGTGATGAGGTGTTGTGACGTGAAGTGATGTGATGTGACGTGTGATGATGCGATGTGACGTGTGATGATGCGATGTGGGATATGGCAGAACGTTCCTAGCTCATGTGAACATCCCGGCCCCGTCGGCGAGTTATTCGGTACTTAGTACAGCGCTCTTGCAACCTGTTGTCGTTGAACGGGCTTCATGCTCTGAAAAATGGTGCATCGTTTCAGGTCGTGTGGGCGATGGCACAGGCTGCAACGTGGAGGCCCTTTTGGCTCCAATAGCTGCTCTTCTCTCATCTCTCATCTCTGATTGCTTCGGGGGATGGCGATGGTCGCATAACCCTGGTCGTTGGAGCGGCAACGGGTGCAGCCGACGCTTTGGGTATAGCGATTTCGGACCTTACGGTGTTGAAAGTGGCTTGGGTCTCCTCTATCTCGATTTCTATAGGAATATAAAATTGCATTAAATTGATTTTATTTAAGTATAATGTTAGAATGTAGTTATTGTAGCTACATATATATACATATGTAATTGGTTGTTCTTCAACGCGCTTGTGTGAGTTTATTTTGATATACGGATTTTAAAGCCGGTTAATTTTGAATTAGCGGAATTAATTTATTATTTTTTTCGATTAAGTTTACGAGTTATTTTGCGGTTTTGGTTGAAGTTGTTCTTCGCTGCTTGGAAGAAAACATAGTTTAGTGACTGGTCGAGTTAATATTCCGGTTTATATTCGAACATCGACTACTCTTATGTGACCATCTGACCCTCGATGAACCTTTTCAATGCGGCCTAACCGCTATTCTGTTGGAGGAAGGCATTCGTCCTGTATGATGACGCATTGTCCTGCGTTGGCTTCCTTCTGGGCCGTTTTCCATCAATATCTCTTATGGAGATCCTTGAGATAGTCTTCCTTCCATCTGTGGCTGAATTTGTGATGGAGAATCTTGATTCGTTCTCATCGATTTATTAAAGTGAGTGTGTCTCCTTCTGTCTCAGGTATGGCGAGAAGAGGAGCTCCTCTGAGAAAATGACCTGGTGTAAGAGCTGTGAAATCGGAGGGATCTTGCGAGAGGGGTGATATGGGTCTTGAATTTAACACGGCTTCGATACGAGCGAGTAGTGTAGTAAACTCTTCATAGTTAAATTTATGATTACTAGCCGTTTTCTTTAAATGGGACTTAAAGCTTTTTACAGCTGATTCCCATAGTCCGCCCAAGTGTGGAGAATATGGAGGTATAAACTGCCAATCAATCCCTTGGGGTGCATATTTGTTAACAATTTCAGAGGAGACTTCTTTCATGAAGTTTATAAACTCCTTCTCTGTTGCTCTTTGGGCTCCGACAAAGTTTTTCCATTATCGCTTATTATTTTTGAAGGAAATCCGCGTCGTCCGACAAAGCCTACAAATGCTGCAAGAAAAGCTGGAGTAGTCAGATCTGAACAAAGCTCGAGGTGTACTGCCTTTGCCGTAAAACATACAAAGACAGCCACGGTGAGGATAAAGGATAGAGCATAGTTGCAACGTTCAGGTGGTGAAGCTGCCATGATCTGCGTACGCTGTTTAATACGCTTTTATTAGCTTCACTTGTATGTATGTATGTATGTTTGGAACTTTTTTAAGTGGTGCTGCAACCTAGAATATTTGAGCGACACTGTAGGAAGAAATAGTAAGTTTAAGCAGCTCACCAAAAAGATGCGCCTAAAAGTATGCAATATTTATATAAAACTAGTTTTGGGGACATTTAAATAGCATACTGAGTTGGGCGTCGACCGTTCATGAGATGAAAGGTTGTACAGTAGAACATGCAGTAATTTATCTGGGCTCTCGACTGTTTGCTGCTGGACAAGCTTATGTAGCACTTAGTCGTTGTAGATCTTTGGACGGTATTCGAATTGAAGAACTAGACTGTTCAAAGTTGACAGGTAAAACCCCATGTAACAGTGAAGCTTTGGAAGAAATGATTCGATTAAGAAGTAATAATTCGTAAAGTCGTTTAGAACTTGGTCGCAAATAATGTAACAATTAATCATGAAAGGTTACGAGTAGATATTAAATGCTGCCTAATTATCGATTTACTTAACCAATACTACATGTCATAGTTTATATTTTAACAAATTTGGGGTTTCTCACATCAAACTAAAAAATCAAAAATAAATATAGTTTAAAAAAACTAAAAAACACGCTTTTAAAGCATATCAAACTAAAAAGTGAAAAATAATTCTTTGTATAAAAAACAATAATTATGAAGAAAAAATTCCTGCATTATTGTGAGGAAAGCGTGGGGTGCTTTGTGACATATTTTTCATATATAGAGCATGCCACGCTTTTCTCACAATAATGCAGAAATTTTTCCTTCATTATTATTGTTAGTTTATACAAAGAAATACTTTCACTTTTTAGTTTGATTTGCTTTAAAAGCGTGTTTTTTTAGTTTTTTTAAACTATATTTTTGTGTTTGTACATGGTACATGGTTTACACATGAAAATCGTCCTTTTGATTTGTGGCTTTAATCGCGTGCCACCAGACAGATTAGAATGACCGCTGGGCGTCTTCTTTATTTGAACGTCAAAATACAACTGAACTCACATAAAAGGAAAACATAAGCAATCATAGTTTACAGCACATTGTATGTTAAATGAGAGAATAAATAAAGAGATACATAAATGAGAGAATTATAATACTAAGACTAAAATCTAAGAGTGACAACTCGGCCTCTCCTGCTGCTTCAACTCGTCCCGAGTTGGATGATCGTTGGTGATGTATCCGGATTCATCATACTCGTCATCAACCTCCGGAAATAGAACGCACCACGGTTTCATGTTGTCGGTGGTTGCTATTGTTGTATATCGACGTTGAGAGCATTGATGCCCATCAACATCTTCGACGACGTATCGATTGAATCGTAGAACCTTCTTCACGATGTATGGCCCTTTGTAATGTGGTTGGAGCTTTCGAGATTCACCAGTGCTAGGAACAGGTGCTGCTAACAGTACTAAGTCACCTTCTGCATACGGCTCTGGTTTGGAGTGTTTCGCATCGAATCTAGCTTTCCATTTAGCTCGGGCGGTTTCTATGTTGCGAGTAGCTTCATCGCGCCGTTTGTTCATCAGTAGCTGTACATCATCATCATGTACAGCAGCTAATACTTTGTTTCCGCTTATGTCACGAAGTGGAAAATCGTATACTAAATCAATAGGAGCATACTTAGTCGTTGAATTTACTTTCGTATTCATTACCCATTGCAATGAACGTAATTGGATGTCCCAATCTCTTGGATTACCGATTGACGGTTTTAAATATGCCAACACTGCTTGGTTGACTCGCTCGGCCAGCCCGTTAGAACGCGGTGTGCGCACTGCCACCTTAACGTGCTGTATGTTGTTGGTATTACAGTATGATGTAAACGTCGTGGATGTGAAAGCTGTCCCACGATCTGTGACTACCCTCTGCGGCAGACCAAAGTACAACGTAAGTTGATTCAATGCTTCTGTTACTGGCTTTGTCTTTGTTGACCTCGTAGGAGTAATAACTGCATATCTGGTTAGAGCGTCTATAATTACCAGAACGTATTCGTACCCGCGTCGGCTCTTCACAAATGGACCCAAGTGATCCATATGCAAAACCTGGAATGGCAACTTTGGGACGTCCATCCCGAACAACTCGGACTGTTTTCGCCCTGGGTGGCGATGGTAGCAACATTCGATACATGATTTAATGTATCCCTTGACAAAATTTCTCATACGAGGAAACCAAAAATGTTTCATCGTCCTCTTCACGGTGCCTTCAACACCTGGATGCCCGCAATCGTCATGGTATAGTTTTATTATTCGCCATCTCATTCCCTTTGGAACAACCAGTGGATAACTATCCTTCATGTTTCGTTTGAATAGTCGGTGATTTTTCAACAAGTATTCTGACTTGATCTGAGCTTGCTGATCAGAGTTTGCTAAACCCCTCAATACGTCAATGATTATCCTCAGCTTGCTGTCTTGCTGCTGCATCACTGATACCCAGTCATCAACTGACAATGCTTGGATGTGACTGCCTTCCTTGTTGACTGTATTCGATAGCTTTTCTGGACCTCGACTCATTGCATCGACATGACACATTGATGTTCCAGCCCGATGTACAATATCGTAGTCATATTCAAGAAGCCTGAGCAACCATCTTGCAACTCGTGGACGCATCGGCGTCGTAAGTTTCGCACATGATATGGCTTGGCAATCGGTGACGACGGTGAAGTGTTTACCCAACAGGAACGTTCGGAATCGTTGACATGCCTCAACAACAGCTAACACTTCTAGTTCGTATGCATGATAATTCTTTTCAGCTTCTGTACAAGCCCTGCTAAAATAAGCCACCGGCTTCAAGTTACCAGTGTCGTCATACTGTAACAGTATCGCTGCGAGTCCTACGCTCGAAGCATCAGTGTGTAACTCATGTACCTTAGTGACATCATAAATTGTAAGAACCGGTGAGTTCGTGATATGATCGATCAACTTTCGAAAAGCATCTTCGCATGTTATACTCCACACAAAATCAATATTCTTCCTTATCAATTCAGTGAGCGGCTTAGCAATCAAGGCATACCCACTGACGAACTTACGGAAGAAACCTGTAAGTCCAAGGAAACGACGGACTTCTAGTTGATTACGAGGTACTGGAAAATTCTTGATGGCTATTGTTTTCATCGCGCCTGGCCGCACGCCACCTTCGTTTACTTCGTGTCCCAAAAATGATACCGCACGTCTCATAAACGTGCACTTCGACAGTCGAAGCGTTAACCCTTCTTGCTCAATTATTTCGAGAAATTCTTTTACGTGCAATAAATTTTCGTCTTCGGTGTGACTTGCAATTATAACTTCATCGACGTAGCTGATCACCTTGTTGCTGAGTGGTGCTACCAAGTTCGACATCATCCGTTGAAACGCACACGGAGCATTGCGTAACCCAAACGGCATTCTGGTAAACTCATAATGACCGTTGTGAGTCACAAACGCAGTGAAATATCGTGACTGTTCTTCCAACTCTATCTGATAGTAACCAGACATAAGGTCGAGTGTGGTGAAAAACTTCTTTCCAGCTAACGTAGCCAGCACACCATCTACGGTCGGCATTAACCATGGCTGCTTCTCAGTAACCGCATTGAGCTCACGGAAATCAACGCAAAGCCTATCCTCACCGTTTGACTTTCGCACCAAGACAATAGGAGATGCATACAATGACTTCGATTTCTGAATTATACCTAACTCTAATAATTCATTCACTATCTTTTCTACCACGTGCTGTTTTGGAATAGGTATGCTGTATGGCTTCTTTGCAATTGGCTTTGTAGTCGTTAGTCTAATGTTCATCTTGAACCGTTTAGATCTTCCTAGTTCACACAAGCTTTCCCCAAAACAGTGCCCATACCTTTCCAATAAACAAAATAAATTATTCATTGTTTCCGGTTGTAGATGATTCCCTACATCAACCGCTTTTCTATCGATAGCCATTATACTGCACTTACCACCTTCAATAACTACCTTTCCCTTCGATAGTATATCAATTCCTATTAGTGCATCATATTTCATTATCGAGTCATCGATAATCAATAATTCTACCTCATACACCATTTCATCGAATTTAATCTTCACTAAAATTTTCTCTTTACAGATCAATTCACCACCTGCAAAACCAATTAGCTTCTCCTCACATGATGTATAGCATTTACTACATCTCTTAGCAATTGATCTCTTAACAAGCGACTTTGAACTACCCGAATCAATCAACGCATTGCAATCAATCTCTTCTTTTCCCAAAATCTTAATACACTTGCGTAATTCTTTTTGTGGTTCTGTAATTTGAATTTTATTAACTGTTGCCTCTTCTTCTATACTTGTGTTAACTTCCTCACTCTCTACACTATTCACTCTATCATTTGGAGCTTTCCCATTTTTATGTTGCTTCTTAACGCAATTTCTGGCAATGTGTCCTCTCTCTTTGCATTTAAAACATATCGGACCTACCTCACTTTTTGTTTTGTCTGTTGTAAATTCTTTAACCCGTGCCGAATTCTGCGACACTACTCTTTGTTCTGTGCTACCTACTCTTCTCTTACACATTTGACTCGCTGTCAAATTCGTCAATGATTGCAGTAAATCTGAGCACTTTACAAAATTCATTGCGCTTAACGTACGCTTCACATACTCATCATAGAGACCATTTATTATATACCGAATTATTGACACATCATCGATTTGTTCACGACGACCCACTGCAAGCATTCTCATTCGTCCCGACCTATTCTTGAATTCATTAAACGTATATGCGCATCAGCAGCGTTATACACATATGGAAAATCTAATAGAAATATACTTACAAACTCACTCCACTCTCTAAAAACAGGCTGTGCATCTGCCCATCGCTTGGCAACACCTTTAAGCTTACCCAATACGGCGAAGATAAGCAAAGAGTCATCCCAATTGTACAACTCTCTTAATTGGTCAATTCGTTGTACAAACTGTACAGATGTATACTCGTTGTCACACGGATCATAAACAGGCAAAATTGCTGCGATTTCTTGCAGAGTGTGTCTCTCTCTTGCTCTGTCTACATGTGTTTGCGGCGTCATATTCTGGTGAACTGGTATATTATACAGTGGCGCATGTGCCACTTGTTGTGCTGTTGAACGAATGTGCGTTGACAAACTACCCTGCTGAGTCAACAGATAGCTTGGCTGCGACGTCGACGTCTGCGCGACGACAACTGCTGCTTTCGGCTGTGTAACGGTCGACGATGCTACTGTGTACTGTACTGGTACCGTTTTTGTTGAAACTGATGTTGCGACTGCGTGCATTACTGGAGGCGACAACTGTAACGTATGTAGCGGCGTATGTGCGTTGTTGTATGGATTTCTTGCATGCACTGACATGTCCGCTTGCGGAACACTTGTCACCAGCGGACGAAGAGCCTCTAGCTGTGCACTTAGGGCTTCCACTACACCATGTAGCTCCCTTACCTGTACTTCCAGCTGTCCCGTGCTCCCGTCATCGGCCTCCTCTGCATCCATACCTGCTGCCTCTTCCAAGACGGCTTCAACAACGGGTGTCACCATGTCATCACTTTCCTCCTGCAAGCGCTTAATTAACTCCGCTTTATTTCCCGACACCTTTAAATCTAGGCGGCGGAGAACCTCTTTAAGCTGCAACATATTGAGTTGCTTCAAATTCATTTCGATCAAATTTAATTTACTTTCCACTTCTAAATGTCTATCCCACTTCTGAGTATCTGACACCAGACAGATTAGAATGACCGCTGGGCGTCTTCCTTATTTGAACGTCAAAATACAACTGAACTCACATAAAAGGAAAACATAAGCAATCATAGTTTACAGCACATTGTATGTTAAATGAGAGAATAAATAAAGAGATACATAAATGAGAGAATTATAATACTAAGACTAAAATCTAAGAGTGACACGCGGTATATAAAATTCTTGCCGGACCATTTGTTGCATTAAGCAATGCTCACCATGCAGTGTAAGCTGGTGCAGATATGCTAGAAATAGATAAGTAAAACGGGATTTCTCTGGAATAATGATGGGATGTCATTCGTGTTACCCAAGGCTGGAGTTAGCTGGTCTTCCATTTGCTCTTATTAATCCCTTAGAGTCCAAGAATGGATTCAAGACGAGAAGTGAGCTTCCCTTTTCGAGAGGTCGCTTTTCAAGCAACTTTGATTTCTCTTTGCTGAAAAAGCGAGTTTGTGTATATAACATTAGACTGACCTTAGCATGTTGCAAGTCGGAATGCGTTAGTTGTACGCAAGGATCATTTGGTGCTCCCTTCATTTTTTGTTTAAGTCTTTGAATGAATTGGTTCATATAAGCGACCACCCTTAGTGCTCTATGAAATGAAGAAAATCGGTGGAGAATATCATCCTCTTCTGGAGTGATATGAAAATTTTAAATTTTCCGACTTTCCGGGGGTATTATATTACGAGCGGGAGACTTTGGTCATAATTCTTGTGATTCTGTTAGCCAAGTTGGATCATTCCACCAGAGTGTAATGCTGGTGAGGTACAGTGGCTTGCAACCTCTTGTCCCAAGATCCGCTGGTCATCTGCACTTGCAACATGTTGCCATTTTGCTGGGCCAACTAAGTCTAAAATTTGAGATATTCAGTTAGATACATAGGTCTTCCATGTATAGGGTGGTTTTTCTAACCATGCTAAAACTATCTCTGAGTCTGACCAAATATACATTTTATGATCGTTTGATTTGAGATGGGTTTGGACTATGGAAATTAATTTTGCTAACAGAAGAGCACCATATAGTTCAAGCCGTGGCAGACTGAGTGTCTTCAAAGGTGCAACTTTGGCTTTGGCTACCAAGTAGTAGTTTTTAGAGGCATTATAGAAACCGTGTAATTCTGCGTTAATGCTAGGGTGAAATTTACCCATCGATGGATTCGAATTTCAGATATAGTATGTAAATTGTTAGCAAATTGGACCCATTTCGCTAAACGCAAAGGTTTCTTGAATGAGGATTTTAGCTTGAATCATTATAGGCGAAAGCCATCCTGCGGGGTCGGAAAGTTTTGCCACCGAGGAAAGTATTTGGCGTTTTGTAATGGCGGACATAGCAAATATTGACTCAATTGTATATGAGAATTGACTGTTATCGCATTCCATTAAATCCCTAGAGTTTTGGTTGTACTAGCCTTTTCAAATTTAAGGAAATCTGTATCTAATAAGTCTTCCCTTTTTATGTTTTTTATTATTTCGGAATGATTTGATGTAATTTTCTTTAAGGGGAATCCCGCTGAATTTAGTGCTTTGATCACTTGAGATAGTGATTCTCACGCTAAGGACAGACTGTGGCTACCTTATAGAATAACATCCACGTATGTTTGTGTTTGTAACACAGAAGATACTAAAGGCAAATTTGTTGCATTTATTTTTGCCACTTCATGTAATGTCCGGATCGCCAAATAGGGTGGGCAATTGATGTCAAAGGTGACGGTTTTAAGTTTGTAGTCGCCGATTTTACTATTACTTGATTTGCGGAAGACTATACGTTGGAAATCTTGGTCATCTTCATTAACTAGAATTTGTCTTACATTTTTCTACATCCCCATTGAAAACGTATTTAAACATGCGCCAACTTAGAATTAGCAACATGAGATCAGGTTGTAATGTTGGCCCTGTGTATAGTACATCATTGAGTTATTTGCCTGAGCTCGTACACTTTGAGGCATTGAAAGCCACTCGTACTTTTGTTGTAATTTTATCAGGTCTTATTATCGCATGATGTGGCAGATAAAAGGATAAATATCTACCTTTAGATACTTTTTCATATGGTACAGTTTCTTCCATATGATTGCGGTCAAGATATTCGTCCATCACATTATCGTATGCAGACTTAAGCTCACTTTTCTTTATCAGGCTTGTTTCCAGGCTCAGAAATTGCTGGACTGCTGATATTCTAGAGTTGCCTAGAGCTATGGTTTCAGGAAAAGTTGGTTCGAATGGTAGTCGCACAAAATAAGGACCATGTTCGTTTCTTGTTGTTGTGGACTTGTAATAGGCTTCACATACCTGGTCTTCTTCTGAAAGCTGGGTGATTTGTGGTAATTCTTCTATTTCCCAAAATTTTTTAAGTTGATTATTTAAAAACTCGTTTGAAATGTTTTCCACTTGTGTGGTGAAAGAATTGATTTTTTCAGGGACTTGGCCACTTATAATCCACCCAAAGATTGTATTCTGGGTTAACAATTTATTGGAGATTTTCTCTATACCTTCAAGAATTATTTTAGGTATTAAGTCACTGCCTAATAATATGACGATTTGTGATCGAGCATGACAATTGGGATCTGTTAATTTGAGATGTGAGCATTTTTCCCAGTGTATTTTATTTACTTCATAGCTTGGAAGCAAATTTGTAAGTTGCGGTAGAACGATGACTTGTGCATCTATTTTAATATCCGCTTTTTGGAGATACTATGGTAATTGGGCATATTTTGTTCGAATTTTGAATAATTCTTCTGCCCATTCCCGAAATTTGGAAATTTGAATGTTTTATTGGCAATTTGAGCCGATTTTGAGCCTTTGATGATATAAAAGATCTTTGAGAGCCTTGATCTATTAGTGCTCTTAGTTTGAATAAACCACCCTTATGTTCTATGGTGATGACCGCAGTGGGTAAAAGAATATTGCTATCATTTTCTGAATGAAGCGCTTGAAATTTTGCTGCTTTAGAGCAACATGATTGTTCTTTCCTTTTTTTCGGGATTTGAGGTTTCGGGACCACTTAATGTAGTTGTAGCGACTAACCCCGTGGTTTTTTGAAATTTATTTTGCTTCATATTTTGAAAGTTGGTAATATGAAGCAGTGAGTGATGTCTTCGTTAACAGTACACACAATTAAATTTGCTCTCATAGTCTTTTGTCGTATGAGCATTCGACAGACAGTTGATGCAAAGTTTATGCTGTCTGACAAGATTGTTCCTGTCAGAAACGGATAGTTTTTTAAATTTCTTGCAAGATCTTATGCTATGACCTCCTTTACAAATTTCACATAATGGTTGCCATTTATTAGTTTGGTTTGACGCGAAAGTGTGACTTTTATTAACGTGTCTATTGTATTGCATATTATTGCTGGCTTGAGGTTTGAACAAATTTTTACTTGAGTCATTTTGATGATTTTTTAGATTTATGTTTTTGTGGTCAATTCGCTTAGCTATCTCGTACTGAGCAGTGAGATATGCTTTCATTTGTTCCCATGTGGGCATTTCTTTCCTTTCCACAAGTGATTGTTCCCATCGTAGTAACGCAGCATCAGGGAGTGTTTCTGCGCAAATAGTTACTATGATAGGGTCCCACGATTCTCTGAAGAGATATTTTGTGTTTTTAACACTGATATGCAATTAGTCACTGTCGAGTATAACTTCTGAAATTCCTGGCTGGTTTCTTTTTGAATTTTTAATAGATGTAATAATGTTTTTATTTTCTGATTTTCTATCATTACCTTTCAATTTTCGTATCTTTCGACCAGTGCTTCCCATTCAAATTTTCGTCATTCCTGCTTCCCCTTTTGTTTTGTACCTTAGTTGGTATAACTTTTGTGCTTGAGAGAGTTTAGGATGGTTTATATAAACGGCAGTGAACATGTCACGGAAGGACGGCCATTGATCCTTATAACATCCATTAAAAACTTCAGTATCACAAGCTGGTACTTTGAGATACATGCTTTTATCTAGGTCTTCTTTTGGTGTTGTAACTACTCTGGGAGGGGGAGTAGTGGATCTACTTGGCCTTACTAAAATTATTTGTTCAGTTATCATTCCCTTGGTTAACTCATACTGATCGCGGCAGTTATCACAGTTGGCTGTCGCCGAAGCTTTTGCGTTTTCTGGGAGTTCTACGTCGTCAATATCTAGTACTGTACCGTACGCTGCCAGAAGGCGTACCCAGAGATTGTTCACACTTTCTAGTTTTATATTAAAAACTGATTCTGTGATATCAGTAATAGGGGATATTGTACAAGATTATATCTTATAAAACTGTCACTTTCAGTTATAAATCTAGATATTGTCTGATCTTTTGATCTTTTTTGTTTTATACTCTGCTTTGAGCGTGTAGGTTCTGCAGATGTGCCTTGTGGTTTATCTTCATCAGCCATTTTCGGAATTTCTAATGATAGAGGTGTTTTCGGCTTAACCTCTCTTTATTTATCAGATTGTATTAATTTGAATAGAGTTTAAAGCTTTTAGCTTTAAGTTTTGTCTAATAGATATTGATTCAAAATTAATATTGCTATAGCAATGTAGTGAAATACATTTTTCGAAAGAATATAAATTAAAATTTTATCAACAAAAGATGTTTTTATTTTTGTTTTTTGTAAAAAATTATATATTTTACAAAAAATATATTTGTGATCAAATTTTTGATTCGCTACCGCATAAAACGAAAAGTTTTTTTTGTAAAAGTTTTTTATGCATATGTTTGATAATTTTTTTTTTATAAAAAATTGTGATAAAATTTTTGATTCGCTACCTCATAAAACGATTAAAGTTTTTTGTAAAAATTTTTTATGTAAAAGTTCGATATTTTTTTTTTTTTTTTTTTTTTTTTAATGTAACTGAAAATTTTTTGACGTGTATCAATGTATCTTCAGTTCACTCGCGCTTATATTTGTATATTTTTATCTGCAAACGAATCAAGAACGCGAAAGAAATATACAAAGTAAGTAAAGTAGAATTATATACATAAATGTGTATGTAATAAATAATTAGTTCAAATATGAGAAAAGAAATGTAAGGAAAGAAGTGTACACTTGTATGTATACAGTACCTGGCCATCGAATTACGAACGGGGAGCATATTCAATATTTTTAAATTTTTTGACAATGTTTTTAATTTATGGTGAGAGTTGCAAAATTACAACCTGGGTGGCATCCTTTGCCTATATTTCTACTGTATAATTAACGGTATAATATTCGAATAAGCTCGCCTACTTTATAGTTATCTGCTGACAATTATTGTAACCGTAGTTTTTTTTGTCACTAGTACATAAACGTGGACGCGTGTGAGTGAATATAAAGCGAATAAAATTTTAGATTTTGGTGAAAATTTTTGTTTTTTTGAGATTATTTAAAGATTAAAGAAAGAGGGTAAGTAAAAAACATGTTAAAAAAATCTTTATTAATTACTGAGTGTACCTTATCCATGTTTATTCAACAATTAATGTCCTTTTATAGAGAATGGGTAAAAAGCGCGACATACAAAAGGAGAAAAAAGTGCAAGCTTTTCTTAAAGCAGGAAATTCCAGTTATTCCACAATAGCCAAAAATCTTGGAATTTCTAAGACATCGGTGGCGGAATTGGCAAAAAAACTAAGCGCGGGGTGTGATGAAACGGCTATTTTCGGAAATAACAGGAACAACTGCAAGGGCCTCCGGAAGACTACAGACAGGGAAGACCGGTTGATTGTTCGAAAAGCTTTGCAAGTTCGTACCGCAACTTCTGAAAGCATTTTAAAAGCAGTTAGGGACTGTGGAGTGGAAATTTCGAACCGTACTTTGCGTAGACGTTTTTACGAAAATGGACTGAAGTGCAAGAGGCCTGCTAAAAAGCCAAAATTAACACAGCTGATGCAGAAAAGACGTGTTTTATGGGCTAAGCTGCATAGAACCTATGACGCCACCTATTGGAGCAAGGTAATTCATACACTTTTATTACATTCTTAATTTTTCCTTAATTAAAGCAGAAATATTTAATTTTTTATTTTAACGTTTTTTACAGGTCATCTTTAGCGATGAATGCCGTCTAGAGGCCGTCACCCAAGTGGAAAATTATGTGCGGAGGAGGAGAGGAGAACGATTTTCTGAAGCTTGCATTATCCCTAGAGTAAAGCA
Source organism: Bactrocera correcta (assembly GCA_027475135.1). Lineage (NCBI taxonomy): Eukaryota > Metazoa > Arthropoda > Insecta > Diptera > Tephritidae > Bactrocera > Bactrocera correcta. The sequence continues at coordinate 76,044,982 of CM050325.1, read as the reverse complement.
TCCTCCCTCAGTGATGGTTTGGAGCTGCATTTCAGAAGAAGGACCCGGCCCAATGCACTTCGTCGAAGGCACGATGCGCTCTGACCAATACATAAATGTTTTGGAAAATGTTTTTTTGCCATATTTGGAAAGGCTAAGGTATCCGGCAAGCGACTACACGTTTATGCAAGATGGTGCTCCTTGCCATACCTCCAGAGCGAGCATGAATTGCATTAATTCGTTGAACTTGGATGTGCTGCCATGACCAGGGAATTCCCCCGACTTAAACCCAATTGAAAATTGTTGGGCATATCTGAAACGCAAGATCTACCAACGAAAAAACACAACAATTGCAATTCTCAAAGAAAACATCAAGGACGTATGGGAAAATGATGTTGATTTGCATACAAAAATAAAAAATTGCATTAGTAGTATGCCTAATAGGATCGCCGCCGTATTAGCGAATAAGGGTAGTGTTACCAAATATTAAATATATTTACAACTAGCGTCACGAAGACAA
>CM050325.1:75944331-76043983 GCA_027475135.1 Bactrocera correcta | reverse complement strand
TGGTTTGATCGTAAATTTAATTAAATTAATAAAAACCAAGACTTGATATGAGAAAGTTTTCGAAACAACTAATTATTTAAGCGCTAAGGCATGCTTTATGTCAGTAATATTATATAAGAAATCAGCTTTTGGAGGAAAGTAGCCCTTAAATACTGGAATCCTGCTAAATTATTCTAAACTGTGGATATAGTTGGTATAAGTGGGCTCTATTGGAGCCGGTGTAAAAATTGGACAATGGGCGTATCACCGCCCACTTTCTGGTGAAATCCCATATCTCGTGACCCGAATGACCGATTTCGAAACTTAACATTCTTTTCATATTCCTATCCCACTCTGTGAAAATGAGCGACATCGGACTACAGCTACGCCTACTTCCCATATAACACAATTTAAAATTCCATTTGGTTCTTTCACTTTCCAGTACACAAATAAAAAATTAATTAACATAACGGAAAAAATTTTTGCGGTAATAGTTCCCTTAAACTAAGCCAGTAAGTACCCTTCAACCAATAATTGTTTACATCCAAGCAAAACAGTTCAAGCCCCAGGTACCGAATATGTGGACCCGATACCAATAGTTGACTTTTGACCAAAATAATCGTTCAATGTGTGACATATGGAATTGAAATTCACACAGAATCCGTTTCTGGCAATAGAATTTCATTCTGTCAAAAATGGGTTGAATCGGGTCAATACTTTATTATATTCAGTCATGCATTTTTGTTCATTTTCATTCATAAAATCACTTTAAATAATTTTGTGCGGTTTTTGAGACCAAATGCCTATGTGCGTCGTTGGAAGAGATAATTAATCTAATATAATTTTTGCATTTATTAAAATTTGGATGTATGTAGACCTGCGCACATCTTTTCGACTCGAAAATTAATTGGTTAAAGTCCTAATTAACTAAAGGGGGTAATTTGGTGTAGAAATTAAAAAAAACGATACTTTTTTATATCTTAAAAGCTGTTCAAGAATATGTGTACAAGAGGATTTTTCAAAATACAAATTATTTTAGGAAATATAGGCACTTTTCTGACCCGGCATCCAAACTGGTTCGGCCGGAACGCGAAACTTTAAACGCTCTTTTCTCAAAACTTACTTTTTCGGAACGATACCCACGATTTCTCAGGATCTACTGTACCGATTTACTTGAAATTTTTATAGAGTCTTCTTTATAGGCTTGTCTATGGTTGGAACTAGCCTCATCCCCAAAATTTTTATTTTTATTATTTTAAAAAAATTCGAAATAATCAGAAAAAGTGATCCAAAAAAACTTTTTTTTAAGCAGTCGCCATTTTGTGAAATTTTTTTTTTCACTTTTTCGTAGTTCCGGCCATTGCGACATTATCCTAGATTAATTATCTTGTTTTTTTGGTTTCAGATACCTAGGAGGGTTGAAATCATGGGCATGGTCACGGGGAAATTATGAGAGACCCCGCACATCGTTAACTCATAATTTTTTACCTTTTTAGTTTTTAATTTTTTTCTCTAATGTTCCAAAATTAGCAAATAACTAATAAAATATGGATAGTAAAAATATGAATTGCCCTTTTGTACGACACTAGACTAAAATTTTACTAATTATACCCGGTTTCCCAATAGAAATCATGTTAATTCTAAGTGTCATTTTTAATATTCACTGTATTACTGGATAATGTCCACAAATACAAGGTCTGTCGGAAAAGAAACAGAACTTTTTAAATATAACTGTTTCTGGTGGCGCCACCTATTGGTGGGTATATGATATAAAAAATTTGATCTCTTGTTGACATTTCGTAAAAATTTTAAGACAATTGGATATCTACAATCGATGTTGTCGATGAAAAAGTGACAGCAGCTTTTGGTCATCGGTCGTAAAATTCATTTTGAACAAAGAGCAAATATTTAATTTTGTTTTAAACTTGGGGAAAACGTTTACTGAAACATTTCAAATGATGAAAAAAGTTTATGGTGATCAGTGCCTATGCCGTAGTAATGTGCATGAATAGTTTAAGCGATTCCAAGAAGGTCGTAAGGACCTCTGTGACGATCAGAAACCGGTCATCTTCAGAAGTCAAAAATAACGACAATGCTGATTTGTTTTTACGATTCCGAGGGTAATATACACCGAGAGTTCGTCCCACCTGGCCAAACGGTTAATGCTGTGTTTTACCTTGGTGTTATGAAGCGTCTTTTGTCACGCATTCGTCGTGCTCGATCACAATACCGTGAGGCAGGGTCCTGGCGCCTGTTGCACGATAATGCGCCGTGTCATCGGTCGACGCTTGTCACTGATTTGTTGGCAAAGAACTCCTTATTAACCATTAATCACTCACCCTACTCACCTGATCTGGCACCCTGTGATTTTTACCTATTTGGAAAACTTCATTTTCCCATGAAAGGACACTGGTTTCAGGACATTTCAGCTATCCAAAATCGATATTCTCAAGAGCATTCCGAAAAATGACCTTAAACACTCATTTGAAATGCTAATTGATCGGTCTAAATGCTGTGTCGAAGCACAAGGAAACTAATTTGAATAAAAAAAAATATAACTTTTGAAAAATTTTAATTTTTTCTTGTTTTTTTTCAGTCCTGTTTCTTATGCAACACACATACATATACAGAACAAATTGGGTTTTCAGCAAAATCAATTTATTTTATTGAAAATAGTCTCCTTCTGCTTCAATACAGCTTTTTGCATGGTCCAAAAGCATGTCGACCAAGTGTTTTAGTTCGTTGGTCAGTATGGCCGCCAGTATGCCGGTGCAAGCCTTTTGAATGGCCTCTACGTCTGCATAACGCTTTCCTTTCATGGGTAAATGCATTTTTCTGGAAAGGCAGAAGTCGCACGGTGCCATATCAGGTGAATACGGGGAGGGGTTAATGGTTAAAATGTGATTATTGATCAAATAATCGATCACAATCGTCGATCGAATGTTGGATTCTGAGCAATTTTTGGTCGTCAGTCAATTTATGCGGAACAAGCCGTACACACACCTTTTGTGAGCCCAAATGTTCGGTCAAAATGCGATAAATTGATGTTTTGGAAACGTTCAATTCCATTTCCATGAATTTTCATGATGATTTCGGCTGATTTTTGATGAATTCATGCACAGTTTTAATGGAGTTTCCGGTGATCACGGATTTTGATTGACCCACATGTTGATCGATATTTATGTCCTCACGATCACATTGAAAACGTTGAAACCACTAACATACTAACACTTAAAAGGCAATAACTTCACTTCCAATCAATGAAATGTCATGAAATTCAAGCAAATTCTAACGCACCAGTCCACATATAGATGGCGCCACCAGAAGGCGCTAGATCCAAAAAGTTCTGTTTACTTTGTAAAGCATGAGCTTGGATGAGTCGGATCAATTAGCCACTATATATCTAATAGAAAGGTTTTCGAACTTCCGGCTGACTTTATATATCATATATGTAGGTATATTCGCAAATATATAAGATATCTTAGCAAAATTGACTCAGTGTATGGATATACTGTAGTTTAATGCCTTTCTTACTCGTTTTTTATACACAGGTAATTTGCAACAACAAAAAATTTGAAGTAATTTTGTTTTCCTTTATTTTCCCTTTTCCTGTTTCAGCACTTCTCGCATCATAAATTATCTACTCGTCTGCTAAAAGCACCGCATAAATCACTCTTACGCTACGATGCCATCTAAGTTACGAATTTGTCAAGTTTTCTAGCTAAATAGCTTTTCAATAAATAATTTATAATTGAAAATTACCTTGACGGATAGCTGACGTCAGGCAGAGCGAGACACCAAAGCTGCCACAGACAAATTCACCCAGCACGAACAGCTCATGTGCGGGAACATGCGAAGGATTGAAGGAGTTTCTACGACATACTATAAATGCGAGAAATATTTAGCTAACTTAGCGTTGAGGAAGTTTCGAAGCAGTCAAACCACAAACACTTATGCAAAATCGACATGACTCAGCGCAAAGTGAGTGGCAAAGCCGTGCAGCGGTAATGACAAATCGCTGAGCTTGGTTTTTGGGTAGGTCGAATATTTGAGAAGGGTGGGTTTTCGATGTGAAGAAATTTGTCATATTGGTAGCATCTTATTTACGAGTATATGAAGCAGTACTTGATTTCCGCTTCAGTCAAATGCTACTTAATTTACTTATATATTGATTTTGGTATCGAAAGCAAAGAAACTGTTGATCATATACTACATACTTATGAGCTCACATAGTATTAACACGGAAATGCTGTAAGTACAGTTAAGTGCAGTGTGATAAAGACTCAAGTTTAGTTGCCGGTAGATGCTATACAAAGCGCTTAAGATTAATTGAAGTTTAGAGCACATGTTATTTACATATAATAAACTACGTAGGTTCTTATTCCATTTCCTTTTCAATAATGTTAGCTTATCTCTGAACTATGGGCAATAACCAGTATTTTTTCGCTATAATAGTATCTTTTATCAAAAAGTACGATAAAACTACGCGTATATATATTTTTGCATGTATCGTCATTACTTATGCCCATTCGGCTCGAATGTGACCCTAGTAGGTTGTGATCTGTCAAGAGACCAACAACCGTCTGGCGGTCTTTTCGAGACCATGTGAGTTGAAAGCATGCCAGTTTGACGCTCCTGCTTATATGTACTACTTAAGGCATTACATCTATCTCTAATCAGATTGTCAGCACTTTCGGTAATTTCATTGCATATCGTTTTCAATGACTTCATTATTACATGTAATTGTTCGGTAGACAGACGGATGGCACTTTTAGAGATCTTATCACCTATTTCGTTTTTCCGAAATTCTTTGTAACTCGGAACCCAGTATACTGTGTCCAAAAATAAGGGGCCTTTTTTTTATTTTTTAAATTCTTTATTTATTCTTCCACATCAATTTCATCCCCTTCAAAGTAATCCCCTCCCGATACAATGCACTTATGCCAACGGATTTTCCAATCTTCGAAACACTGGTTGTAGTCACATTCCGGGATGGCCTTCAGTCCTGTCTTCGCTGCGGCTTGAGTCTCCTCTGTCGTATAAAAACGGTGCCCCGGAGCGGTCTTTTGAGCTTGGTGAACAACCAGAAGTCGCACGGTGCCAGATCAGGTGAATACGGTGGTTGCGGAACGATATGGGTTGAGTTTTGGAGAAATGATCACGAATTACGAGGGCAGTATGGGATGGTGCATTATCGTGGTGTAAAAACCAAGAATTGTCTTTCTACATTTCCGGCCTTTTTAGGCTCTCTTTTGGCACGATATTCGCTCGATTGATCGGTTGTTTCGAGGTCGTAAGCATAGACCCAAGTCTCATCGCAAGTTATAATGCATTTCATGACACCCTGGTAGTCGGAAAGCATCGTTTCACACACTTCAACGCGACGCCTTTTTTCCAAAAAATTCAATGTTTTCGGTACCGGTCGAGATTTGAAGCGCTTGAGGGCCAAACCATCCTTAAAAATGGTATTGGCTGAGCCTTTCGATATGCCAACTTTATCAGCAAGGTCTCTAATTATTAATCGATGCTTTTTCAACACCAAATCTTTGATTTGTTGAACGTGAGCTTCGTCGGTTGAGGTTGATGGTCGCCCTGGACGCTCTTCGCCTTCGACACGTTCACGGCCGGCTTGGAACTCACTGTACCACTTGTAAACATTTTTTTAGTCATAACCTCATCATCAAAGGCTTTCTGCACCATCCTCAACGTATCCACAGCAAAAAATTGATTCCGTAAGCAAAATTTCATGCAAATTCTTTGCTCAACAAAATTCGACATCTCAAAAAACGAAAAACTCACTTTTAGCAGCTCACCAAACGACACATATCTCAAACACTAATGAATATTTTGACATTAAATTTGACATCAATGTGACTAACAGTACTACCAACCTAAAAAAAGATAATTCTCTAAATCCTTCGACGCGCACAGTTTAAATTCAAAACCTTATTTTTTGGGCGCAGAGTGTATGCAGCCGCTTCATCTTCTCTGACGTAAGGCGATGAGAGATTATTGCCTAAATTACCACCTGGCTATCGACGTATATACTTATTCTTCTTATGTTGTTAGCTATCACGGCTGTCTTCTTAACAGCAAACAATTCCACCTAGATGACACTGCAGTATTCCGGAACATTGAAGGGTTGCCTGAGGTTCTGTTCCGTGCCTCAGCCTCTTTTCTCTAATCCATTGCTTATTGGGCTATATTCGAAGGTTCTTATAGAGAATACCCCTAGCCCCGCCAATCTTTCAGCTAAGTTTTCGGTATAACTTTTCACTACAAACCTTTCTAATCTCACATGAAATTGATTTTGATCATTCGTCAGTTTGTATGACAACTATATGCTATAATGGTCCAACATAGTCACTTCCGACAAATGGGCGTATATACAGTAAGTCCGCATATACTGGTATTCAGACGGACAGACCGACAAGGCTGAATCGATTCCACTCCTCTCGCTGTTCATTTATACTATAAATATATTTTATAGGGTCTCCCTACCTTATTTAGAGTATAATACAGAAGGAAGGTTGCTTAAAGTCTTTGAAAAAAATAACACAATTGAAAGTTTTGTCAGCAATTGAATTGCTCAGCAGAAATGGTAATTTTGGGATGGGCTTACTGCCATTCAGTAGAATCCTCTAAATGTACACGCGAAAGATTTCTATATGAAAGTAATCAGTCTATTTAATGTCTTTGAAATTATTTCAGCGAATCTTTCTTCCACTATTTTTTGAATAAAAGGCTTTAATAACATATACATAAGTCACATTGGATTGGCAAGGAATCATGTACGTATTTTGGGCTGCTCAGCCTTGCCAAACTTTTAATTCAGACCTTTATTGTCAACAATTGGAACGTCTAAAGCAGGGTCGACCAAAATGTTTAACTTCAGAGTCTCACGACAACAACATAAATCAAAATTGCAACATACCAGCTCTAGCGAGGTTAAAATTTTTAATGACCCCTGGTCTAAAGGGATTAATTGCTTACAAGCGCCAGCTCTGGACAATAGGAGAGGAATTATTTGTCATCAAGACAAGACCTGTCCACACGCTTCGATAGTGACTCACCAGAAACTTGTGGAGCTCGGTTGGGAATTTCTTATTTACACACCGGGTTGTCCGGATCTGGCACTATCCTGACAGATTCCTGCCTATAACGAATGATTCCCTTCAAGAAAAACTTCTGAAAATAGACAGTCCCAGTTTTTGCCAAAAGAGTCGATAATTTAAGCATGAGTCAGCTTCTTTGTAGAATTTGGTCAGGCGAAATCCAAAGAAAGGAGGCCCACAATCTGCGCCATCGAAAGTATTGTATGAAAGATTAAAGCCCACCATCAACAAACTGATTAACTTTATCAGTATGGCTTCAAGCCTGGAAAGTCAAGACGCCAAATCTTGGATATAATCCGTGAAAAGAGGATTGGCACACCACTTATTTGTCGATTCCAAAGTTGCTTTTGTCAGCATGAAAAGGAACTGACTTTATGCTGCTATATCTGAATTTGGTATAATCTCAAAACTAATACGACTGTCTAAACGGGCGTTGAACAATACTAAAGGGTCCATCAGGATCCGCAAGGACTTCTCAGAGCCGTTCGATACCAAATGTTGTTTCAGACCACTCCTAAAGAAAATAGTTCCAGCTGCAGAACTAAACAGAGAAAGTGCAATCTTCTATAAGAGTATACTTTGAACTCAACATCCGCGCCTTTCGTTCTGGTTTCTCCAGACTGGATAAGGAAGAGAAACAAAAGTGTGTGGCATTAAGAGCCAACGGCTATGCTGGCTGGGTCATGTCGAATGGTTGAAAATACTCCAGCTATGAGAGTACTCGACGCAGTACCCGCCGAGGGAAGCAGATGAAGAGGATGACCTCCACTCCGTTGGAAAGACCAGGTGGAGAAGGACCTGGCTACACTTGGAATCTCCAATTGGTGCCAAACAGCGAAATGGAAGAACGACTGCCTCGCTGTTGTGAATTAAGCGGTGTCAACGCCAATAAATAAGAATAAGTAATTAATGTACGATTAACTATATACATACATGTCACATTTGACAATGATTTTCTTGACCATTACCTTGTCCTTTAAGTAATTGATTGCCGTCAAGTGATGTCGAATTTAGATTTATTGCAACCAAATCAATATACTAATTAAAAAAGAACTGTCTGCTAGAAAGATAAATAAACTCAAGACACTGAACAACAAAGCACAGACAAAAGTTCCAAATCATTTTCAGGTAACCCAGAAGTCGCAAGGATCCGAAAGGCGAGCCATTCGAATGAACGATCCGCAATCAACAGCATTTGCGAGAAATGCATCATCGTCAAGCATATAGCCAAGCGCCGTTATTTCTGCTTATTGCACATCGGAGAAGTGAATGAAGGTGCAACATGCAACATGTAACACCCGCACACCCACAGCCCGTTACTTGCGTTACGCGCGTGTGAGATAAATTGCCGCAGCGCTACTTACTGGTGAATGACTGCCGCGGTTGTTGTTGCTTTTGCTGCTTCACGCTCGTGCTCGTAAGCATAAAAAATATAAGCACATTGTAAAGAAGTTAAATTGCACTTGTCACCAGCAATCTCTGGCAGCGGCAACAACACCTTCGCCCACGCGCGTCGAGTCGCCGATTCACCGATGAAGAGCGACGCACTGAAGAGACTCCAGGTCTGTCCATTGTATGTGAGCGTTGGGTGGCGTTGCAGGCGGACGCAGAACTGCAGCCGCGTGTATATATGTATGCGTGCACTTAATAGGGTTGACACAATGGCTATCATTTAAATTATGTTAATGACAGGCGTTGACGGCTGAAGGCAGCGCTGACAGTAAGGATGATGATGTGGCCGTTTATGAAAACGCTCCGCTGATGATGGTAATTATTTTGTCTGTCGCGTTGAAATGGCAATGTTTAATGATAAAAGTAATAATAAAGATGGAATTTCCACCAGCCACCAGAGTTGCATTTACACGCAATGTACATTGAGGCTGTGGCGGGTGTTGGCGCAATACGTATTCGATTAATCACTTAATCAGGCAATGAACCTGGATTGTGATTAAGTCGATGGCTTTTAAGCGGGTGGTTCATAACGTTAGCAGATAAAAAGAGACATACGAAAAAGATAATGTAGTTTCATAGAAACGATTCTGCTTCTTGTTATTATCTGTCAGTTATAAAGTCGGAAAAACAAATTTTTGGTAGCAGAGAATCTTTTCCGCCTGACCTCAGGTTAAAAATTTCCTGAAGAAACTAAATTTTCAATGAATTTTTCCCAACTAGACAATCCACCTGCTTCCTCTACCCTGGATATCTTCCATACAAGTGTCTCTATGTTGGTATAGCACAGGACCGACTTTTAAAGAACTGATATTTTTAGTATTTTTTTTAGTATTTTTAATGACTAGTCAACCTTCAAAGTAAATTCTAAAATTCTAGCACAACCCATAGTTTGTAAGACTACCTGATATCTATTCTAGGTCAATATTATCACAGTCACCAATAAAGTAAAGGTCTAAGACTGCCAGAAAATGTATTCCAATTCTTAAAAGTATTTTGCTTGGAACTCTTTTGAGCTTTATTTTTACTTACACTAATTGTGTGTTTACAGTTAGGGCCAACTAAACACCGCAGTCTGTTCTATTTATTGGGTAATTGAATAGTTAACGACATTGGAGAGTACTTCGTCTCAATTTTAAGATCTTGTTTTTCGAAGTCAAATAAAACCATTTGATGTTTTTGTAAGCCAAGCGGAACCAAGTGACCAATGACGTGAACGCCTCTCCTCTGAAGATCTTGAACAGAACTTCCTTCTCTTTTACATTATATTTTATATATAACGGATTTTTATTAAGGACGCTACAAAAGTAGACTGATAGTGACAGCAAACGACGCCATATTATTCGCCGCTCTTTTGAAATTTCTCTTTAGTAAGGCTTGCTATTTCATCATGGAAAAATATTACATACGATCCACCAATGAGTCAAAATTATTAAAATTGACTACTGAAATTCTGGGTCAGTGGCCTCAACTTTAAGAGCACTACGTTCAAGCTATGGTCATCATAATCGTCCTGTCAGATCAAGAATTGAGTTTACCAGACGCTTTGAACAAAGGAACAGGGCAAAATGTTCTCGTGGTAGTGAGACAAAGAGGCCCACGTAGTGTCTGGAATATTATTGCCGCAAGGAAGACCCAAATCAGTATCTCAGGCGTGGTTCTCAATACGACGTCGTAATACCGAAATTTGCGAAAAGATCTTGGACTACATTCTTACAAAATCAAATTGACGCAAGAACTAAAACCGTTTGACAACCAGAATTATCGTATGTCCGTGAAATGGGCTGAGCAATAACTTCCAAATGATTTGGATTCTCATTGCAAAATCATCGTCAGCGATGAAGCTAATTTTTGGCTGAAAGGCTTCGTCAATAAGCAAAATATGAGTTATTGGTCAGGCAGTAATCTACACGTAGTCTTTGAGTCACCATTGCATCCCGAAAAAAATACGGCACGCTGAATGGTAACCCAATATTTATAGCCCGAATTGGATGATATGCATTTGGACAATATGTGGTTCCAACAGGACAGCGTCACAATCTACAGAGCGAATATCACAATCGATTTATTTAAAACCAAAGTTTGGTGAATGTGTTATCTCACGAAATGATCCAGTCAATTGGCCGCCTCGGTCGTGCGATTTAGCGCCGTTAGACTATTTCCTGTGAGGCTACAACAAGCCTATGGTCTATGGCAACAAGTCAGTGACGTTTGGTGAACTTCGTAAGAATATCGTACGTAAAATTGCAGCAGTATCTGCCGACTTATCCTTGAAGCCCGTCAAAATTTGGGTTCAGCGTCTGGAGTTCTGTAAGCATGCCCGTGGTAGCCATGCAAAAGAAATCGAGTTCCATACATAAAGGCATCGAATGCACTTTTAAGTCAGTAGTTAATTAGGCTTTTGGCTAAAGTAGATATTTCTTATTATGAATACGACTAAGTCCAAAAGACAGCTTTGTGTTCACTGAATCCAGTCCGTTTTTTGTGACATAATCCTGAAAGATCTCGTGTGTTGGATCCAGTTTACTAATGACTTGACGCCTGTCTACTTAATCTCTATTTCACTTGAGTCTAAATGAGTCGAATGCTTGTTCTGCTGATTATTGAAGGTGTTGGAATAAGAACCTGCTCATTTGTCGGAATCGTCGGAGCTCAGCCGGTTTCGCATTATTACCACGCCTGTAGTCAGCTTCTTAGTACCAAAACCTAATTAGATCTTTTTATGATGTAAATCGAAGCGCCACAACACGTTGGCAAACACTTTATATACAGTAACAACAGCTTTATTTTTCATCATTTTTTAAATCACAACAAAAGTTTTCTTTCTTCTTATTATTATTCTTCTTTCGCAAGCACTTCACTATTCTGTTGTTTTTTTTTTTTTTTTTTCGCACAAAGTTTTCCATTGTAATTGCTGGCGACAATTGGGACTCTGTTGCAGACGACAAAGTGCCCACTCTAAATTGTAAACCACCACTTGACACATTACTTCCCCGACAGCAATAACCACGGGAGGTGCGAAGCGACGAAGTGACATATAAGCTTAAGCTCCTCCACTCTCATACAGTCTTCCACTGACACAACGCTGTGTTGACAGAGAAAGAAGTGTCATTGCATTGTCAGCACAGTGGTGACTCATTCATCTCTCCCGCATGGCGCCTCTCGCTAACGCCACAGCTAGTAAATGTTGTTGCCATATTCACTTTAGGGAAATCAAAATAAATCAAACAACAAAACAATGCGACAATCAAGCAACACTTAAAGACAAAAGGCCATAAAGTCAAATCAGAAAGAGGTGAACCAGCAAGCCAAAAGACGCAGGATGAGGAAACCAATACTTGGAATGGGAACTCATAGAAAAAGGTGCGGTCGAGGATGGACTGAAGTACTCATAGGCAAAGCGAAAATAGGGAGTTGAGAAGTAGTGGTTACCAATCAACGGCGCTATTGTTCTTTCTAAAGAGATTGACAATCAAACTGAAAATAATTGCTAAGCAAAATATGATGGAATGTTAAATGAAACATGGTAGAGGTGATGTGTAGGAAAGGATCTGCTGGTATGGGGGCATATATTGTAGTGATAGGGAACATTTGATAAAGTCATCAAGTACAGCGAAAGAGCTAAGTGAATAATTCGTATGTTCATGGCTAGGTCCGTAAGACCCGGTCACATAAATCGCTAAAACAAATTATTTGTTCTTGCAGAATTATAAGATCTTTTTATCATTAAACGGAATAACTCAGCCATGTATAGTTCGGAGAAATCACATAAATCTCGAATACATATTGATCTATACCCTGTCCAGTAGCCTGACTAAATTTTGTTCTTTTAAGACGAAAACTAAACATAGTGGTGATCATGAGAGGTATCTCAGCTTGTGGATTGGGCAGAGCACAGAAGAAAAAAGCGTCGGGCCGACTTATTCAAATGCGACGGTAAATAACTGATAAGGAGTATGCATGAGCTTCATTGTAGAATATAGTTGGACGAAAGCATGCACGACAATTAGAATTTAAGTGTGTTCTGTCCAATCAACAAAAAGGGAGACCCCACAATCTGCGCCAACTACCATGGGCTAAGCCTCCTTAACATTACATATAAATTTCTATTGAGCATATTGTGTGAAAGATTAAAGCCCACCGTCAGCCAACTGATTGGACCTTATCAGTGTGTATTTAGGCCTGGAAAATTAACAACTAATCAGATATTCACCACGTGCCACAGCCTAGTACGACTGTGTAAACTCCGTCAGGTTCGGGAAAGGCTTCCCCGAGCCGTTGGATACCAAACGAGGTTTCGGTCAGGGCGACTCCGTAACGTGCGACTTCCTCAATCTACTGCCAAAGAAAATAATTCGAACTACAGAGCTCAATAGAGAAGGTGCAATCTTCTACAAGAGCACACAACTGCTGACATATGTACGCCAATGACGTCGCCATCATCGGGCTTAACAACCGCGCGGTTGGTTCTGTTTTACCCAGGTTGGAAAAGACGAAATATATCCTGTAATCCAACAAAAAGTCAGTGCATTCGCGACTTGGCTTCCACGTCACTGTTGACAGTCATATTTTTGAAGTCGTAGATAATTTCGTCTATCTTGAAACCAGCATTAACACCAACAACAACCTCAGCATCGAAATCCAACGCAGACTAACCCTTTGCAGTGATACTTCGAACTGAGTACGCAATTGAGAAGTAAGTCACTGATCATTCCCGTCCTACGATAGGGTGCAAAGGCATGGACGATGACAACATCCGATGAGTAGGCGTTATAAGCTTTCGAGAGAAAGGATCTGCGGAAGATTTATAGTCTAAAACTATTCGAAGTAGTACCCGTCGATGGAAGCAGAAGAAAGACCAAGTGGAGGAGGACCTCGTTACACTTGGAATCTCCAATTAGCGCCAAACAGCGAAAAAGAATGTCTTGTGTATACAAATTAAGTAGACAAGTTAGGGCGAGGAAGTTTCTGAGAAGTAAATTTCAATAATTGGTCCTTAAATAAGTTTCAGCGTGTTATCTAAACAAATTTGGACTGAACCGTATAAAACCGAATCGATAAAAAATATAATGGTTATGATCACAGAAGCAGCAGAAGATCTCAACATCCCTTATGGTTCAAGTAAACACACTTTAGTTAATGTTTTGGGTATGAAACGTGTCAATAGTAGAATCATACTGCAGGGCAGGACGTGAATCTTTTGGAAAACCTATGTCGAGTAGAGGTCGAAAAAAGAGCCATGACAACGTAGCTGAGGACGCATCATTACTAGTGACGAGACTTGGTTTTTTGAATATGGCGTCTAAACTGTCATACAATCTAGCGAATGGCGTTCCAAAAATAAGCACTTCTTAGGAGTCGAGGCTTATGGGAAATGTACGAGGTTATGGAAAATCAGACTAAGCATTGGTAGGCTTAACTCAAGAGCCTAATTTAAAAGCCGATACTTTTTTTAAATACGTCTAAAATATAGTTTTTTTATATGATTCGGCCTTTCTTTATGATGTGATATAGTTCATATATATTTTACAGTATTCCAAGCAAAGACAATCCAAAAATATGCACTAAGTCCATAAGACCCCAAATATTTATCTACACTAAATTTTTACCACAACTCAATAAATGCAGCAAAGCACTCTCATATGCCCACAATCAAATATGACAAGGCAAATACAACAATAACAGCAGAATTTGCTCCAACTCGCAGCGCAAGACACATGCAACAGCAACAGCAGCAGCAACTGCCAAAAACAGCGACAACTACAACATACACTTGTGGCAAGTACTCGTGGCCGACAACAATCAATTTAAAGCCGAGCAGATTGGCTTCAAGAAGTGGCGCCTTTGAGTGGAACTTCTTCAATGACCAATTGTGTCATGTGGCTTTCTTCTATTTTCGAAGTTCTCCTAAAAATTTGAACAAAACCCCCGAAGAAAACAAGTCAACAGGATTCAATCAAAAAACAGCTGAAGTACGCTTAAGGAAGGCAGCCGGAAGAGTTGTTTGGCCAGCAGCACTACCAACAACTACAAATACAAAAACTTGTTTCCTGCCTTTGTTGTTGCTGTTGGGTAGAATCACACATGATACACAGCAACAACAACCACAATTGCAATGAGCACAAGTGACGAATTCCGAATGAGTACTTCAAATGATTTCTTCCCAAAAAATTTCGTTCCGATCTATTTTTTTTTCTAGCACACACACTGTGCGCACATATCTGTTGCGGTTTTTTACTCGAGTGTACAGTGTGCGGAGTGCCTGAGAATAATTGTGAAAGAAATAACACACAAAAAATGAAGGAGAAGTGGTCCCGTCTGGTTGAAGATGCCAAATTGGAGCAGCCAAGCGGCACAAAGGAGCAGCGGCGGGAGGTGGGCGGCTGACGAGTTGCAACGCAATGGAACAAAGCTGCCTAGAAGCGCTTTTGCCGATTCAAATTCAATTTACTGGCAAGTGGCTGCCTGCATGTTGGGCTCACAATGTTGGACCAGCCTGCCTGGCTGCTGTCTGCCTGCCTGGCGGATTGTCTGCCATTCATTCATGCATTTGCAACTATGTTGTTGATTCGCTTAGAACTCCATGCAGTCCTCCTGTTCGCTTTGTCTGCTTTGTTGCTCTCTTGTTTGACAACTTGTCACACATTGCCTTATTTGACATATGTGTCGTACCGCTTGACATCTCGCACACACAATCCTTCAACACACCCTCTCTCTCTCTCTCTCTGCAATCTCAAATTGCACATGTGACTGTTGTTGTTAGTTGTAGTTGTTGCTTTTATTTTTTAATTTTCCAATTTAGTATCATTGACTTGCTTTGTGGTGAAATATTCAATCGAAGCGCAGAGTTTTAGAGGGCGAAGAATTTGGAGTCCGCGTTTTTTGACTTATGGTATGACATTTTAAATTTAATTTTTTTCTTTACAAAAAATAGTTGACAATTCATAATTGTGGTTAGATAAAAATATTTGAAGAAAATATGAGAGGAGACCAATTTTTGCTCACCCATACCATACCATCCAATCCGCTTACTTTAATGGAAAGATTATGATTCATATCCTACAGTGCAAGAACCGTTATTTATAAGGTGGGCTTAATACGAATTCGATATACTAAAAGATACGTAGATTATATTTCAAGCCTCTTCGCAAAAACTTTTTTTTTGTGAAGATATACTCATAGCTATTAAATGCTTTGCCACGCTTGAAGTTCGGTATCTCTAATATAAAGGGTGATTTTTTAAGAGCTTGATAACTTTTTTTTAAAAAAAAAACGCATAAAATTTGCAAAATCTCATCGGTTCTTTATTTGAAACGTTAGATTGGTTCATGACATTTACTTTTTGAAGATAATTTCATTTAAATGTTGACCGCGGCTGCGTCTTAGGTGGTCCATTCGGAAAGTCCAATTTTGGGCAACTTTTTCGAGCATTTCGGCCGGAATAGCCCGAATTTCTTCGGAAATGTTGTCTTCCAAAGCTGGAATAGTTGCTGGCTTATTTCTGTAGACTTTAGACTTGACGTAGCCCCACAAAAAATAGTCTAAAGGCGTTAAATCGCATGATCTTGGTGGCCAACTTACGGGTCCATTTCTTGAGATGAATTGTTGTCCGAAGTTTTCCCTCAAAATGGCAATAGAATCGCGAGCTGTGTGGCATGTAGCGCCATCTTGTTGAAACCACATGTCAACCAAGTTCAGTTCTTCCATTTTTGGCAACAAAAAGTTTGTTAGCATCGAACGATAGCGATCGCCATTCACCGTAACGTTGCGTCCAACAGCATCTTTGAAAAAATACGGTCCAATGATTCCACCAGCGTACAAACCACACCAAACAGTGCATTTTTCGGGATGCATGGGCAGTTCTTGAACGGCTTCTGGTTGCTCTTCACCCCAAATGCGGCAATTTTGCTTATTTACGTAGCCATTCAACCAGAAATGAGCCTCATCGCTGAACAAAATTTGTCGATAAAAAAGCGGATTTTCTGCCAACTTTTCTAGGGCCCATTCACTGAAAATTCGACGTTGTGGCAGATCGTTCGGCTTCAGTTCTTGCACGAGCTGTATTTTATACGGTTTTACACCAAGATCTTTGCGTAAAATCTTCCATGTGGTCGAATAACACAAACCCAATTGCTGCGAACGGCGACGAATCGACATTTCACGGTCTTCAGCCACACTCTCAGAAACAGACGCAATATTCTCTTCTGTACGCACTGTACGCATTCGTGTGGTTGGTTTAATGTCCAATAAAGTAAACTGAGTGCGAAACTTGGTCACAATCGCATTAATTGTTTGCTCACTTGGTCGATTATGTAGACCATAAATCGGACGTAAAGCGCGAAACACATTTCGAACCGAACACTGATTTTGGTAATAAAATTCAATGATTTGCAAGCGTTGCTCGTTAGTAAGTCTTTTCATGATGAAATGTCAAAGCATACTGAGCATCTTTCTCTTTGACACCATGTCTGAAATCCCACGTAATCTGTCAAATACTAATGCATGAAAATCCTAACCTCAAAAAAATCACCCGTTATAAAAATATCACGTCTACCCCTTCTTTTTAATTTGAACACTATTTAATACCGAAGCGACTCACAGCACGATATAAGAACTAAAACCTGTATTCAACATCCTTATAGCCATCTTTTCAATAGGGACGCTACAAAAGTAGGCCGATAGGGACAGTAAGCAAAGCCAAATTTTTTCCCGCTCTTTTGATATTTCACTTCAGTGAGTCGACGTTATTAAAATTCCCTACCGGAATTCGGAGTCAATGACCTCAACTTTAAGCTACATCCAATTTAAAGTCGTCATAATCGTCTTATCAGGTCAACAATTGAGCGTCTAGTGGAAAAATTTTAATCCAAAATGTTCCCTTGCTAGTGAGAAAAAGAAGTGCCCATATTGACGAGAATATTGTGCCGCTGGAGTATCAATTGAGGATGACCAAAAAAAAACAGTCTCTCAAACATCGTTGTCAAGTGTTGGTCATCTCTGTGATGTCGTTTTTGGGGATTTTACAAGAACAAGATCTGAAGCCAACCCACCAGAATCGTCGTATGTTCTGAGTAACAATTTGCAAATGATCGGGATTTTCATCGACAAATCATCTACAGCGATGAGGCTTGGTCAGGCAGCAAACCACACGTATTCCAAGAGTAGCCAATGCATCCCGAAAAAATACGGTTTGGTGCTGTTTATGAGTCGGCTGCATCATTGGACCGTACTTCTTCCGTGATAATGAAGACCGGAACGTTATTGTTCGATACCAAGTTTGATGAACGTGTTATTTCACGAAATGGTTTAATCAATTTGTCGCCTCGGTCATGCGATTTGCCGCCGTTAGACTATTTCCTGTGGGTCTACGTCAAGTCTATGGTCTATGCCCACCATTCAGCCGATTGATGAACTTCGTGGGAATATCGAAAGTGAAATTTCTGCAGTATCGGCCGATGAATGCTTAAAAGCCGTCCAAAATTGGGCTCAGCGTCGGGACTTCTGCAAGCGTGCCCGTAATGTTCATGCAAAAGAAATCGAGTTCCATATATAATGGCATCGAATGTACGCTTTTGTAGCGCTCTTAAACCCGTTAAATTGATTGTTTCGTTGTTATCTTGTTGAACACAAAGATCGTCCACATCAACATCCTTTAAATCAAGTACGAAAAAGTCGTTAATACTGACTCTGTAGGGTTCCATTGTCTGTAACATTGTGATCGACATAATTTTCTAAGAGATATAGACCACTGATTCCCACTGCTCATAGAACACAGCGGCATTTTTAAGATGCTGCGATCTCTCAATAATGGCATGTGGATTAGCATTCCGCCAAACGTGACAATTTGAGATAAACTTCATCGCTGAATAAAGTTTTTTTGTGAGAATCGCGATCAGTGACCATCTCGTTTGGACCACATTCAGCAAAAGTGCGCCGCGCTTGATGTTGATTCGGCTTCAACTATTGCACGAGTTGGATTTCACAAGTTCGCAAACCAAAATCATTCTGGAGAATCTTCGATAAAATGGACTCATTTAGGTCTTTGGTATACATAATTCTTCGTCTTTGAGGATACACATAATTCAACGAATAAAGTTGGTGAGAAACTGATCCAAGGTTGCTCGAATTACCATTATTATCATTATGCAAGAATTTTATTTTTTCCCTTTTAGCATTTTCCTTATATTTTTATTCTAACTTTATACCCAAATATATTATTTTTATCTTTGATATTAAACCTTCCTTTCTTACTAAATTTAACGCACACAGACATACATAGACACAAGAATTAATTTACTTCATAAAGTTACTGTACCAATTCATATTGTATTCCAACGTATTTATGTACATATGTATATAGTATGTATATAACCATATGTCAATATGTCGCTTAGTCTATTGTATTTTGCTTAAATTTCGCTCCACCCACAAAAAGCTAACCACTCAATACTAATTACATTTATACATTTTCCAAACCACAAAGTTTCTTTCTTTCGAAATACTCGAAACCAATCGAAGGTAAGTGATTAAATATCGGTCAAGCATTTATTTTTTCACGCAGCTATATACACACACACACAAAAGGGTTTTCCAAATATTTAATTCTTTTCAGTTAGCTGCCTACACAGGTGTCTTGTGAATTTATTTCGAAAGACAAGAGTCTTTGCGGTATTTAAATTGATTTTCTGACCAAATTGCCATAGTTAAATAATGTAAATAAAGAAATTCAATGAAAAGGTGGAACATGTATGCAAATGTAAATATGGTTTTACGCATTTATACACATTAGAGTGGGTCGGTTTTTTTCCATAATTGAACAACTTTGCTTAAGAGATTGTGGGCCGGTTTCGAGCCAGAGAATTTTAAGGCGAAGTTTAAAAAATCTGAAGAAATAGGCGCAAGGTGCAAGTAGAGGTACTTTTTTCAATAGCCTACAGCCCACAGATCGCGCGTTTATCTTGTTACATGTAACACGACATATTTTTGTACAGTAATGTTTGGCATTTCATCATGGAAGGACTTACGCCTGAACAACATTTACAATTCGTTCAACTTTATTACGAAAATTCACGTTGTGTAAAGAATTTGTTTCGTGCATTTCGCTCAACTTATGGTCAACATAATCGACCTACCTATTCATTGTTGGAAAATATTCGACCGAATAGATAATAAACGTAGTGAGGAAAACATAGCTGCCGTAGCTGAGAGTATACACGAAGACTGTGAAAGGTCGATTCGGCAGCATTCACAGCAACTCCAAATAACGACTTGGCGTATTTTTTGTCGAGATCTTACAAAATATAGAACTCTTGAAAAGTTCCAAGACGATTCGACGTTTCCGCGCCAACTTTTATTAAATATGAGGTCTATTTTTGGTTCAATGTGTATTTAAACAAGCAGAATTGCCAAACTTTTGATAAAGAGCAACCTGAAGAGATTCAAGATCTGCCATTTCATAAAAAAAACCACAGTTTGGTGTAGTCAATGTGTCGGTGGTGGTTATCGCGCCATGAAAACCTAGTCGAAGGTGAAAACAATGATTATTGTCTTTTTGATAGCCGTGGAATCGTCCACAAAGAATTCGTTCCACCGGGGAACAGCCGCTTCGATTAAGGCCTTGTAGCAAAATATACGAGTGTCGTTCGCCAGTTACCAATCGAAATGCACGAACGAGTCATCGAAAATTGAACTCGACGGATGGACCATCTGAGACGTAGCCACTGTCAATAGTTGAAAGATATAATCTTCAAAAAATAAATAGCAAATAATGTTTTATCGAACGATAATAAACATTCCCAGTTAAATTTGAAATTTTTGTGTCTTTTTCTTTTAATAATTAGGGATTCTCAGATACATTCTGAGATCTTAGATTTGACCGATCCCGACAAATAATCAATAGAATATCAAATTACACCTACGTATTAAATTTCACTCCGATATCTCAAAAACTGATGAACAAAATTTTAAGATCACTAAAAAAACTTCGACTTAAAAATCGGTGACTTGAAATCGGTTTTAGACTCATGGTCTCTGAGTCAAAGTTGTTCATAATGATCCGTAGAACATTTCCCGCATACGCGATTTTTCCGTTTTTTTGCCTACCAGTAAATCGACCCGCTCTAATTCGCATCTATATACATATATATAAACACAAGGACTTACCTAGAAATTGTAAATTGAATTGCAAGTTCGTTAGAAGCTTTTGTTTAACATTTACGAAATGCACATCTGAAAAAAATAATAAAATTATTTTAGTTCAAGAACTTAGAATATCTTGGAATTTTGCTTGATAAAAAATAACTTATTAAATATCGCAAAGAAATGAAAATAGGTATTAAGATGTAATTTTTTTGTTCTATTCTAATATAATTATATGGAAAGAAATTATGTAGAAAGAAGTAATATAATAACGATTAAGTACCTAAGCGTACCAGAAGCTTTTGTTTAATTGTTCTGATCTCCGCTGGGAAGGCACTGCAGTGATCTGATAGACGGAAGGCGATTTTGGTGCCTAATTAGCTCAAAGACACCAATTCCTATTTGAAGTCCAGAAAAGTGGAGATAACTCGCCTACTCGAGGCCCTCGAGATCGAGTCCTCTATCTAACGGCATTGTTCAGGACATGCATATGAATATTTTATAACATTCTTTAGTAGGGCCCCAATTAATCAGACCACAACAACTCCTTGTTCTAAAACGTCTATTAATCCCATCAGCTACTTATTATAGAACCCTCCATTATCATTAAAGATACCATAATACATTTTCGAATATATTATATATACTCAGTATGACTGATAAGTGGAACTCAGTTATTATACAGTACAATATTCTGACAGGTCTGAAGATACTTCGCCTGCGTCCCACTACTTCCAAGCAACCAAGCCGGTGATGCGTAATTGATGACCGGCCGGCATATAGTCTCATAATTCGTAATCTACCGATTTTTTAAGGGGAAGAATGCAGACCATTATATCAATAAAGGACTATCAGGCTTTAAGCAAGCCTTAGTGTGAAATAACGTCTTCTTCTTCTTTATTGCCACACCGCTTACGCAATTATAGCAAAGTTTACAACAGCGCGCCAGTCGTTCTTCCTCTTTCACGGTTTGGCGCCAATTGGAGATTCCAAAACTAGACAGGTTCTTCTCCACCAGGTCTTTCCAACGGAGTGGAGGTCTACCTCTTCCACTGCTTACCCGGCGCGCACTGCGTTGAATACTTTCAGAACTGGGGTATTTTCATCCATTCGGACCGCTGTCTCTTAATTCGCTGACCTCTGTCAATATCGTCGTACGTCTCGTAGAGCTCATCGTTTTATCGACTGCGGTATTCGCCGTTGCCAATGCGTTAAAGACCATAAATCTTCCCAACAATCTTTCTCTCGACAACTCATAACGCCGACTGATCAGATGTTGTCATCGTCCATACCTCTGCATCATATATCAGAACCGGTATGATGAGTGACTTGTAGAATTTGGTCTTTGTTAGGCGAAAGAGGACTTTACTTCTCAATTGCCGACTCAGTCCAAAGTAGCACCTATTAGCCAGAATGATTCTGCGTTAGATTTCGAGACTGATACTATTGTTGGTGTTAATGCTGGTTCCAAGATGAACGAAATTATCTACAACTTCAAAGTTATGACTGTCAACAGTGACATGCTAGTCAAGTCTTGAATGCGATGACTGTTTGCTTGATAACAGGAGATATTTCGTATAGCCCTCGTTCACTACCAGACCCATTTGCTTCGATTCTTTATCTAACCTGGAGAAAAAAGACTAACCACGCGGTTGTTATGACTAATGATGCCGAAGTCATAAGCGTACGCCAGTTGTACACTCTTGTAGAAGATTGTATCTTCTTTTTTCAGATCTGCAGCTAGAATTATTTTCTCCAGTAGAAGATTAAAGAAGTCGCACGATAGGGAGTCGCCTTACTGAAACCTCGTTTGGTATAGACCGGCTCGCTATCCTAACGGAATTTTTGGTATTGCTCAACGCACAGCCGTATTAGTTTTGTGGGGATTCCAATTTCAGACATAGCGACATAAAGCAGCACCTTTTCGTGCTGTCAAAAGCACGTTTAAAATCGACAAAGAGGTGGTGTATGTCGATTTTCTTTTCATGGGTCTATTCTAAGGCTTTCCACATGGTGATTATCTGATCAGATGTTGTTATAATGGTTATCTAATCCCGTTAAAATAGGAATAAGGATTAGATAAGTTGTCATCGAAGTCTTAGAATGGTAGGCCCAGTAAACATGCTGTTTCGACGGGGTCCATCGGGAGAGAGGAGTCAGATGTGTAGGGTTAGCAGCGCATGCAAAATGTGATTAGTGTCATGACTCATTGTATCCTGGACATATATGTATATGACAATTCTGGATAAGTAGGAGCTTAACCTGTTAAAGTATCCAGAACATACGCAAGGGTCACTCTCGATTCTCGTGGCGACTCAAGCTCTCCGTCTGCATTGGGTGGTGGTTTGACTTCAAATGCGTCACTTGCTGATTTCTCAGCGTGAAGTCACACTGACAAGGTCAGTTTATTGACGGTGGGCTTTTAGCTTTCACATAGTAAACTCGATGGAACTTTATATGCGATATTGAATGATATGAAATAACTTCACTTCAGTTAAGAACCTTAAGGGGCACACCTAATGTGAAATTTTCAAAAAATCGGTTTTTATTTTTTTTTTCATATTTCGATTGGTTGTGCCTTTAAAAGAAGCATACTAAAATTTCAAATCAATATCTGAAACAGTTTTTGAGTTACAGCCATTTAAAGAGTAGCCGCTCGGCAGTTAGATAACGATCATTTTATCTTTTAACGCGTTTTTCTCGAAACAGCATTTTCCGAATTTGCTGCAGTGATTACTCATAAACAAATGATCCCATCACTATCGAACTTTTTTTACATGTCCTTAAAAAGTTCTCCGTACAATGACCTATCGATTCGAAAATTTTTTTTAAAACGCCGCCATATTGTCAATTTTTGATTATTTTTTATCGTACGTCATTGTACGGACAACATTATCTAGTTTAGCGGGAATTTTTATACCCTGAACAGGGTATATTAAGTTTGTCACGATGTTTGTAACACCCAAAAAGAAGCGTCGGAGACCCTATAAAGTATATATATAAATGATCAGTATGTTGAGCTGGGTCAATTTAGCCATGTCCTTCTGTCTGTCCGTCCGTCTGTCTGTATATATACGAACTAGTCCCTCAGTTTTTAAGACATTCTTTTTTTTTTTTGCAAACGTCATTTTCTCTTCAAGAAGCTGCTCATTTGTCGGAACGGCCGATATCGGACAACTATAACATATAGCTGCCATATAAACTGACCGATCGGAATCAAGTTCTCATATGGAAAACTTTCGCATTTGACAATGTATCATCACCAAATTTGGTATAGATTATTTTCTAGGGCAAAAATGTAATCTCCGAAGAAGTTGTTCTGATCGGTTAACTATAGCATATAGCTTCCATACAAACTGGGCACATAGTTACTAACAGAAATGCACCTGTGAAGGGTATTTAGCTTCGGTGCAACCGAAGTTAACGTTTTTTCTTGTTTTTTTTTTTTTAGATTTCATCCACGGAGAAGGCCGTCGTTGGAGATCGACTATAACTTAAAAATTATTTAATTTTTTTCTTCAAAAATTTCACTGTATATTCTTGAAACATGTGTAAATATACTCTTAAAATTTTGAAATAATTGATCAAGTATTTTTTTTAATAAAAATTCCCAAAAATCACCTTTTTTTCAGGCCATTAAACTAGGTGTGCCCCTTAAGGCAGTAAAGTGCATTCTATTGAAAATTTAATTATGACACACATATGCAATTATTAAAAGAGCCGTTTCAAGCATTACAGCCGTTGCTTCCCCCTAAAACATCTGTTTGAACCATTGCCGAGTGCTCAAAACGGAATTTTCTCATTCCCATTCACTGCCATTCACTTTCAAACCGGACATAACCGCAACACGCCTACACATCCAATTAAAAGTAGATTTTCATTTCACAAATCAATTGCAATTCCGAATTATGTGAGATATTCTGTGGTAAATTAAATTTCGCCACTGCAGCAAAACTTAGACAATACAAAGTCGAAAGTAGAATCATTGTGTTGCGCTCATTTTACCACAGACAAACAAATTGGAGTGGAACTTATTTTTGTTTTTGTTGTTGCATGGAGCATTTGCAACCGCATTAAGACCTAACACAATTGGAGAACAACAAAGAAATTGCTTGGCTTAAAATTTATGAGCACCATAGGGATATTTTGAGCATGCAAACGTCACCTGGCTATAGCCCAAAGAGTATACATACATATACATATGTATGTACATACAAACAAGTTGTAAATAGTGCCGAAGTGGTTTGCATGCCACAAAAATGCCGCATAAACGAATTTTCGTACATTTTTGTAAGTGTGTGTGTGTGTGAGTTAGTATGCTCAATCACCCACCTATTTAATCCGATTTTCGGAGGAGGCCTTTCGCAAGAGAATGGAAACAAAAAATGTAATGCTAACGGGATTTCTTTTCTGCTTTAAACCCAGCAAAGCCGTTACAGGGCATACCCAAAATTGCCACACACTCAACACAAACATACATAGATATATATAAACATATATACATACATATATATAGTATAGTTATACATATACAGAGTATAGTTAGTCTACATTGCCTCCACCGTAATTTGTGTATTGTCTCTTTATATGTATGCCTGTGTGTGTTTGTATGTATGTGTTTGACGAGTTTTGCTGCAATCGTTTCTGCCGCATTGCGAGTATTTTCTGGTTTTACAATCAATTTAGTCAAAAGCAATCAATGGACAATTCGTTATTGTCTTTTCGTATATGCTCGAGTGATTGCAGTTGCAACATGCAGTTGCCTAACAAACCGTTGGCACAGTAATGCTACAACAGCACTCACCTATATACATACAAATACAAATGCATATGCAATTTTACACTTACAGACACACACACACACTCATTTATTTATGTAAAGTCCACTACTCCGACGAGGTCTGGTTTTGGTGGACGCTCGTATGGTTTGTTGTTGTAATTTACGTGCATCCAATTTACAGTGCCCAACAGACGATTGATGTCTGGCAAATCGAACAGAGAGCAAAACCGGCATCTGTACTACTTTTCTACTACAGAAGAGATATTAGGTGATTGAGGTCTGAGTTAATTCTCATTTTATTTCGGTACAGACGAGCTCGAAACTTACGAGAGAGTGTTTCAAACTTGTCGCAATGTTTGAAATTTTATTTAAATTAAGACGATATAGGCGGACCTTGGACCAAATTCAAAAAAAATATGTAGTCCCTTAAAATTATTGGTTTTCTTACCCTTAATATACTTGAAACTTTCCATTTGTGATAGACCTAAAAGGCTGGATGTCATATGGTTCGGTCTATTTGTTTGATATATTTGTTTGAAACGTAAAGAGTGATCCATTTCGCGGTCTCTCACTTTTTAAAGAATAAAACATAGCAACCTCAAATTTAATGGCAAGTATTTGTTATCATCAAAGAACATTCTGTGGCATTTATTTTTTGAAGATTATCTCTTTCAAATGTTGGCCGGGGGTCCGTCTCAGATGGTCCATCCATTCAGTCTAATTTTCGATGACTCGTTCGAGCATTTCGACTGGTAACTGGCGATCGACATACGTGATATTTTGCTCCAAGACCCGAATCGAAGCAGTATTGCCCGCATTGAATTTAGACTTTTCATATTCCCACAGAAAAAAGTCTAACGATCTGATATCACAAGATCTTGGTGGGCAATTGACCGGCTCAAAACGTTAAATTATCTGCTCAAAGTGCTCGCAGTGTTCTTTAAATAAATCCATTCATTGATGCGATGTGTGGGAAGTGGCGCTGTCTTATTTAAACCAAATGTTGATGAGCTTCAACCTCAGGCATCAAATAGTCGGTTATTATGACGCGATAACGGTCGCCATTAACGGTTACGTTCTGACAGGCTTCATTTTGTTTTTTCTGAATGAAATGACAGCTCTTCAGAGTGCCCTTCATTCCAATTGCGGCAATTGGAAAAAAGAAACTGGCCTCATCAATGAACAAAATTTGGATCGAAAACTTCGGATCTTCTTGAAATTTTACAAGAGCTCATAGAACGAATCGGTGTCCCTTGGGAAGGTAGAACGGTTTCAGTTCTTGCACAAGCTTTTTTTTGTATGCGCTCAATTTAAGGGGGTATTCTACTCAAGAATTTTGAAAAATTTGATTGTTTTTTTCATATATGACTTTGGAAGGATTTTTCAAAATTCGACTTATTTTCGGAGATACAGCCGATTTTGTGAGGTGGCGTCCGTGTTCACTAGAATTGTCTCCTAAACTTTTAACGCGTTTTCTCGAAACTACTTTTTTCCGCACGGTACCGGCATTATCTCAAGTTCTATACAACCGACTTACTTGAAATTTTCTGTGAACCTTCTTTATATAATCCTTTACCGTTCCTACCAGCCACCAATTTTTGTTTTTAATATTTTAAAAAAATTCAGATTTCTAGAGTAGAATACCCCCTTAAGATCTCGACGTAAAATGCGTCAAGTCATTAAACACGTCAGACCGAGTTGCTGTAAAAGGCGACGAATCGACTCTCCACGACCTTCGTGGACACTCTAAGCTGCGGCTGCTATATTTTTTCACTGCGTACTGGACGTCGTTTGTTCGGTCGATTATTATCCAATAATGAATGTTGAGTTTCAAAATGGGCGTCCTCTATCAAAGACAGGAAAAAAACTTCTACTTGGATCACGCGTTACATATGAATGATTTCACAATTTTTAACAAATTAAATAAGAACTCAGGGATGTCTCAAACGAAGGCTGTAATTGTAATTCAAAATATTTAAATAATTAAATAGCACATATAACGGGTGTTTTTTCAGACATATGGTTTCCTATGAGACAAATACCTTTTTTGGAGTTGGTCTCTTTAACAGCTGGTTTTCCATTTCATAATGAATAGATATATTATGGAAAAATATTTGCAAATCGTGTTAATTTCTATATGTCCAGAGTAATGGTTCGTAGCGCACGCTATGTTCAATATTTGGTCAACATAATCGCCCAGCAGAGTCGGTAATTCGAAGTACCTTGGATCGGTTTTGCACCACGTTTACTTTAACGGATGATGAGCATCCTCAGAGACAACGTTCTGTGTGCACTGAAGAGTCTGTTGCTGCTGTGGAGCAGAGTAACGAAGAAATCCGAATGAGTTCATCCGCCATCGCGCTCAACAATTTTAGCTATACTTTTCGTAGGGATCTTGTTTTGAAGGGTTTACAAATTCAACGCGTGCAAGAATTGAAGCCAAATGGCCATAAAGCGCCTCGCACGTTTATTGAATGAGGCCACAATGAGATCGAGGGCCATCGCAATTTTCACAAAAAAATTTTTTTAAGCAATGAACTGCTGGTTAAGATTAGTACAATCAAGTGGTACACCGACGGCTCGAAAACATGGAAGGGAATTGGCACAGAATTCGCCATTTACCAAACTCTCCATACCTATGGGTGGTTTTCCGAGCATTTTTCAAACAGAAGTCTTTACAATAAGTCGGTGCAAAGTAACTATCGCAACGAACATATATGTATATAATCATAGTGAGCGACAGTCAAGCGGCACTCAAAACAATCTCTGCCTATGAGATCAAATCGCTACTGGTACAGGAGTGTAGAAAACGGCTGAATAGTCTAGCGAAACCTAACCAAATGCACCTCATCTGGGTGCCCGATAAAAAAGGTATAGCCGGTAATGAACTGGCTGATGAGCTCGCCCAAACCGCAGTTTCCGCTAACATGGTAGGACGTGAATTCTCATACCATAAAATAGCTGCTCGGCAAGGAAAAAGGAGTAGAGTAGGCAGAGAGTGAGAGGTGTTAGTAACAACTTCAAAGCATGCGACATGCCAAATTGCTAACAGGGGATTAATCCCAATCTCAGCAGGCTTAAATATGTAATCAACCTCCCTAGGGACAAACTCAGGATACTTGTGGCATTCTAAACGGGCCATTGTAAGTTGAAAAAGCACTTATGGACTGGCTTTTTGTGCGAATTACCGATTCTACGACAGGGAGCCTGAAACTCCAGAACATCTCCTAATTTACTGCATAGCAGTCTGTAAACGCAGGAAAAAGACCTTCGGATTCATGTTTCCAAATCCCATCGCCCCACTACCATCTAGTTTGACTTAGGAGAGGGCAAAAGCCTCATATACTTATCTTATCATATCTTAAGCGACGAAGCTTACTTTTGGTTGAATGGGTACATTAATAAAAAGAATTGTCACATTTGGAGTGGTGATATCCACAAGCCATGATTGAGAGACCGTTACATCCTCAAAAACTCATAGTTTAGTGTCCTGGAGCAGTGGGAATCAGTGGTCCATATTTCTTCAAAACTTAAGCCGCCTATAATATTACAGTCAATGCGGCACTCTATAGAGTCATGATTATTGTGTCTTATTTGTAGGTTATTGATGTGGATGATCTTTGATTTCAAAAAGAAGACAATAAGTGCCTCTGTGGCAGGCCGACGAAACAATCAATTTATTGAAAGAAACTTTTGGTGCGCCCCTTGTTTCGCGTCGTGGGCTTGTTTCGTGGCCTCCAAGATTTAATACCGCTGGACCCTTTTTTGAAAGGTTATATCTACATAGATAAGCCTTAGTCGATTGACGTCTTGGAGGAGAACTCGAAAACTCGAAAATTGATCCTCTCAGCTGAAGTAGGGGTTCTGACGTACAGTTTATAAGAAAGGTGTATTTTAAAGGTATAGGGTTTCCTTGAGGGATAGCTTTAACTTACCATACTCTTTTCTTACTTTATAATTTTAATTTTTCTTTACTTTTTTTCAGCGAAAACATATTTCT
Organism: Bactrocera correcta; assembly: GCA_027475135.1. Lineage (NCBI taxonomy): Eukaryota > Metazoa > Arthropoda > Insecta > Diptera > Tephritidae > Bactrocera > Bactrocera correcta. The sequence goes on along the minus strand of CM050325.1, from coordinate 76,014,522 downwards.
GATTTAGCAATTTAGTAAAGTAAGTAGGCCAAATTACCGTGTATCAAGTGAAAACAGTTTTGAAGAAATTTCAGACTCTTCTCTCTTCGATTTCACATTTCAATATCCGACAATGCGAGAAACCATCAGCTTATTTTGGGAACGTTTTGTAGGCCGATGGTATAGAAAATTATGTGACACCCACAAAACACATTACCGGCACTCACCTTTTGACACGGTTAAGCGATCGAACGTTAGCGATTTAGCGATTATTAGCTACGTGTAAGCGCACGGATTGATCGAGAAAGAGGCTCGGCGCCGTCCGTCAGTCCCTTTTGTTCATTGTGTCCGGTCTCCTCGGGTGTGGCGTGTATGATGCAGGTGTGTTCAGTGTGAGGTGTGGATGATGAATATGGTGTAGATGTGTGGAGTATGATGTGGATGATATATGTAGATGGTGTAGTCGTGTTGAGTATGGTGTGTATGTGTGGGATGTAGTAGTATTATATTAAGAGGGGGGTCAGGTGCTCATTTAGCCAGGGTTCACAATATAAAACCGAACTCATGTGTTTTAACTCTGCCATACTACTACTTAAGGATTCCATCAAGTCAATGGCTTATGACATAATAAAGACAAATGTCCATGTTGCATCATATCTAGGATTTTCTACTTTCAACAGATGTTCTATTCTTCCAAAATATACCCTTTTATATAGTGCATGCCTTTTAGTCTAAAAATATCACCGGTACTGAGAATTGCTTGAATTTTTCCTTACCGGCAAATATTCCAAGTTCTTAAAGCAAACATATTAAAGCCAACATTTTCCAGTACTACACACTACAGTTAAAATTTAAGCTCCTCACACTACGGAACCACCAATCAACCATGTGCTTCAGTCTTTCAATATTGCCACAACAGCGCATGCAATGCAACGCTGCCGTCACGTAGATGCCATCCAAAGGTCAACCAACTACTTTGTACCGCCAACAAGACTCTGGTAGACCACAAGAGCCGACGAAACAATCATTCGCGACACGTGGCTCCCTATAATTTTCACGTAGACACGTATTTACCAAACACAGGAATATAAAAAAGTAATATTTTTGTGCTGGCACGTGCCGACCAACTGTCCAAAAGAACAGCCGGTTGAATTGAAATGAAAAAATATGAGGCATATTTTATGTGAGATCAAAGTTGAAGGGCGCGAGGTTGCAGGTTGTGATAAACCAACTCACATACTATTACACACACAAACACACTTGAGTTGTTATGTACCGTTAAAGTGGAAAACCGGCAGATTCTGGTGTTCCAATATTTACTTTAATGCATTTATGTAAAAGGCCACAAACAAATGTAAGGGAACCAATCCGATTTCACCCGTCATCGCCAGCGCTTTAAAATGTGTGTATGTATAACTGCATATGTATGTTTGTGTGTGTTGTTACGTTAAATACTAGTAAGTAGTCGCTCTCCGATTCGGCTTCACATCCAATTATGTCCACACCCCTCCCTCCATTGGATTAACAATGAAATGGCGAATAAGCGCCAGCATGAACCGGGTGTAAGCATTGCTTTGTATGTATATGAGTAGTGAAGTGAAGCATGAGTTTACTTTTTCGGCAGCATTTACAACTATTGAATTTTTTATGAGCACATGCCATAAACATATAAGTGAATACTCACTTACATACCAACATACACAGAAGTACATTATTGTATCTCCCGATCTCATGGCAACCTGCTGGACTTTTATCGCCATTGTACCATCGCTGGCCATAAGAGACTTAATTTTCTCAAATTACTAGGCCGGTTTGATGAGTCAGTGTATTTCGTACTGAAAAAATCGAACCCAACAACTGGGTTTAATACATACATATATACCAAAAAAATAAATGAAAGTGAAAAAGGTTCTCTGAGCGCCATTCACTTGGGAGTGGCCAGAAAGGATTACTTTACATACGACTCAAGCAGCTCACGACTTCCGGTCTTAGACAAAGTATACTCTGGGTAGCAGAAAAACATCCGTTTGAAAAGGTGCTAAAGTAAGAAAGGAAAACACAGCCACCATATAAAATACAAGAAAACAGCCTCGAATGAGAGACCAACCTTTCCATAACGACCACGGTAAACGCATTAGGGATTACGATTTGAGTACATCCCCTCAAATCTGAATGTCAAGTCCCCTACTTGGTAAGGTGCCACTGCACAGCTGGTTGATGTTCTCACAAGACTATAATGCGATGAACGGAACAAGGACTGGGATGTGTAGGTTCTAATGGCATTTACTACCATGTGTGGGATTTGTTGTGTAAGAGAGCTTCAAAGCGAAGTATTTCAGCAAATCGCTGATTTACGCCCACGACCCGACGGAAGAGAAAGACGATGAAAGATGAGAGCTGCCGCCGCTACAATGTCAAAATTGTACTTGGCAACTTTGACACCAGGATGTGCAAGGAAAGTATCTTTGGCACAACGGTTCATGATGAAGCATTCCGAAATGGGTTAAGGCTGATCGACTTCACGGTGGCCCGAAATATAGTTATCTGTAGTACTAAGACTTTATCAGAGCGGCTGTAGACCTGGTCAATCTGCAATCAACTAGATTTTCACCATGCGCAAAATCTTGGAAAAGCCCCGTGGAAAGAGTGTCGACACATACCACCTCTTCGTCGATTTTGAAGATGTTTTTTACAAGAGAAGGAACTGCCTTTAACCGCTATGTGTGAATTTGGTATCCCTGCAAAACTAATACGGCTGTATTAACTGAAGTTAAGCAATACCAAAAGTTCCGCTAGGATTGGGAAGGACTTCTCCGAGCCGTTCGATACCAAACGAGGCAATTCCCTATCGTTCGACTTCTCCAATTTGCTGCTGGAGAAAATAATTCGAGCTGCAGAGTGGAATCAAGAAAGCACAATCTTCAATAAGAGTTTGTAAGACTGCCGATGATATTGATATCATTGTTAGTTCTGCTATCTCCAAACTGAATAAGGAAGCGAAGCAAATGGGTCATCAGAAAAACAGTCGTCGCACTCGCGACTTGGCTCCTTCGCCACTGCTGACAGTCATAACTTCGAAGTCGTAGATAATTTCGATCTTCGAGACCTTGGAGCCATCATCCATCAACGCAGAATATCTCTTGCTAACAGATGCTACTTTGGACTGAGTAGGCAATTGAGAAGTAAAGTCCTCTCTCGACGAACAAAAACCAAACGCTATAAGTCCCTCATAACCCCCGTCCTGCTATATGATGCAGAGGCTTGGACGATGACAATAACTGATGAGTCGACGTTGCGAGTTTTGGAGAGAAAAGTTCGGCGAAAGATTTATGGTCCCTTGTGCGTCGGCCACGGCGAATATCTCATTCTACGGAACAATGAGATACCTCATTGACCTCATCGACATAGTTCAGCGAATTAAGAGACAGCGGCTACGCCGGCTGGGTCATGTCGCATGAATGGACGAAAACACTCCAACTATGAGAGTATACGACGCAGTAGCTGCCGGGGAAGCAGAGGAAGCGGAAGATCTCCATTTATTTTCCTGCCCTATATACCCTTACATGTAATATTTTTGTGAAATCTATGAAAATTATCTGTACAGAGATGTTCATTGCTTGAAAAGCAACAAAAAACATTTCAAAATCATAATTTTAGTTGTAGAGGCCAACTCGTAGTATAGTATATGATAGTATTCCTCAAACACAAATAAAGCTTGAGAAATAAAGCTAGTTTCAATGTCTGTTGAAAGTTGTCTTTAACATTTAATGTCAGCGTACGAGAACTAAAACGCTAACGGACCTATCGAGCCTTCTCCGTAGCAAGCAGTTACCCAGTAGAGTACTCTAATTTCGTTTAATGTTTTAACCCTCCACAATTTGTTGTTGCAGTTAGCGGATAGCGAATGTACGCACGTGACCAGATTTTCAGACAAACTAAACGATTGAGTGAATGAATTGTGAATCCTCAGTGGTTTGGGAAAATTGAAACGAATTAGTCTGCACAGACTGGAGGGAGCTTCGTTTAAAGCTTGAGGTAAATTGCCAGAGATTAAACACATATTGTAAATGTGTTATAAAGGCTTCTTTACATTCATATTCCATAAAAATTAATACTGATAACCTCTATGCCTTGGAAGAACTCCAAATCCAGGATTATTTTTCATTATTTTTAATAGTTACGAATCTGATCACTTTATATTGATTAAATAGGTCCAAAACTTCAGACCTTAGTACGTTTTGAGACTAAGTAGTTAACAGGTGCAGCGCCTAAACTACCTTCGACTCTATTATGGGATTTAGAAAAGACTTTTACTATCTATTGGTCAATAATAAGAAAATGGTAACCAAGGAAACTGTGCGAAAAACAATAATTCAAACTAAATTTTAGCCGAGGTTCTTAGAAGATTACACTCATGAATTATAGAAAGCTAACTGAATACAAATTCGCTATTATATGCAGAAAAAAAAAAAACAAATCCGTTATCAACTAGTGATGAAAACTTGTGTGACCTCCTATTTACCAAAAGGATCCTTACTAAAATATATATTTTTATTACACTCAATAGAGTTATCTCTAGATCTAGATGACGACAGAAAGCCGATATTTAGATCTCGGCATGTGAAATCGTTCGGCTATTTGGCCCAGACGGACGACGCTCAGAGAACATTCCTCACCCGTGTGAACTTCCTCCAAATGCCATTAAGCAATACCAAAAGATCCGTCAGGATCGGGAAGGAACTCTCCGAGCTGTCTTGGCACCCACGTCATTATGGATAGTCAAGACTTCGAAGTCTATCTTGAAACCATTAACATTAACACCGACAACAACGTCAGTCTCGAAATCCAACGCAGAATAACTATGCCAACGAGTGCTACTCCGGGCTGAGAAGGCAATCGAGAAATAAAATCCTCTCTCGACGAACAAATACCAAACTCTATAAGTCACTCATTATTCTCGTTCTGCTATATGGATCAGAGACATGGACGATGACACCATTTGATGAGTCGACATTACGAGTTTTTGAGAGAAAGGTTCTACGAAAGATGTATGGTCCTTTGCCCAATTGCAACGAAGCATTCGAAAAAACGATGAGCTGTGCGATATATACGACGACATTGCCATAGTTCAGCAGCTACGCTGGTTAGGTCACGTCTTCCGAATGGATGAAAATATTCCATCTCTGAAAGTATCCGACGCAGTGCCCGCCAAGGAAAGCAGAAGAACGCCTTCACTACGCTGAAAATACCAGGTAGAAAAATACCTGGCTACACTGCAATATCCAATTGGCGTCAAACCGAAAAAACGACTGTTGTAAACTCGGCTATAAACGCGTAAGCGGTGTCTACGCCAATAAAGAAGAAAGAAGAAGGAGAAGAAAAGTTGTTGGGATGCGTCAGTACCTTCCCAAAAGCCTTTAAGAAGAACTATTGTTAAATATTCTAAGCGCTTTAGTATTCTGGTTGTATCGAGCTATCATTAATATAAGGCGCTGAAAGCCGAAAGGACTGGAACGTAGTTCCAGTTTCGCAGATTCGCGCTTGATTCCGATCGTTCAGTTCTATGGCAGCAAATGCTGTAGTCTCCGACTACTCCTTCAGTAGAATACTCTTCTATGTGTTAGAAACTTATACCCTGTACAGGGTATAAAATATGTCAACTCACACATTCGCTGAACACCACTGAATTTTATATATTGCAAATCTCAGCTTTTCCATGTTGGCACTTGTACTCGTAAATGAATGATTAATCACTTTCGCCATGGATTCCATGTGAAGCATTACTCTTGCAGCAACATCAACTTAAAAAGCACAAAACGAAAAGTGTGTGCAAATGGAAGCGTTAATGGTTATGCCAATAATGGTCAATCTAATATTCAGAGTCAAAAGAGAAAATGAATTGAATTAATGTGAATAACCATAATCATATGCAAACGGCAAATATGGGAAAAAATCCCACTTATGGAAATACGCTGAGTATTATGCGCAAATGCACACACATACATATGTAAGTTTATACCGAAGCATGTGTGTAAGTGTTCGAGTTGAGCTGCTAATTGCTGTCGGGATTATAATGAAAGCTTCAATACTGAGGCATTAAGGCATGTGTGGTTGGAGTAATAGCAAAAAATAAGCTTATGATTGAACCCCGCACTGAAGCACTCAAGCGTAGGATATATTGTATAAGTATGTGTGTACGCCGGCGCTGACCATTCAATCACCCAACCCAACGATCACATTATTAGTCAGCGATAAAGTTTGTTCATGTAAGTCGGCAAACAAGGTGCGATTTTAGAATTTTTTTTTTATTTAAAAATCAACATAAATAAATATTTGTTTCATTGGTTGGTTAAAGGAAGCAGATCGCGAATATTAGCAGTCGCACTTAAGCCATCAAGCTCCCAAAGAACCACTGCAGCGATGCATAACTTTTTTGTACTCTTAACATTCTCCGCTTTTGGACAATTTGGAAGCTATTCCGTCTCTTTCCGGTGGAATGCTTGGTTTTTGCAAACTTAAAACAATAAGATTCCATAGCGTATGTCTTTCACTCCGTATACTCCGACTTGTGCTCAGCCATAGTATTCCAATAATTTCAAAAAAAAAAAAAAAAATTTACTTCTTTCTCATACACACTACCCTCTTTCGATAAATCTTATGTCGATAGTACTAAAAATCTGATAATTTCTCTTAAACTACATTTATTATCAACACTTGGAGGAACTGAAATATCTGGGTAGAGCAATTATCACCTAAACCCACTACATGAAAACGCGTTAAGCATTTTTTAGCATGGCTTGCCATTGTGAACTCCTATAACTGAGAGAAATGTAACTCGATAAAGCTAAAGAGTTATCTAGACCACTCAAACTTTGGCCAGGATCCGACCATATACTGGATATTACCAAGCTAAGCCGCAACTGGAAAAGAGAATTTTTCAACTATCCCAGTCAAGAAAATATTCTTTACAAAGCCATTAACCCTACAGTTTTCAGTAAATTTTAACTGACGTATGTTATCGATTTGGATCTATGGTCAAACGTTATCAAGACTATTTTAACTTCATGCTTTTCTTCGTTTTTTTTTATGAGATTGGAATACTAACTTGAATGAGAAAGTATAAAAAATTTGCGTAAAGTATTGACTACTGCTCTTTACACATTTTGAGCACCTTTCTGGCAATTTGTGGATACCAAGTCAATGGGAATGTTCGTCTTTTGAAGCAAAAAAAAAAATCAGACACCCAATTTTCGACTTCTGCGTAAAAATCGAAGTGCTACTCAGGCAATGCGTGTCCCATCGATGAAAAGAAAAATAAAATCGGAAGGGGCCAAGTCTGATAAATGCAGTGGGTGGGTAACAGCTCCTTTGATTGTATCCTAAGCCGATTTTACTTTGTGTGCAGGTACATTGTCGAATAACAAAATTACGTTGCCGTATCTTCTGGTTTATTGTGGTCGTTTTTCGATGTATGGTTCAAATTGATAACACTGGCCTACACTCATTTTGGTGCCTAAGATTTTATATCTGATTTTGGATTTATTTGTATTTTATTGTTCATAAGAAATGAGAAAAAACATCTAGTAGCGGGAATGTGGTTCATCCTACCTACTACGTATATACGGACTACTAATGCGCACAGAGCTGCACCAAACCAAAAAATTTTTTTTTGTAGGCCAGTGTAATTTGTTGACTATAGCGTTTAGTATTAACAATTTCAACAGGTTTGAGAAGTTCATGAATACCCTTCTACCCTTCCACTAAACATGGAGCAATACCTTCTTATCGATCGATCTGTTTTTGAGGGCGATGATAATGACTGTGTCAGATAAAACTATGATTTTCTCCATTAAGGATTCTTAAAATAAATCCATAAATTCATGGCCACTAACAATTCGATGCAAAACTGATCTTCTTTCGTGTCTTTGAAACAAAATTTCACAAATATTGTTTCGGCTTTCCATTCATCTTTCATTCAATTCACCGTTGGCAATGCGCAAAGAACCATAAATCTTCCGCAAAACCTTTCTCTCGAAAATTCGTAACTCCGACTTATCAGCTGTTGTCATCGTCCATGCTTCTGCACCATAAAGCAGGACAGGGATGATGAGTCACTTGTAGAGATTGGCCTTTGTTCGTCGAGAGCTACGTTGGATTTCGAAGTTGACGTAGTTTTGATGTTAATGCTGGTTCTAACGAAATTACCTACGACTTCGAAATTATGGCTGTCAACAGTGACGTGAGAGCCAAGTCTTGAATGCAATAAATGTTTGCGTGATAACAGAAGATATTTCGTCTTATTCTCGTTCACTACCAGACCCATATGCTTTGCTGCCTTATCCAGTCTGGAGAAAGCAGAGCAACGGCGTGGTTGTTATGGCTGATGGTATTAATATCATCGGCGTATGCCAACAGTTGTACACTCTTATAGATTAGAGATTAAGCTCTGCAACTCGAATAATTTTCTCAGCAGTAGATTGAAGAGGACGCACGTTAGGGAGTCGCCTTGTCTGAAACCTCGCTTGGTATCGAACGGCTCGGAAAGGTTCTTCCCGATCCTGACGGAGCTTTTGGAATTGTTCAAAGTCAGTTTACACCAAATTCAAACATCGCGGCATAAAGGCAGCTGCTTTTCGTGCTGTCAAAAGTTGCTTTAAAATCGACGAATAGATGGTGTGTGTCGATCCTCTTTTCACGAGTCTTTTCCACGACTTTGCGCATAATGAATATCTGGTCAGCTGTTGCCACACTGATAAGGCCCAATCAGTTTGTTGACGGTGGGCTTTAATATATCACACAGTACGCTCGATAGAACCTTATAGCGATGTTGAGGAGGGTTATCCCACGGCAGTTGCAGCAGTTTGTTTGGTCTTCAAACTCCTTCATGGTCGAGCAATAGAACGTCTGTTCCATCGTCATCGATTGCAGAATCGGGTTCACCATACCCATGTGTTAAGTTCTTATTGTCATTCAAAAAACAGGAATATTGTTCCAATCACCAGATCACCTCCGGGGGTTCTACAAGAGTATGATACGATCTTGAAACCTTCTATTGTCAAGCTCTTCGTACTCACGCATTTCATCTTCTCTCTTTTTTGTCTGCAAATGCATCTCGCTTCCCTTTTCAACTCTCGGCATCTATCCCATTCCGCACGTGTTAGGTAGATTGCCTGCTTTCTCCCCTCTGCGACACGCAGTCCTCATGGTACCAGCTGTTCTTTTGCCTTTTCACACATTTACATCTCAACATATAGAAATTTATATGCATACATAACTTTACAAAATAGTGTGAAGTTACAGCAAATAATAGAACGCCACGCATAAACTGTTATTTTTAATTCATGAACAAACTTTGTATTTGCTCAGGCTACCAAGCAAGCTTTAGAGCACTTTAGAAATTTATGCAATTATGTGTAAATATATTTCTAATCGCATGGCGTTAGTATATGGATGCATATGTAACTAAACTGGTAACCCACCAAGAAATCTACTACTAAAATTAATAATAAGCGTTGCCCATACTCGTAAAATAAATTTTAATTATTGAAATAATAAAAAAACTGCAACAAAATGTCCAAATAAATATAACCATAAGATAAAAAACATTTTAATTCAATCTGTGTAGCAGAGTTGTCATGTATTCGAAAGTCACAATTACTCAAACAAAATTCATTGCAAATGTTAGGTGTTGCTACTGTGTTTTTGAATAATATTTTTTATGTTATTTTCGCAATAAGTGAATTAATTTAAGGTCTCACGTGCGGGCCATTTAGTTTAGTCAGCTCCTTAACTTTAACTTTAACCTTTTCTTTGAAACATTTCTTTAACATTTCTTTGAAAACTCCGCTGCTTCGTCAATTTTTGATTTTGTATATTTATGACAGCCGAAAGGATACTTCAGATGCCGTATTTAATACATACTACTGTGTCTAAAAAGCAAAATATGGTTACATTTGAATTTAAACTGTCAGTCACATTTATATCAAATTTCATGTCAAAATATTCATTACTGTTTGAGATACGTGTCGTTTTGTGAGCTGCTAAAAGTGAGTTTTTCGTTTTTTGCTACGAAATTTGTTGAGCAAAGAATTAGCATTAAATTTTGTTTACAGAATCAATTTTCTGCTGCGGATACGTTGAGGATGGTGTAGAAAGCCTTTGGTGATGAGGCTATGTCTAAAAAAATGTTTACAAGTGGTATGGAGAGTTCCAAGCCGACCGTGAACGTGTCGAAGACGAAGAGCGTCCAGGGCGACCGTCAACCTCAACCGACGAAGCTCACGTTCAACAAATTTTGGTGTTGAAAAACCGTCGATTAACAATTAGAGACCTTGCTGATGAAGTTGGCATATCGAAAGGCTCAGCCGAAAACATTTTGAAGGATGTTTTGGGCCTCAAGCGCGTCAAATCTCGACTGGTACCGAAATCATTGAATTTTTTGGAAAAAAGGCGTCGCGTTGAAGTGTGTGAAAGGATGATTTCCGACTACCAGGGTGTCATGAAATGCATTATAACTGGCGATGACGAAACAACTGATCAATCGAGCGAATATCGTGCCAAAAGAGACCCGAGACCAAAAAAATCGCGCCAAAATCGCTCAAAAATCAAGGTCATGCTGACTGCTTTCTTTGATTATCGTGGTGTTGTGCATTATGAATTCCTTCCAACCCGTCAACAAGGAATATTATTTGAACGTTATGCGTCGTTTGCGTAACGCTATCCGCCTAAAAAGGCCGGAATTGTGGAAAGACAATTCTTGGTTTATACACCACGATAATGCACCATCCCATACTTCCCTCATAATTCGTGATCATTTCGCCAAAAACTCAACCTATATCGTTCCGTAACCACCGCATTCACCTGGTCTGGCGCCGTGCGATTTCTGGCTGTTCACCGCTCCGGGACACCGTTTTTATATGATAGAGGAGATTCAAGCCGCAGCGAAGACGGAACTGAAGGCCATCCCGGAAAGTGACTACAACCAGTGCACAGAACACAAACACTGCACTGTTTCGAAGATTGGAAAATTCGTTGGCATAAGTGCATTGCATCGGGAGGGGATTACTTTGAAGGGGATGAAATTGATTTGGAAGAATAAACAAAGAATTTTCAAAATAAATACAATGTCATTATGTCCTTATTTTTTGGGCACAGTAGTACATTGTGACAAAAAAGTTTGCGGAAATTGCAATTGAAATTGCCCGGGTAAAGGATATTTCCAAAAAATGTATTTTGTTGAGCTGGTAGGACTATCCTTCATTATTGTTCCAAATATGACCACGATCTGTCAGCAAGCTTATTTACAACAGTTGCTTAAGTCTGTACAGCTCAGCTCGTGCGAATTCCAATCCCACATTCACAGAGAGAATATAACAGCCGATGAGATATAGGTTTATGAGCCGATTTAGCCATAACCATATGTACATATACATACGAACTAGCCCCTCAGCTTTTGTGATATCAACCGTAAGTGAAACTTTACACATGTCTTTTTCTCCTCAAAGAGCTATTCATTAGTCAGAACAGCCGATATCAGCCCACTGTAGCATGAACATAGCTGCCATACAAACTGAACGATCGGAATTAAGTTCTTGTATGGAAAATTTTTTCCTTGGACGAAATATCTTCACCAAATTGAGCTCAAGTTATTGTCTCACCAGTAATTCAATCTCCGAAGGAATTATTTATATCTTTGGTGCAACTGAAGTTATTGTTTTTTTATTATTGATAGCAGCAACACACCCATTTAATCTTTGGTTACTGAGTTGTCTACAACACTATGTGTATAAATTTTTATAAAGGGTATTTATTTGATTTCCTAGAGCGTATTTCACGTATTATTGCAATTGTACCATTTACAGCGAATTACTTTGAAGAATCGATTCATTTACGGCTGCTACACAAATGCATACATATGTGTGTACATATGTAAATGTAGTTATATAAGTGTAAATGTGCTTGGTTTGAGCTTTCCAGCTCATTGTTTGAGTATGAAAGTGCTTGTCGAAACGCTTTTGTGCTTATTTCATTAAACTTTCTTCTCACATTCATTTCATTTCACTTTGGTCTCCTACAAGCGAAATCGCCAACTTCTACTCTGCACTGAAAATCCCTGGGAATTGGATTGCTTCGCAAATGATTCACTGGCATTAGCTTCAACGCCTTTGCATATTCCCTAGAGCTTGTATGGACACACCAAGTCTCATATTATCCGCACGCTTGCTCTCATATTATCCAACAAACACACGCACACAAACACAGCTCACATTTATTTTCATAATAATCGAAATGATTTTTAGGGCTAAAATTAAGTGGAAACGAATTTGTGTTGGATTTCGAATTTTAATCAAAGCAAATTAAGCTTTGCCCCATTGATGTGGAAAGATGTGAAGACTACGAAAAAATATATTTTTTCACACGCATACGAGTTGATAAGCACTAAACATACATATATTTGATATGTTGTTGATGTTTCCCCATTCTCTGCTCCACTTCAACTGTAGCTGGCCATTTTTCAGCTCAATTTCGTATTTTACTCGAGTGGCACAAACGAACGAGAAATTTTTCATTTTCCTTTGTATTACCGTTCTCGGTGCTAACCACTCCTCAGACATTTATTTTTCATAATCGCTGGGGAAATTTCACTTTCAGTTAAAAATATAATAGAAAATATGAGAAAGATTTTCAAAGAGCTTCACCTGCGTGTGAATTTTAAAAAGTAATGAAAATAGGTAAAACTCAATTTATAAAATAAAGAAAAATTTAGGAATATTCTTCAGCCTTAACTGCTAATGGATTTTTTATAACACATATTTCTAATAGCCTCTCTTCAAGTTATTCAAATTTGGTGCAAATTTCATTAAGTAAATTTTTTTTAATGGCTGGAAACTTTGTTTTGATATTTCCCTACATCCAAAAATGTTCTACTACGACTGAAAACATGCATAAAACTAGGCAGGTGGCAACTATATTTAATATTATTTTTTCAAGATACGAAAATATGAGATTATGGTTTACACAGAGAATGAACCACTTTTTTATAATATGTGACCTAGTCTACGAAAAGGGGGCTTTCAAAAAAAATATAAAAAAAAATAAAAAAATATAAAAAGAAAAATAAAAAAATATAAAAAAAATAAAAAAAATATAAAAAAAAATAAAAAAAGGAAATAACAAAAATTGAAAAAAAATAAATGAATAAAAAAATTGATTTTTTGACACCTAAGCCCCCTTTTCGTAGACCAGGTCACATATAGTGCATATGGCTTACAGAGAAGAAAAACCACATTTCATGAAGATATCTCGTCAAATATAATAGATATAAATATAAAAGACAAAGACTGATTTTTAATCGATCAATTTGTATGACAGCTATATGCTATAGTGGTCCGATATCGGCGGTTCCGTCAAATGAGCAGCTAGGTCATCCTCCTCGCGGTAATCTCTCTTGTCCTCAATACACCTGTGCCAGAGTTTTTTCCAATCCTCGAAACCGTTGTCAATTCAATTTCCAGAATAGCCTTCATTGCGGGTAGAGATCACGTTTAATGTCTTCAATGGACTCAAAACGTTTTCCCTGGAGCGTTTGAGTTTACTGAATAGCCAGAACTCACACGGAGCCAAATCAAGCGAATACGGTGTTCGGGGAACGATAATGGTTGAAAAGTTGTCGAAAAACTCACGAAGAGTCAATGCAATATAGGATGGTGCCTTCTCGTGGTGCATAACTCAAGAATTATCGCACCATAATTCCGGCTTCTTCTTACGAAAAGCTTCACCAAATGACGCTTAACACTTAAATAGTATGCCTGGTTGACAGTTAGGCTGATCGTAAACAAATCAGAGCGCACCACACGTCGAAAATTGAAGAAAACTGTCAAAACAACTTTGATTTTTGACTTGCTTTGGCATGATTTTTTTTTCGTCTCCGGCTCACCATTGCTACGATATTCGGCCGAATGGTCGTCTGTTTCTTGGTCGTAATCGTCGATTCTTAAGCACCAATTTTTTTATTTTATTGACATGGTGATCATCAGTTGATGTTGATGATTGACCTGGACGTGGTTCGTCGTCAACGCAATCTCGACCCTCTTTCGATAATTTGTACCAATCAAAAACACCTGCTCGTGACAAACAATTATCACCAAAAGCCTTTTCCAACAATCTGTACTGTTTGTTACCAGAAATTTAATTCCGCACAGGAAATTTAATGGAACTTGTTTGTTGAATAGTCTCACTCATCGCAAAAATCGTTTATGTACTTTAGAAAGACAAGCGTGTACCAAATATTAACGATTATTATGATGTGATATTTGCCCAGATGTCAGTGAAAGTCATATGAATGTACAAAAAGAATATTTGGCGCAAAGTCCGATTAAATAGTCTCACTATTTTTACCCACAGTTTTATTTGGTATTCGACGTTTCCTTCTGTGCTAAAATTTTCTTGTATGTTCATGTATAAGAACGATCATTAAAAACAAAGCCAACATACTTAAGGGGTATTCTAGTCTAGAAATTTAAAAAAATCGAAATTTTTTTTTTAGCTTGAAAGCTTAACTATTCAAGAATATGTGTACAAGAGGATTTTTGAAAATTCAAATTATTTTCGGAGATATGTTTAGGCATTTTTCTGACCCGGCATCCAAACTGATTCAGCCGGAACCCGAAACTTTAAACGCGTTTTTCTCAAAACTGACTTTTTCGGAACGATACCCACGATTTCTCAGGTTCTACAGGACCGATTTACTTGAAATTTTTATAAACTCTTCTTTATAAGCTTGTCTATGGTTCGCACTAGCCCAATCCCCAAATTTTTATTTTTATTATTTTTTACTAAAATTAAAAATTACCTGAAATTCATGCTTCTAGACTAGAATACCCCCTTAATGAAAGTAAAGTGAGTAACATGCTCTTTGTTGCTTCAGCAAATGGATTTTAAATTGTTTTTGAAATAGACAACACAAATTTAGCATATGTGGAACATTCGGCCATTATCTTGGGTATCAAGAAATAGTTATATTAATTGACCACCTTCGTAATTTCATCTTCTACGTATTTTACTTTTTAAAAGGCTTGTCAGCCAAACGATATCAGTTAATCAAACAGCTAAGTTTGACCAGTTGAAACCTAAGATTTCACATGTTATTTGAGAGATAATGTCTTAATAAGAATAAAGTACACAGAGATAATGCCGCAGAACGTGGATTTCGTGAATTTCTATTAAGAAATAAATGTGCGAACAGAATCGAATGCGTTCAATATATGGCCCAATTTAATTTTTCCAAAGCATTAAGCATTATTTTAGACACATATGTATAAGATAAAGTACGTTTAAGGGACACACATTTGGAAATTTGAAAAAAAAAAATAATATTTTATCACATGTTTGGAAATTTTAAGGATATGTTTATAAATATTTTAAACATATACAGTTAAATGTTTGAAAAACTTAATATTTTTTTAGTTACACACGATCGCCGACGGCGCTATGAAAACGTTTTTCACTGGTGCGGTTATTCTGGCCATCTGGATTTCCGTGGATGAAGGCTAAAAATATCTCTCCAGAAGTTATTGTACTTGCTATCACCTACAGACATAAGAAATCAGAAATTGACAAACTAGCGACGTAAAAACATGTCTGAATTATGTATATCCAAAATTTTGGTCGTTGTTGAATCTATACGCATTTTTCAGATTTTGATCCGATCAAAAAAGCATAACTCAAAAATTTTCGTATCTGAGACGATGATTTATAATTTTAAATGATCGAAATATGCAAAAAATATAAACAAATAATTGTGTTGTCAAAATTTCACTAAGTGTGCCCTTTGAAGCATGTCATCCAAGAGATTGATTAATTATTTCACTTAAAATGCTTTCTAAACAAACAACAACAGCAAGTCGATAATAGTTTCGTTTACTTAACAGTTGCTTGTATCACCTAAAACAAATATATATGTGGACATAACATATGCATGATCTTGATGACCAGAAGAAATAAGTGGCCCTCTGACCGTCTTCAATAAAAAGTTGAGGATAAAACTTGGTACACATTTGTCTATACGCCTACCTTATGTGTATGTACATTCAATATCCCGTATCAACACAAGACCAATTCGACCAATTACAACTAAATTCGGGTTTAACATTATAGTTGTATAGTTATTTCTACGCTTTAGCGGAATCGGACGAAAGCTACGCCTACTTTTCAAACAACAAAATTTTAAATTCCATATGACTATTTCACTTTATATACAAGGTCTGTCGCAAAAGAAACAGAACTTTTTAAATATAACTATTTCTGGTGGCGCCACCTATTGGTGGGTATATGAAATAAAAAGTTTGATTTCTTGTTGACATTTCGTAAAAATTTTAAGATAATTGGATAACTACAATCGATGTTATCGATCAAAAAGTGACAGCAGCTTTTGGTCATCGGTCGTAAAATGCATTTTGAACAAAGAGCAAATATTAAATTTTGTTTTAAACTTGGAAAACGTTTACTGAAACATTTCAAATGATGCAAAAAGTTTATGGTAATCAGTGCCTATCCCGTAGTATTGTGCATGAGTGGTTTAGGTGATTCCAAGAAGGTCGTGAGGACCTCTGTGACGATCAGAAGTCATCGAAAAAAGTCGTCTTCAGAAGTCAAAAATAAAGACAATGCTGATTTGTTTTTACAATTCCGAGGGTATTGTACACCGAGAGTTCGTCCTACCTGGCCAAACGTTTATTGCTGTGTTTTACCTTGGTGTTATTAAACGTCTTTTGTCACGCATTCTTCGTGATCGACACCAATACTGTGAGACAGGGTACTGGCGCCTGTTGCGCGATAATGCGCCGTGTCATCGGTCGACGCTTGTCACTGATTTTTGGACAAAAAACTCCATATTAACCATTAATCACTCACTCTACTCACCTGAACTGACACCCTGTGATTTTTATTTACTTGGAAAATTTCATTTAAAAGGACACTGATTTCAGGACATTTCAGCTATCCAAAAGGCGACGACCGATATTCTCAAGAGCATTCCGAAAAATGACCTTAAACACTTATTTGAAATGCTAATTGACCGGACTAAACGCTGTATCGAAGCACAAAGAAATTAATTTGAATAAAAAAATATAACTTTTGAAAAATAATAATTTTTTTTTGTTTTTTCTAACAGTCCTGTTTCTTTTGCGACAGACCTTTAATTTTCTCGTAGTTCCTAGGTGGAACATACCGAATACAAATCAAGCACAAAAGAATATATTGGGACCAAACTTTGCACATATAATGCCTTAATGATATTTTATCTAAAATTCAAAATTGGTCATAATCTATGAGCAGAATAATAACTGTGCAAGCCTTTAGATACCGAATATGTACCGGCTTTTTACTGAAGATTTCGGTCAATCTGTGAGACATATTATGAAAGTTCAGAGAGAGTATTTTCTGTTAATAATAAACGCCTTTCAAAGATACATAAAATCGGGTCAAGACTTTTTCTAGCTCCCTTATGGCATAAATATTATTAAACTTCCAGTTGACTTATACCGTATATATCAATCAATATGTAATGTAAGATTGTGTAAACATAATTCTTAATGTTGAGTTGAGCAAACGCGGTCAGTAGACACCTTCTGTTAGCCCAAAAACACTCGATTTTTTTTAAACTGTTAATTTTGATTAACATAAATGATATTTCGATGTTTTTATTTGTATGATATGGTTTAGCGCTGAATATGCATGAAATCGGTGTAGACCATGGTGACGGAGTCACTTATCCTCATATAATCCAAATGTTCTAAATAGGAACTAAATTTGGTTGAGGTTATATCACAAATATCTTATTTCATTAACAGGTTTGATTTTAGGAGCAATATTTCGGATATGAAGAGGTTTATAGTTACGAAATCAGATCAGTCTACGACATATACCATAAGTTAATAAAATACCAGTTGTGGTTGTAATATTTTCACATTTAAATAAATATACCCGTCTCTGATATTTGCAATTTGAGAATAAATCTTCAATTGCAACCGAACTTAACACCTCCTGACTTTTTCTCCTCCAAATTTAGCAGTAAAGCAACACGAGGTATTGAATAAAAACTGTTCTGACAGCAAGAAGTATAAATAATTGCAAGATTGTGGTACTGAGGAAATCATTTATACTAAATTAAATAATATAATAAATTGAAGCCACTTTTTGTGTAATTAAGTCGTTTCTGAAAGCAAAACAATCGAAATATTCGGAATACAGCATTATTTTTCTACCACCAATGGAATCATAAAAACACGCGTGGCTACTCATCCGCCAATAATGGGCAATTCAACGGCCAGAAATATTGCCACAAAAATGCACCTTATTAAGTAATAATAAATCAGACGAAATGTACTCATAATTTAACATAAGCGTACTTCCACATGCTCATTCTCCTCACCATACCTACCAACTAATGAATGGTTATATGTGGTGTGCCACTGCGTATACGTTACGAACAATACTTGAAAGCTACTCACGTTGCCTGCTGCCGCCACTTGTAATGACACTAGCAACGCGTAAATATGCACATAAAAATAGCAAAATAGCTCATTCACAATAATCATAAAATCGCCTTTCATCCCCTTCACCGCGCTGCCTGTTTGCGGCCAATGAACGCACAATAGTTAATGATGAGCGTGTGCTGTTTTGTTGTGTGTGTTCGGGAAAAAAATGTTCGCTGGCCATTTCAGCCTTAAATGCGCATTCAACCAGATAGCACATGAGCTTGTGCCACTCACCTGCTGTAGTCATGTAGTCAAGGTAGAGACAATTTAAGTGGATTGCCGCTAAACCTATTAAAGGAAATAGCCAACGGCAACCGAAAACGATAACTACTTACACTCGTACGTTCACATGTGTGTATTGGCAATACATGCAGGCATAAAATACCGCTAGATGATGACACGGGCATTTCGTACACATCTCCTACGCAGCATACGATTGATGGACCAGCACTTTTAGTCACTGTGAGTCCTAAATGAAGAGTTAGCTTTGGAATGGCAAACGATGCTATGCAATTCAATTAACGGTGAATTATTGAAGACTATAGAATATAGCATTAAAAGGTTTGTGAATATATTTGTCTATTTGTATTCTAAGTAAGGAAAACTTATATATATTATTTATGCATATGAAATATGTAAGTACTTATATGCACAAGAAACAAATATAGTCACTACCCTTTCCAAGCTGCTTATGGATTCTAATTGCGGATTTTGGATGACATTTGCCTTCATGACAAACTTATGACAGCATAAACAAAGAAAAAATGAGGTTTACTTCAGAAATCAAGGTGAACTATGTTGATTGTCCGAATCGCGAATAATATTTTTACTAAATAGAGAATTAAGAGGTTACAAGAATCTTCGAAAAATAAATTATAAAAAAGTAAATGTTCGTTTGAGGGAACAAAGATATGGTTCAATATAGTGGGATTAAATATAAACCCGTCAAAAACAACCGTTGTCGCTTTTACAAAGAACTCTTCTGGGTTTGAAGCACCTAAGACGAGGGGATGAGAAGTCGGAGGTGTCTAAAGAGACCAAATTCCTTGGCCTCACATTATACTCAACCTTGCGATGGAGTAGCCATGTGGATTTAACAGTGTCCAAAGCCACCAAGGCACTCATGATTAGCAGGCGCCTAGCCAGCAGATCCTAAGGCTGCAAGCCAGGTATCATGTGGTGGTTGTATACCATGATTGTAAGGCTTATAGAGGTTTGCTTAGGCATCTAATGCAACGCAGCCTTTGGTGGGCCTTCAACTATTTAAGGAAAAATCAGTCAAAGACTCGTCATGTCCGGGCCTCGCACTTCCCCAACCACATCACTTGAAGTCAGACATTTTATATCTAGGGTGACACATGAGAAATTTAGACGATGGGCGCCGCCCACATTTAAGTGAAATCACTTACCTTCGAACATACTCGATCATTTTTAGTACATGCTAACATTTCCATGTAACAGTGCGAAAATGGGAGAAATCGTACTGCAACCACGCCTACTTCTTATATAACACAATTTTAAATTCCATCTGATTTTTCACTTTATGATATGCAAATTTAGCCTTTAAGATCATCTCAGGTGTAAAATTTGTAAAAACCGAATCATAACTATTGAAGTTCCCAGATACTGGAAGTAGGGACCCCAGAGCCTATAGCTGACTTTTTATCAACAATATCGGTAAATGTGTGAAATATATATAATTGTCTGACAATAATTAGTCAGTATGTCAAAAATTGGTGCAATCGGGCATGCTTCCCCATATATCCAATAGAGAGAAGTTCAAACTTCCGGTTTACCGTATACGTACATATATATATATATATATTAATATACCAGATATTAGAACAATCAAATTTGGTATTTTATTAAGTGCGTCTGTATATATACATACATATTGACAAGCGAGGTCACAACAATATCCGCGGCCTTGCATACATGCAACGCGGTGTTTCTTTCCCTTGCTTTGAGGCATAATCCTTGACATGCTTTGGCCTCCACGCAATCGAGCGCTGCATTGAGATCGCGTAATCAAAATCAAGAGCATCGACAAAGTCGCCGATGAAAACAACAAAATATAGTAAAACATGACAGTGACAACAAAATACCAAGAAACAATCAAGATGCAAGCGAAAAGCGCAGTGTCGAAGCTGAAAAAGAACAACAACGCGTTGAAGGACAGCAGTGAGCAAACGAATGATAAAAAACAAAAAACTGTCTTACAAAATGCCAAGAAAAGTAACGAAGAAAAGTAACGGTAGTTAAAATAAAAAGAAATGCTCTTCACCCACATCTCGGTCAAACACAGCACAAAAATCACCACCCGCTTCTTACACTTCGCTTTGCTCGATATCAATTTCCGTTGTCCCATCAACACACTCAAAACGTAGCCAAGAAGCAAACGAACCCAAAGCACTTTCAAGCGGCATTTAATTTCCTTTATGCAATCAACGTTGGTCACGCTGCAACAAGCGCTGCAATATTATATTGCCACATTTTATGCTTTTTATCATATTATTTGTGCGCTCCATTCAGTTGTCTCAAACGCAGAGGGCAGTCTTCATTGAAGCACGCAGTCTATGTCAATAGTGTTTTTGTTGCAAGTCAATTCTGGTTATCCTTGGTTGCAACAGTCGCTCTCACTTTCTGAGTGCTCCTGAAACTGAATTATTCCGTTGCATACTTTAAGGCTATTTGACGCTGCAAATGACAACTCAGCGTTTGCCACGGCAAGAGGTGTCTCATGGCAATGAGAAAAGTGCTGCAAGACTGCAAGTAATGAACTGAAAGCAGCAGTTCGTATGCAGATTCTATGATGGAAAAGGTGAAAGAGCGGCCAAGCCAGCCATGAAAGTATGGCAAAAAGGCAATATTCCGGCTCGCCATTAGAGTTTTTTCTAAATGTTTACCTTTCATGCATTCGATATGGTTTTAATAATAATTTCATATTGTCTTGTGCTTTTCATGATAATTTCTCGCGGTCGATAGTGGACTATATTGCGGCAAATCTTATTTATTTTCATATATACAGTTTTAAAATGAAATTTGTGTTTATGAGTTCTATCTCCACAATAGACATCTACCAGAAGCAATTCCCAGATTTTGACCAAATTCACTCACATATAATACTCCTGTTTTCGGTGACCGAATACACCGCCTGATAAAGAGAGTTTTACAAGAAAACCGTTTATAATTTTTATGCAAAATTAGCATATGGTCTTATTGTTTGGTACTTATAAAAACACTCTTTCTTAGTAGGTTCTAATCAAAAATTTTATACTGTCGCAATTTGCAAAGACCGAAGCCGAGATATTTCCGGAGGTGTTATATTAAAGAGTGATGCGGAAGAACACAAGAACGTTCGACGTCGAAAAGCTGCAATCACAACAGACAGCCGAAGGATTTTCTACTCCACTTGTAACTCGGGATAAGGGAACTGTGGGACGGCATTTCAAGATTCCTACGTACAGCTGCAACCGAAACCACTGGTATTCGGAAAATGAAAAAGAAGAGCTGGCCATGTCGGGAAAAGCAGATTGCCTACCTCGTAATGTTACAATCGACTATAACACGTGCGGATGGATAGCGAGAGTTGAAGAGAAAATCGAGACGCATTTTCAGACACCAAAAAGAAAGAGAGACCGAAATGCCTGAGTACGAAGAGCTTGACATGCTGGCCAACAGGAGTAATTCTCGAAAATTCTACGAAAAGATGCGACGACTTACAGAAAGTTTCAAGAACGAAGCACATTCTTGTAGAACCCCAAGATGTCCGAAGGACTGATGCCCAAAGCATACTAAAATTATAGAGGGAACATTTCTTCAGCCTACTGAAAGGCAGTGAAAGCATAACACCAGGACAAGGCGAACCTGATCTCCAATCGATTACGTTAGAGCAGACGTTCCATTGCCCGACCATGAAGAAGTTCGAATAGTGACTCCTCGTTTGAGGAACAACAACGCGGTGGAGACCGATGGAATGCCGGCAGAGTGGCTCAAATATGGCGACGAAAAACTGACAAAGGCATGACTGACGATTGGAATTTAAGTGTGCTCTGCGCCATCCACAAATAGGCAAACCCCACAATCTGCGTCAAATACCGTTAGCTGAGCTTCCTCAATATCACATATAAGGTTTCTCGTATTGTGTGAAAGAATAAAGCCCACCATCAACAAACTGATTGAACCTTATCAATGTGATTTTAGGCCTAGGAAATCAACAACTGACCAGATATTCACCATGCGCCAAATCTTGGAAAATACCCGTGAACAAAGAATGGAGACAATCTCTTCAGCGATTTCAAAACTGCTTGAACTGGAAGGACCTCACCTTGCCGTTCGATACCAAATCAGATTTCAGACAAGACGACTCCCCGTAGTGTGACTTCTTCAATCTATAGCTGGAAAAGATACGAGGTGTGTTCAAAAAGTATAGCGAGTCGTAACTGACAGTTTTCTTCGATTGCAGGGGCGTGATGCCCCTGTGACTTTTTCTTGTTTCCTAAACTGAAGAGACCCATGAAAGGACGACGTTACGCTTCTCTTGACGAGATAAAGACGGCATCGAAGGAGGAGCTGAAGAAGATAAAAAAAAATGATTTTTTGAAGTGCTTCGAAGATTGGAAAAACCGTTGGCACAAGTGTATAATATCTCATGGTGATTACTTTGAAGGAGACAAAACAGATATTCATGAATAAATAAATAATTTTTGAAAAACTCAAAATTCGCGATACAAGCTGCAGAGCTAAATAGAGAAGGTAAAATCTTCTATAAGAGTGTATTGATATCATTGGTCTCAATAACTACGCCGTTAGGTCTGCCGTCTCCAGGCTGAATAATCAAGCGAAGCAAATGGATCTGGTAGAGAATTCGGGCAAGACAAAATATCTCTTGTCATCAAACAAACAGTCGTCGCACTCGCCACTTGGCTCCCACGTCACTGTTGATCGCATAACTTCAAAGTCGTAGATAATTTCGGCATTCTTGGAACGGGCATTAACACCAACAATATAGTACCCGCCGGTGGCAGCAGAAGAAGAGAAACCTTGGTTTTATGAGAGGGCACCATTTATCTCTTACCACTTCCTGTTGTAGCTAATACAACACCTCTTTCACGCTGTGCTCTTGACAAACGTATTGTCAAATAAATTATTTAGTTTTATATGCAATTTGTAGACAAAAAATATTTTCGCAGGTTTAGTGAACAAAATTATTTGCAAATTAAAAAGTTTAAGTGGTTTGTTTCTCTTTTTTATGACGCCATTTCGCGTTGCTTATTTGTTTAACAAAATAAAAATAAAACTGTCGCCAGACTACAACAATAGCTGACGGCATTTACAACAAAGTCTTGTTTATGCTTTAACGCTTTATGGCAAGAATGAAAAAATTGCAGCAAACCAGAAGAATAATGAAAACAATTGTAAATAAAAGTGGAGAAAAGAAGACATGTTGTCTGCGAGTAGAGTGGTATTTCATTCTTTTGTGAAATGCGTGGAAAGTGAACAAGAAAGGAAAACTAAGTGAGACCAAAAACGAACATTAAGGTGCACTCCTATAGTGAAATTTCTAAAAAAAAAATTAATTATTTACTATTGGCATATGGTAAACCAACTTAAAACCATGCTGAAATTTTAGAGGAATATTTCAAATATTTTTTTAGTTACAGTTTTCTAAGTAAAACCGCTCAGTTAAATCAGCTCAGTTTATCTTCAAAGGGTTATATACCTTTTTTAATTAAAAAAAATCGAAATTTTTTGATTGCTTTATCTTAAAGAACAACTCCTTGAGAACATTTTCTCAAATTTCATAGAGATTCGAGCAGTAGAAAAAAAGTTACAGCGCTTCTAACCGCGCGCCTCGTCGCGGCCCCAAACCCTAGCGCTTTCGCTTTAAACGCGAATATCTCGAAATGGTGTTTTTTGAAAAATGACCTTGCGGTGACATGGATTGGCGGAAAACTACTGAACCGATTTTCTTCAAATTTTTTTTAGAATGTTCGTAATGAAATTTTTCTGTGCTTGAACGATCGACTTTTTACGCACAAGCTTTTTTTTCGCCGAAATGAATTTTTTAGTGAAACTTCTAGTGACCAAAAAGTTCATTTTTTGCATAAAACGTTCCCATGTGCACAAAAAAAAATCATAAAAACGATCGTTCAAGCACAAGGAATTACACTAAACTAATGAAATTTGTTTATTTTTATGGTTTCAGTTGACTTGTTTGATCTGGGGAATTGTCACCGCAAGGCTCTTCCAAAAAAAGGCCTCTAAGGGAAACAGCCACCCCTTAAAAACTATTTGATATTTTTCCACGAAATTTCGTTCAAACATTATTAATAAAGTGTACTATCAAAAAATAAAAACATTGGTGTAATGAAATAATTGTTACATACCTAAAAAAATCCAAACTTTCCTTTTTTTCTTCGACGAAGTAGGTATATAACCCCTTAAACGCGCTTTTCTCAAAACACTCGAAATGATCCGAGCATTATATAATTTTTTCTACATGTTCTGTAAATTGTCCATGTAGTAACCTCTCAGTACTTTGATCTGATTAGAAAATAAATCTAAGCAGGCCAAAAACGACAGACGAATTTCAGGTAAAATTCAACTTTCTTAAGCCGCCATTTTGTAATTTTTGATTTTTTTCGACCGTTGGTTATTTTACGGAGAATATCTTCGAGTAAAGAATTTTTTTTTTAGGTTTGTGCCAGATTAACGGTCCAATTAGCGCCGTTGGAGATCACGTGTAACTATTTAATTATTTTACATTTTAAATATATACGTAAAAGGGGTTGCTGGAAATGAAGTAATACATTTTATGTCGATCAATTAGCCCTTCCCAACACTACTTGCGATTTTTTTTTAATTCTATACATTTTCATTTTTGGCATTGGTATAAAGTGTAAAGAGTAATGCTGCTCACCATATTTAAGTGGAGAAATTATTTACGACTTTGGAACGCAAAAGAATATTGCAGAAAAATGTACAAAAAATTAAAAATTTTAATACATTTTTCTCAATACTCTCTTTTGCTTCGAGAAAATACTGTCGCGAATAAATATTGAACAAGGATCACGACCTCGAGATTTATCTATTATCAATATGGACTTAAAAATATTGGTAAATTTTAAACGTCTAGCAAGCCTCTATTGCTTTACCAAATTTGAATAGTTTTCAATATTTAGTTTCTAAAACATTTCAAATAATGCTTAGTTAAAAACATACAAAATCATAAAAGTATGAATGTAAACATACATATATTGCTTTTTTAATTATATGCATTTATTCAAACAATTATACAAGCATAAATATGTATTTATACATATATTTGCATATATAAGTATAACAAACATACATATAACCACAGCTTTAAAGTAAAATTAATGTAAATTCATATGTATATACACACATACATACTACGTGCTCACCCTTACCTTTTATTGCCTGCAAATATTTAATTTCTTCCGGTTAAACGCACGTTGGATATTTTGTAGCGCTATGATCGAACGACAAAAAACAATTTAATGACAACAATATTGATGAATTTCTCACTGTACATACTTAGATTTTACCACTTCATATTTGCTGCGTTCATAGCGCGCAGTTAGGAATCTTCGAGTAAAAGCACATTTTTTCAAAAGAGCATGCTGAAACATGTTAGCCAAACCAGCACATTGTACACTGCTTTGCTAAACTGCATTTTCACACTTTCACTAGAATTTTATAACACGCACTTATCATGTTTACATACACTTATCACTTAACATTCACAAATTCACATAATTATTAAATAATATTTAAAAAACTTCACTAAATTATTAATTTATAACTTTTTCACAAACTTTGATCGCGATCACGAACCGACGCGTACTTACCGACACACGACAATAGAGAATGTTAATGAACATGAATGAACCGGCACACGACTATCAAACATAAAATGTTAACGAACATAAATGGAATTGTATTAACATTCGGTCATTTCGTTGCACTTTAATTTTCTGCAGTGCTGCTTCAATGCTTCGTGTTGAGGAGACAACAACTACATTGTTGTATACGCAAATATCTAATATTCCTACATTGTTGTGCATGCTGTAGTGAAATTACAGAGGATCACTCGGCGGGTTTGCAATAACATAAAACAAACAAATTACATTGCTCTGTTGTGACTTTTGCCATAGATTATGGTAATTTTTGCCATTTTGAAAATTACTGTTATATATATTTTACACACCAAAGCATGCGTGGTCATCTCTTATTTTTATTTTATTTTATTTTTTTTTTTGTGATTTATGTGATCTTTGCAATCACAGGGTGACCAGTATATTCTTGTTTCAAAATTTTCTTATTTTAAATTTTTAAATGTGAAGGCAAAATTTTTAAATTCACTGTTATATTTTACACGTGAGCTTCCACGAAAAATATTATTAAATCTCTGCAATAACAAATTTTGTCAAAACAAAATCTCTCTCAAGCACAAATTATTTGCATTGTGTCTATCAAAGCAAGCACACGAGACACATAATACTTTTTTGTTGCACACTTTTTTATGCTACTACACTTTAAAAGGAATGAAGCACACGAATTGCTCAAAACAATTCCACCTTTTATTTTCATATGCTTTTAATACTGGATAATATCCCCTCTATCTGTCTGGCAAGGCAGCGAGACAAACATAGAAGCAGCTTAAACTAGTAACGAAATACATTTGTATGCAAATATGTTGAGACATGCTTTTGTATATATATACCGTTATGTATACATATACATGCGCTTTTACTCGTCTCGTGCGAATTTGTGTGCCAAAGGATGCGCGACAAATTTATTTTAGCTATAAAAATGTCTGCTATGAAGTTTTCTCAAACGCACAGACACACAGAAAAATATATATAAATAAATAAATACACATGCATGTATGTGTATGGCAACTTACTAACACAAACTAATGTTGGCAAGTATATGTTGTTTTAAAATTATGCATTTGCTTTTGCCTTGCCCTGCTGCCATGCCCGCCACATTGTCGTCACTCATACGCCTCGTCTTACCCAAAACTAATTTGGTTGAGTAATTTATGTTTATTTTTCATTTACATATTTTACTTGTTGCCAACGCCAACGGCATACACAGAGCGCACACATGCATCATTGACACTGTGCACTATGCCACCAGGGAGTGGCTTACACACACACGCTGCACTTGTGCCATGCCAACTGTTGCAAGTTTTGTGCGAAGCAACAATTTATTTCTATTTTTTATGCTTTTTATTTTGCATATTTTGCTGAAATTTCTTAATTAAAGCGTGTTGCAAAACAAAATTATTATATAAGCATAAATAACTCAGTAAAAATGTTGCAGAGACAATACTTCATACCAATTTTATGTGTACGTAATTGTTTTGGTTTTTCTGTGTTGTTCCTGATACTCGTACATTAAGCTGATTTCAGCACTCTATTTTAGGTTTTCTTTTTTGGTGTTAATAGTGTTGTTATTTTGTAGAAGGTACTTAGTTTTATCTCAATTTCCAAGCGGTGTCTAGTTAATATATGATTTTACACTAGGGAGAACCTCAAGAAATGTTTTTCAGTAAATAGTTGTTATATTCAGTAAAGAGCTATTTCCACTTGTAACGAATTTTTGGTGATTTTTTATAGGCATTTTGCTTTGTTATTGAATAAAGTAATATTATATATTTACCGAATTCAAAAAATTTAAAAATTCCGGGCATTTAAATAAATTGAACTTGGAATATTTCCTACCTACAAACCCTTAACTCCGCTGCTGTAGCTTCCATTTGTACCTGCGAAACTGCCACTAAGCACTACTTCGCAGGACCAAGCAGGGCAATATATGCCTCTTCACATCCTACCTCCAGGGTTATTCATGTGGTCTTATGATTCTCCGCTGCCTTTCTTTCATTCTGAGTTCTCGGAGCGCTATTGCGGCCACTCTTTCATTTTAGCCCACACCAGCTCTGATCGCAGCATGTGACTCACTATGTTTTCGGGCGTCATCCTTTCGTTTGTCAGTTCTCTTATGGTGGTTCTCTTCACCTTTTCGCAACGTGGCGCCAATTGGAGATTCCAAGCAAAGCCGGGCCCTTCTCCAACTGGTCTTTCCAACGGAGTTGAGGTCTTCCACAGCTTACATATGTGGGCAAACCCAGCGCACAGCCCTGTGAA
The DNA here is from genome assembly GCA_027475135.1 of Bactrocera correcta. Classification (NCBI taxonomy): domain Eukaryota; kingdom Metazoa; phylum Arthropoda; class Insecta; order Diptera; family Tephritidae; genus Bactrocera; species Bactrocera correcta. Next base: position 75,985,829 of record CM050325.1, on the reverse strand, counting down.
GAGAATGTTTCGCCTTCTATCTTTAGAAATGTCCTTTAGCTACCCAGAAGATATTTGGTCTAGGATCGGAAGGTGTTTCTGGCCACTCTCAAGTGAATGGCAATCAGAGAACTTTCCTTACTTGCGTGAACTTGTACACATGACTCCATCCAATCAATGCATTTGGATAAAACTTTGTTGAAATATTACCGCAATACAAGCAAATTAGAGGACTCTTAACATAGTTCTTCCGATATGAACGTAATCTCTTTGAAAGCTCAATAGGATATATTCCGTGTTTTCTGCACTTTGCTTCTTACTTATGATACATACATATATGTTATGCTCAGAATGGCTTACTCTCTATGAATATCTCACATGTCACTAAGTCTTTTTTGGCTTGAAAAGTTTGAGTTTGAGTTTCATTAGCATTTCTTACATACTATTGACTGACAGACGGAAGTTCGAAAGTCACAAGAGGTGTCATCATAGAAACATTCTACTCGAATTTTTTATTTAATATAAAATCGTAAAAGTACTTCAAATTGGAGTGTTGGCATCACAGAAAGAGCAAGGAATCTAAACACCTCTTAGGGATCTGCTGAACACATTTTGGTTAATGTTTTGGGTACGTCGATTAGAAGTCGAAAACGAAATGCTCGAGAATACAGCTGAGACCCTACATTCATCGAACAAATCATCACTGATGACGAGAGACTGAAAAAAAACTTCTCTGGAGACACTGAAGACCATGGCAACCGAGGAAAAAAATCCTTCCTCCAAGTCTATTTCAAATACCTGTGTAAAATTTCATGACGATCGGTTGACTAGTCGGTTGGCAAGACTTCAGTTACGAGAAAACGCGTTTAAGGACGGATTAAACGTTCTCAAGGCTCTCTTTCCGAAATTATTACTCAGATCAACTTGAAATGAGGAGGACTATATGTACTAGAGGTGTTGTAGCATTTATTAAAACAATAAAAAAAATATATTTTTGAAACCCGTAAACCCACCTTTGTAACCCCTTAAAAGACGCGACAATTTTCCTTTTTTTACTAGTCCAGGTCAAATTAGATCGGTTGTCATCAAATGAGGCAAAGAATTAAATTTGATAACAGAAACTGCGAAAGGCTCCTTAAATTTGTATAAAGTCTGCCACACTGACATAACTGCCATACAAACTACTTAGATCACATAACTCTATTATCCCCTTAATAAGGAAAAACCAACAACACTTCACAAAAACAACAACTACTCAAAAAATCTTTAAAATTTACACTGATGGTATTATAATTGCAACAAGCCACATCATTAGTCAGACACAATTTTCCACTACACTTGCAACTTGCTGGGCTACCATCACAAAAACAACAAGAATACGCCGCTATGCTGACATGTTGTCGACTGCGGGCGTGTTACACGTGCACTATTATGATTGCCACACACTCACACACCTACACACTCAAACACCTAAGTAAAGTAATATGAATGCGAGGTTAAATAGCGCTTCACTGCTAGTTGTTGTTGCGACGCTTGCAGCACTGACACAGCCACTTACAACAAAAAGAGCAAATGCTGCTGCATATTGCAATTAATTATAATTAGGTCGAAGTTAAGCTGATAGAGGTGGTGCATGGCTGAAAGCGCTCACTCCGAACTGTCCTGTCGACAGTGTAAATATGTATGCGAGTTGAGTAGCAACGACTTCACTAAGTGAAGCTGGGTTCTTGCACTTTGTTAAAGGAATTATGCAGCACAATAGCGTACACTCTTAGCTCGTAGCTTGGTAGAGAATTTGTGGTTTGAGGTTTCGTGGTTTCCACTGGCATTGAAGTCGTCTCTTTCATCACAGAATCCTAGAATTTAGAATAATAAAGAAAGGAAAAACTTAGTAGAGGACAATAACACAAATAATAAATGGAATCGACTTCACCTACTTCGACCCAAACGCTCAAAATATTTTTTACGGTTATCTACTAGAAAATTTAAGGCTAGTAATGGTCGAGCTCACACCGAAATTGCAAAAAATGTCTAAAGCGACAACGCACCGAGTCTCTCTTACTTAATTTTTATATATGTATTATATCTATGTAATACCAGGTATTTAGTCAGCAGACCTGTGAATATGGTTCTACTTAAACGTAACATCGAATTGACCATATCTTTATTTCGTAGATAGTTCAGATGAGTTGGCTATAGACCGATTTCATCCATAATTAAATGTGTAATTATGACATTTTCGGGGCTGCGGAAGTGGCTATTAGGCTCAGAGATTCCGAGTTCCTAAAAGAAAGATCATTCCGGATCACTTGGTTCATAGAGTCGGAAACCGAACTCTGGCAGCACCTTCTCTGCCCATAGACCGGCGAGGGAGTTGTGGACGAGAAAAAGCCGTTGGAGTAGAGGGGCAGTGAGCTTTTTCACGGATGGGTCAAAGCTTGGGGGGAAGGTTGGTGCAGGTGGAGGGGTTTAATGTCAGAAACTCTCTATCAACACCAGCATCAGAATTCGTAACCATTGCAGAGCTTAAGGTAGCACTAGATTTACCGCTCCGAAGTGCAACCTCCTTCAGTGTAGTGACCATCCACTCAGATAGCAAGGCTGCGATAGTAGCCTTGAACTCATTAACAGAGGGTTCAAGGTTGGTCAAGTAGTGACTAACCCCGCTATCAGTAGCATCCAGTTTTGTAATAAGACTGTTATGGGTGCCAGGCCACAGCGGAACCACAGAAAATTGTAAAGCTGATGAGCTGGGAAGGAAAGGCACCCTAGAACCGCTATCAGTAGCATGGGAACGGGTATCTCGTGTATCCTCTTCTTTTCTACTACTACATAGCTGAGCTTTGCGGGAACTTGGCAAGCACTGGGCCACCATCCGAAAAGCCTTTCGGCCTAAAGTCGATCGCAAGAGATCTAGTGATCTATTTGTCTTCAGTAAGGCTAGCTCCCCCAGTTGTGAAGTTTTTAACAGGTCATTGCCATTGCACATGCAATAAGACTGGGAATCTTACCAGACGCCATCTGCAGAGTCTGTATAAAAGAAGATAAGGTGGAAATAACTCAACACTTCCTTTTTGACTGTCCCGCGTTTGGAAGATTAAGACTTTAACACTTGGGAGCGCATACCTTCAGACATCCCACCGAACTGATAGGAATGGAAACTAAACGTCTATCCAAATTTATATTGGCTACTAATATAGAGGAGTTCTTCTTTTTTATAGTTTCACAAAGGACTGCATATGGCAGTCCGTACGATCTCTCTAGATGAGCCCTCTAACCTAACTTTACCAAACATTTTTGTAATTCCCACGACAACTGGGAGCATTAAATCTCACCATTTTATATGAGTAGATTCTCCATATAAATTTAAAAAGAACTTTTTTCTCAGAATTTGTCCTCGCTGTATGTATTGCTACTTTATAACAGAATTTAGGCAAAAATAAGTAAGATAACGATCGGATGGTAACAGAGCACATTATTGCGTATTATTTCGATAACTTTAAATACACTTACTTGTATGTTCTTCTTCTTCTTTACTGGCGTAGATACTGCTTACGCGATTATAGCCGAGTTAACAGCAGCGCGCCAGTCGTTTCTTCTTTTCGCTACGTGGCGTCAAGTTGGATATTCTAAGCGAAACCAGGTCCTGCTCCACTTAGTCCTTCCAGCGGAGTGAAGGTCTTACTCTTCCTCTGCTTCCTCCGGCGGATACGGGGTCGAAAACTTTCAGAGCTTGAGTGTTTTCGTCCATTCGGAAAACACGACCTAGCCAGCGTAGCCGCTGTTTTTTAATTCGCTGAACTATGTCAATGTCGTCGTATATCTCGTACAGCTCATCGTTCCATCGAATGCGATATTCGCCGTGGCCAATGCGCAAAGGACCATAAATCTTTCGCAGAACCTTTCTCTCGAAAACTCTTAAGTTCGACTCATCGGTTGTTGTCATCGTCCAGGCCTCTGCACCGTATAGCAGGACGGGAATTATGAGCGACTTATAGAGTTTGGTTTTTGTTCGTCGAGAGAGAACAATACTTTTCAATTGCCTACTCAGTCCGAAGTAGCACCTGTTGGCAGAGTAATAATGTTTTGGATTTCCACGCTGACATTGCTGGGGGTGTTTGCGTTGGTTCCAAGATAGACGAAATTATCTACAACTTCAAAGTTATGACTGTCAACAGTGACGTGAGACCCAAGTCGCGAGTGCGACGACTGTTTGTTTGATGACAGGAGATATTTCGTCTTGCCCTCGTTCACTGCCAGACCCATTTGCTTCCTTGTCCAGTCTGGAGAAAGCAGAACTAATGGCGCGGGTGTTGAGGCCGATGATATCAATATCATCATCTTTTATAAAAGATTGTACCTGCCCGATTAAGTTCTGCAGCTCCAATTATAAAGGCAACTCCTTTTCGTACTGTTGAAAGCAGCTTTGAAATCGACGAAGAGGTGGTGTGTGTCGATTCTCCTTTCACGGATCTTTTCCAAGATTTGGCGCATGGTGAATATCTGGTGGATTGTTGATTTGCCAGGTCTAAAGCCACACTGATAAGGTCCAATCAGTTTGTTGACGGTGGGCTTTAATCTTTCACACAATACACTCGACAGAACCTCATCGAGTGAAGTAGTCTCGTTATTTTAAGATTAGCTGAGCTATTACTATATTCATAAAGCGACATCTAAAAAGTTTTTTAGATGATTCAAAGAATAAAAAATATTTCCTGTGCCTCATTCATCAGGGGTCGAATCGTCCGTGAACGTATCACTCGTCACGTAAAAGCCTGTATTTCGCATTATGACATACGTGATCGTAACGCTTCTATCGTAATCTGACATGATGACATACGTGAACGAGTATACAAACGTATCCGTTCGTTCGAATCGTCGTTTGAATGCAAACTACCAATCGTAATAGACAAATGTATGGAAATGTAAGCAAACCTTTTTTTTAATTTTAAGTTTTTTTTAATTTTTAGGAATAGAGAACATATACAAGAAAACCCAATGAATGGCTGTGAGCATTGCCTCATACTATTATTTACTTGCATTTATATTGACCGAATGTCAAGGATAAACTCCAGAGTCTTAGTTGACGTAGTTTTAGCCAACTTAGTACTTTTCATTGCGCAGATAATCTCCAGCAAGCAGGCCGGTTGCTCTTGTTCCAGTGTTTTAATCCGGTACGTTTTCGATAATTCCGTCCATCGTACCACCGCCCTATATGTTAGTATTGGGCGGATGACACCTATGTCGATCTAATAGATTATATGGTATCATAAAACCTACTTCAGAACAACGGATCTTTTGAAGAATTAAATCTATTTTAAAGAACAGGGTAGGTCAAAACAATCATTAGTACCTAAATAAGTAGGAGAACATATAGTAGATCACTACCAAATCATCTCTTTAAAAAATTAAAAAAAAAACTTTTTATATGAACAAAATTTTTGTATTTTATTTGACAATAAAAAATAAAATTATTTACAACGTTAAGGACATATACATTTTTAAATTAAATTTATTTATTTTGTCTCTTAACGTTTGGTCGATTGCGCTGAAGCGGTTGCCACCGCGTTGTCTTTTTCTTGTGTGTGATAAGAATCGCAATTTTGAGGGTCGTAACTTCTTGTCAATTTGTGCAGATGTTATGTAATGTCTCACAAACGTTAGCAAATCTTCCACTTTTGTGCTGTGATACCTTCTTCTATTGCCATATCGTAAAATACTCCACCGTCTTTTTATGATTCCAATGCTTTGTTCAACGATACATCTACAAAGAAAATTTTGTTAATGAGGATTCTCATTTTTTTTATACCTACGCTATTGCTACGATCTCCTAGCTATCTCCGCACTATTTTTTATGACCATAACTTTCACTAGAGTTCAAATAAAAAAACAGAGTTGTATTCATTTTGATATTTAATTAGCTTTTGTTAGTTTATTGAAAATTTCACAACAGTTTTGACAGTTCCACATCTATTGGCCTAAATTCCAATATCGATAAAATTTTTTTCCCCCCCTACTTCTCATATAAGGATATTGTGGGATTCGTTATCATAATTGCAGCATTAATTCTATTAACATTAATTAACCCTAAATTTGGAACTTAAAAACTATTGTGAATTCAAACTACATAACGATCCGTTTGCTATCGTATGTCATAATTCTAATCACCGCATACGATTGACGTATCACGTAATTTTCTTTCGTATATTTGCCGATCCGTGCACGGATGTAACGATTCGACCCCAGTTATTTATTCCTAAAAAGCACTTATATGTGTACCCACACGTAGGTATACTATAGTTTTATTCACTGCAGTTAGTCGAGTATAATAACCGAAACCCGGGTTGTAATTTAATCAATAACAAATAATCAATTGTAATTAATTTATATTCCATAGCGAATTTATACTTCCTTTCTGGTTATCAAACTATTTATGTATGTATGTATTTTTTATATTTTTGCATGCCACATTTATTGCAACATTTTAGGCTAAGTTGTGTCTTTGTTAATTATACTCTCTTACGTAAATATCTGCATTAAACACGCCAATTAGTCCATGCAACCGCATTTAAATGATCACTTCATAAGGATGGCCACATTTTTATACCATTTCGTTGCTAATTCCATCGCTGCACATTTATTGAACCAAATCCTATTTGGTTAAAAAAAATTTAAATACGCCACAAAATACCAATCATTAGTGGTTTGGTGTTGAACGCAATGCGAAAATAAAACAAAAACCAAAATAATTGCAATTTGTTATCGTGCAATTAGTGCAATTGATTTCACAATAGATATGCATAGGCGGACTGACACAAAATATTCAATCCCATTTGAGGTAGTTTATACAGGGTAATGCTTTTAGAGGTGTGAGAAGAAGAAAAAATGGCAATTTGGCAGGCGTGGAACCGTATTTGGTGTTTCGACCTTCCACCGAGTGGATATGATAAAAAAACAGATTCTTTTCCACCCAGTTACCCAATGTCTCTTAAGGGGCTACATACGTCCAGTAGCACCAAAAAAGCGCCAATGAAAAACTTTTTTTAGAAAGGGGCAACAATAGAAATAAATATAAAGAAATTTTATACAATGTTCATTGGTACTTAAAGTTTATAAAAAAAATTTATTTTAATTTTTCTTTTCAAAGATTAGTACATAAAATATCACGTGACCCAAAGTACAATGAAAAAAAAAGTGTTTCCACGGTCTGCATCATTTACGCTTGAAATGTTGATGGATCCGTAAAAATAAAAAAAATCTTGTAAAATGAAGTTGTAGTTATAGTCTGTCGAGCCCAATTTTTTAATTTGAAAAATTTTCCAATTTACGGAATTTAGAAAAAAAGTATGCGTTTTACGTCAGAAATGTCACACTTTAATTATGTTTATACAATTTTTTAATAAAAATATCGAAATTCCGGCTCAACAGACTATAGAGAAAACATTTTCGAATTTTTAAAAAAAAAATCGCATCAAAAAATGTTAAAAACTGTATGAGTTATCATGCAGACCGTGTCGGAAAAAGTAGTTTCGAGAAAAACGCGTTTAAACTTTCACCTGTGTGCATTAAACTCTCATCGGGCGGTATGATTTTCTACCATAACTTTGTACCTATGGGAAATTTTATAACCTAAAAAAAGAATCGATTTTTTTGAAAATTCTGGACATATGTAACCCCTTAAGTTGTAGGATTGGGAGCCGTAGAATATGTGGGTTTTCCCTGTGTTGCCAAGAGCTGAGGTATTCCTCTAGGACCCACTGCTTTAAACGACTCTTGACGGCGCTGTATGGCATGGGACAGTTTAGGTTAGTTTTGTTTCCCGCTGCCCCCGAGTGGGTAGTTCATCTGCCTTTTCATTTCATTCTATTCAAAAATGACCGCGTAATTAGATGATGCCAATCCAGATGCTTACTGGGAGTCTATTTATTGCCTGATTACATAACCTAACGCAGTGAGGTTTGGTATTGGCTCTACGGATTGCCTTAATTGGTACTTGGCTATCCACTAGAAGGCTTATGGTCTTTCTAGTTAGAGCAGAGGCCTACTTGGCACCTCCTGTTATGTTTTCAATTTCCCGAAAGATTGAATTGTAGGCATTTTGTTTCAAGCTGCCTTCTATGTATGAAATACCACAAAAGAGGTCCTCCATTTTTCCTATTTCACCCTTTGATCCGTCGGCGAATATGTAAATTTCGGTGCTGTAACTGTGATTCACAAAACCATTGGTCCATTCTTCTCTGTTGGGAATAAATACGTATAAAGGAAGACCCATGAGAAATTACTTTCACATGAGTCTTCCTTTACAAATTACTTTCACATGAGTCTTCCTTTATCGGTCGTATTGCCAGCTTAGCCCGAGTTCATTTACAAAGACCATGCACGTAGTGACGCCGTATCCTCCAATGGCCTAAAATCATGAGCCACCTGGCTGTAAGCATTGCCTCATACTTTACTTGGATATATATTGCCCGAATATCAAGGATAAGCTCCAGAGTTTTAGTTGACGTAGTTTTAGCCAACTTAGTATTTTTCATTGCGCAGATAATCTCCAGCAAGCATGCCGGTTGCTCCTGTTCCAGTGTTTTAATCTGGTACTTTTTCGATAATTCCATCCACCGGATGTCACTTGTGTAGAGCCAATAGATTATATGGAATCATAAAACCTACTTTAGGGTCAACGGATCGTCTGAAGAAGTAAATCTAGTTTAAGGGAGTATTCTACTCTAGAAATCAAATTTTGGGCAGTTTTTTGAATTTCATTAAAAAAAAATCAAAAATCTTAAGAAAACAGAAAAACAATTTTACAAAAAAATATTAAAAATTAAAATAATTAGAGGGGGGGAAGGACAGATGTAAAACAAATGGCGCATCCTGGTGACATTGATCCTGACTCTCCCCGGGGGTCTGAAAAAAAAAAAAACAAAAAAAATTCTGAAATTCTTAATCAGGAAGAACGCTGTCCGGGAACACGAAAAGAATTTTTTTTTAAAGATGGCGACTGCCTGAAAAAAAAAATTATTTTTTTCCTTCTTTTTTTAAATTCCTGAATTTTTTTAAAATATTAAAAATAAATGGTAGGAACTATAAAGGATTATATAAAGAAGGTTCGCACAAAATTTCAAGTAAATCAGTTGTATATAACTTGAGATAATAACGGTACCGTGGGAAAAAAGTAGTTTCGAGAAAAACGCGTTTTGTTTAGGAGACAATTCTAGTGTCACCTCAAAATCGGCTGTATCTCCAAAAATAAGTCCAATTTTGAAAAATCCTTCCAAGGTCATATTTTTGAAAATCTATATTTTAATTATAAAAAAAAAAATATATCAAATTTTTTCAAAATTCTAGAGTAGAATACCCCCTTAAAGAGTATGGTCAAAGCAATGTTTAAGAAGGTGGGCATAGAGCATTACCAATAAAAAGATAGCGTTTGTTAAATTATGTTAGAAGAAGAAGAATTTCAAAATCCATTAATAGCAAAAAAATTTTTGAAAACTGAAACTTTAATATTTTCCTTTCTTGAAACCCAAGTGAGTAACCCTTTATATAAACCTACAATACAAATTGGGCAAATTTCGAACAACGAACAAAAACAACAATAAAATTCCTGCACATTTATCTGGTTAAATAAATGCAGTAAAATCTATAAATAATTACACTATTATTGTTGCAGCAATTAGGACTCCAGAGAAGTGCAGTGTTTAGTTGAACTCAATAGAAATGATTGACGAGTTAAATAATTATACTGCGAGTAGATGTTTGTTGGCATTGCACCGATTAGTGGACATTGTTTGTTATTGCTAAATTGGCAACACTGGCGCGTTTAGTATAAAAATTACGATTATTGTTTATTTTTCGTAGAATTTAGAATTTTAATTCGAAACATTCATTTAAAATTTTGCCAGCACAGATTTTATACATTTTTAATGAAGTTAGATAAGGATGAAAATAATGTTGTTTTGATGCAGTTATGATTTTTATTGATCGTATGCGATGTTTAAGCTCACCTTAATTAGCTCAAATAATGAGAGTGTGTTAGCTCTTTAACAGAAAACTGATATACTGTTATTTTCTTAATAAACAAACTCATATTTTCCTTGAATCAATTAACACATTCCTAAAGGTCGCTTGAGGTCGTTTATATCCATTTATTGTCAATTCATTGTTAGTTGGGAAATTAATTTATTATCATATAATTTTGAAAATTTGAAAACATTTAGATGTTAAATTTCTGAAAATCGCTCAATTATACTATTATTTGTCGGTTGGTCAATTTAGCTCTTAGTTGTTCAATTAGAAGTCTATTTGTCACTTATTCGTTCAATTATTAGTTTATTTAATACTTAATTTATCAATTAGCAATTAATTTCCCGCTGAATTGTTCAATTAGGGTACTGTTTGGGCATGATATAAGAATGATATGGCAAGATACTGCTGTTTGGAACTAGTGAAGCTCTTCTGAAATCATGATGGATTAAAACACGAAGGCAAAGTGACGGAAGAAGCGTTGAAAGTGTTTATCAAGGGTTAAAGCTAAGAAAATTTAATCTCTCCGGAAAGAAAATTAGCTTTAAATCGTCGTTGTCATTTTTCAAATTCTTCTACTGCATTTTAAGTCCATTGAAATTAGCATGAAATAATTTTTGTTTTTTTTTTTCAATCGAAATTTTTGCTGACAACTCGAATATTATATTTTTACGATACTTTATTGTATACAAAATTTCTTATATTATCATACGTGAACTTCAATTTCTATACAAAAGCTGAAAATAACTTCATTTGGCACCCACTGACACCGTAAGAGCTCAACATAACGCTTAATTAAATATCAAAAGAATATTAACGAGTAAAATTATGTATCAGAGCGGAGCTAGTGAGCGAAAATTTCGAAGAAAACGTATGTGAAGTTAAAACCATGGATAGAGCGGCTAGTTTACACAATATTGTAATACTTATCTAATATATAAAATTCTCGTTTCACGGTGTACGTTATTGAACTCCTCTGAAACCGCTCGACCGATTTTCGTGAATCTTAGCGTACATATCGGATAAGGTGGAGAATCGGACAACATCTATTTTTCATCCTCCTAAATGTTAAGGGTGGTGCACCCCTAAATTTTTTTAACTTTCCGCGAAGAAAATTAAAAATTTTCTAAAATTGAGAAGTTATTGGTTGTTCAAGTTATTGGACCCGCTTATAACTTTTGAACGGATCAAGCGATTCAACCCTACCCAACGGCATTTCAAAGAGTTCACACTTAACTTAGAATTTCTAAAATTTTGAGCCGAATCGAATCGGTAGATTTCGAGAAAACTCAAAAAAACCGCAAAAAAATATTTTTTCAAAAGTGGTTTTTTGGGAATAACTTCTAAACGGCTATATCGATCAATTCCATAAACTAATCAGCACTCAACCTCACAAAACTACGCTGATTACCGTAAACCGGGTCAAAATCGATCAATTTTCTTGCGAGAAATCGTTGACAAAAGAAATCGCAAAAATCGATTTTTTTGAAATAACTCTGAAACGATTCGACCGATTAATGCTGAAGACTAATCAGCTTTCGACTGTGAAAAATCACGTCGATGGCCGCAAACTGGGTCAAAATCGGTTGATTTGTTCGTGAGATATCGTTGACGAAATTCTATCCGCATATCCGCAATAGGGTTGCAAGATGGCAATCGAATATTACAATTGTAGTAATTTCAAGTTCCATTATTTATGAGAGTAGGGATGAGTAGGACACTACTAAATGATGAACAAAAAATTATTTACGACCGCAACATGCTGGCAGTTTCGGCAGGACAAGGAGGATTTTTTTTTTTTGTATACACCAGATGCAACTGGCAAAACATTCCTTTTTTCGTTACTTCTGGCCGAGATACGATCAAAAGATGACATCGCATTGGCCGTTGCATCTTCTGGCAACAGCAGAACAGCTTATTCAGCATTTAAGCTGCCGTTGAACATTCAAAATAATCCAGATGCAGTGTGCAACATAAAAAAACAATCGTCTATGGCAATAGTGCTGAAACAATGTAAAATTATTATTTGGGATGAATACACTATGGCACACAAACATTCGCTTGAGGCATTAGATAGGACATTAAAGGAAATAAAAAAACAATTATAAACTATTTGGCGGAACTTTGTTACTCCTTTCTGGTGATTTTAGACAAACACTTCCCGTTATTCCACGTTCAACGTACTCTGATGAAATTAATGCTTGCTTAAAATCATCGCGACTATGGCGTAATGTTGAAAAAGTACAACTGACGGTGAACATGCGCGTTCAAATGCTTCAGGATCCAACCGCCGAAAATTTCTCTAAACAACTGTTAACAACAATCATCGACTCGCAAAATACTCTCATCGATCACATATTTCCCGACGTACACACACAATATGCAAATCGTAAATGGCTGGCAGAAAGAGCGATTTTGGCAGCTAAAAATGTGGACGTCAACTTTGTTAAATTTAAAGATTCAACAGTTGTTGCCTGGGGACTTGGTGTCATACAAATCTATCGATGCAGTTTGCGATACAAACGAGACTGTGAATTATCCAATTGAGTTTTTAAATTCATTGGATTCGCCAGACATGCCACCACATCATTTACAATTGAAGGTTGGATCTCCGATTATTCTGCTTCGCAATTTAAACCCACCACGGCTGTGTAATGGCACACGGTTAGTCATTAAAAAATTAATGAAAAACGTCATTGAAGCCATCATCTTGAATGGCAAGTTTCAAGGCGAAAATGTGTTGCTGCCACGAATCCCTATGATTACTACAGATGTGCCAATTGAATTCAAACGCACTCAATTCCCCATTAGATTGGCATTCACTATGACGATCAATAAGTCACAAGGCCAGACATTGTCTGTATGTGGCTTAGATTTATAAACACCACGCTTTTTCCCCGGGACAACTATATGTGGCATGTTCTCGCGTGGGAAAACCCTCAATTTTGTTTGTGTTGGCTAAAGACGGACTAACCAAGAATACTGTACACTCTATTGCACTGAGAGATTAATTTTTTTTTTTTTCCCAAATTGCCATAATTGATAGGATAATATGAATAATTATTTTTGATATTTAGAAAGCTATCAAAAATGGTACATAATTTAAAATATATTCGTTACTTTAATAAGGATTAATTTATTAACTTAATGAAAGCATACTTTCATTGTTTATAATGCTTTCGATTATAAGTACATCCCCGCACACTTAGTAGTAGATAGTTATTTTTATTGAACTAAAAAATGATTCCTAGAAATAATATACATGGCAAAACAACATTTGCCGGGTCAGCTAGTAATTATTTAAAAATTTTGTCTATGACAAGTTCTCATTTCATCTGACAAGTTAACAACGAAATCAACAAACAAACAAAAACAATTTTCACAATAGGAAGTAGCAAATACAATAACAAAAAAGGACCGGGAAATTGTAAATAAAACACAAAATATTTAATTATTCATCATTATTTATTTTTTTGTCTTCAACGTAATCCAGATGCAATGCACTTATGCCAACGATTTTTCCAGCCATCGAAACACTTTTCATAAGCACTTTCTGGGATGGCCTTCAGCTCCTTCAGCGAATTTTGTTTTATCTCTTAGATCGACTGAAAACGGGTTCCACGGAGCGGCAATTTCAGTTTGGGGAACAAGAAAAAATCACACGCAGCCAAATCTAATGAATGAAGTGGTTGGTCGATGGTATTCATTCCGTTTTTGACTTTAAATTCGATCACAATCGTGGCTCCGGAACAAATTCATGATTCACCAAACCATGAATATCGAAAAAAGAAATAATGAGCATACTCCTGATTTTTGACGAATTTTGGGTTATTTGCTTGTCATACTCAGGAACACATATCTCTTCGGCAGTTGTAATGTTAAGAATGGATAAAAACGAGTCTATAGTTACTGAGCCTCATATACCTAATTAAACATTTCCAAAATTCCGGTTGATACACTGATTTCCGGCTTTCCAGTTATGTTTTAACAGTTCATTGAGACCAATATACGTGATATTTTATTGTTTTTAACTACTATCGACAACCATGCATGATTTTTGCTTAATAAGCGTAATAGCATTGACAGTTGGCAGCGTTAATCCGGATTAACCTCACTAATCCGGATTAATTCAGGAGTTAATGAAGATAACTCCGTTGCTAACTCCCATTTAATTCTCAAAACTTTAAAGGTTAGTAAAAATGGTCAATTTTATTCTATTGTGAATGAAAAACAAGCAACACTGACGGCTGTATTATGTAAGATGCAGTTTTAAAATTAACGTGTTAATTGTTTTTTTTTTAATAAAAAATGGTTTTGTAAATATCTGCTAACAATGTTTATCTTCTATCCAATTTTATTGAAAATATTACAAAAATAACAATCAGCTGTTTACGAGAGTTTCAAACTTGCATGTCACCTACAAATTTGGATCTGATTAAGTGCGCAGTTAATCCGGATTAACGCTGCCGTCTGTCAAGAATATAAGCCTTCAAAACGACTCGGTCATTCATTTATAGCAGCACGTACAGTTTCTATTGGTATTGACGACGCTATTCGAACCAAAGATTTGTTGAGACTTTTCGAATTTTGGTGGGAACCATATTCTCCAACTCTAGCCACTGTAGACTAACTGTAGTCCAATGGATTCAAATCTGCACTTCTAGGCGGTCAATCTTCTGTAGCTATGTGACCAGGAATATTGATTTTTAGCCACTGCTGGCAGATTTTTACCTTATGTGCTGAGGCAGAATCCAATAAAAGATCCACTGCTCTCCATCAAAGAGAGTATTGTTTAACTGCTTAACCATGCCTTCTAAAACAACCTGTTTGTACTCTTTTAACTCAGTTTTAACCCCTTTTCGTAGAAGTGAAGGGATGTCATTCCTTTGTAGGAGATTCGCCATCAAACCATAATAGGAGATGGATGGTGGAACCTTTGAATAACATTTTTGCGTCGTTTAAAGTTTTTGCGTAGATTTTGTTGTTTTGCTTATTAAAGAATTCTCCAAGAGTTAAAATTGATTAATCTGTAAAAAAAAGATACTTTCATGGCAGTAGAGGATCCAAGTGATCCGATACAGAGTCAAAGTGAGTTAGTGTTCTTTTAGAAACCCAGACTCTCTGAGTATGATAGCAACTTTCGCATCCATACACCTTCCGACGATGTCTACGGACAACATGTGCCAGATGGCGTTAAGTGCCAAGGTTGGAGTGGGCTTTAGTCCACCACACATGCTGATAAGCGCCACTTGTTACAGACTCTTCGCAATTGTGGTCTTTTGTAGAACCGTCCACCACATAAGGACTCCATAAAACATAATGAACTGGACTATGGTGTCGTAGAGCCAGAGGACCACTTTCGGTGAGAGACCCCACCTTTGCCCAACGGCTCCTCTAAAAGCGTGTACTTTTTTTCTTATTTTTCTGTTTTTCTTTAAGTAATTCGTGTTCCAATCAAGAAAAATATCAGTTATTGTTTCTTTCCATCAGCAAAAAGCTTCAGTGAACGCGTAAAAGAGGAAACATGGCATGTTGCCTCGTCCACAAACCTCCACTGAAACTTCAAGCGATGAAAAAATAGCCACCACAATTTCTTGCAGTGTAAAGATAATCGCAATCAAAGGAATGCAGCCAAAAAGCAACAATAAAGCATTTATTAAGAAAGAATACTCGCGCTTGTTTGTGTTATAAATAAAAGAATTATTCAAGAGAATAATCTTTTAAGCTTAATTCTATAGAAATATACACAGCGACGGGGACAAACCGTTGCCTACCGCCCACCGCGCACAACAGCTGATGCCAGCGACACTAACAGCCGTAACAACAACAACAACAACAACAGAAATCAAGTTAGACCGCTTGAACGCCAGACTTCCACAGCGCAGCCGGTGTCAACAAGAGTTGGTGGGAGGGGGCAGCGCCACAGGGGCAGAGCTGCAAAGCGGTAGCAATGCAAAGCAGATTTCTTCATTGTGCGCTTATTACGCTCAGCTTTATAGATATACCATATGTACGTATGTACATTATGTGAGTGTACCGCTTTGCGATCTGACAGTCACCGCGAAAGTGCAATTAACACGAATTCGCCAACAAGCAGCGGCGCGACTGCGGCTGAGCGGCGGCGCAGCGTCGAAGAACAATTAAATTGGATAACCGGTTCCAGCGTGCGGTTCATAGTACACACACGTGTGTGTATGTGTTTACATATATTCACAGTGCAAAGTTTGTTGCTTTCAAGCAGTGAGTAATATGTGTGCACGAGTGCGTGTGTATGTACAAAGCGGTGCATAAGTGGAGCGGTAGTGGAAGTAAGTCATATGTGTGTGATAAAAAAATTATCATTATGTGAATATGACTGTGGTGTGGAAAAATATGCGAAATTAGAAGAATGCTAGCAGAAAGTACTTGAAAAGCGCTATTTGAAATTTAAGCGAAAAAAAATTAAAAAAACTCTCTAAAAGTGCGAACTCATACGAGGTCTATTCTTTAAGTCAGTGACTTTTGACTTTGTACCTCTTCAACTTGGTATTAAGTTTGCCAAGGAGTTTGGGACACCTAGACGGAAGCGTCGAAGACCCTATAAATTATACATAAAATGATACCTCCGTAGATAGTCTCTCAGTTTTGTCCTTTTCTGTCTAAGAAGCTCCTACATTATCGGAATATCCGACCACTATAAAAACCGATCCATCAAACCTAAACCCTTGAATGGAAAACTTTTTATTTGGTAAGATATCTTCAAGAAATTTGATATGGATTAGTCTTCAAAACAACACTGCAATGTCCGAACATATTGTTCAGTTGGAAGCACTATAGCATACTCGTATAAATGCCATACAAACTGACCGATCATAATCAAGATCTTTCTATAAGATTTTCTATAAGAAATGCTCGTATATAGTAACTGCAATCCAACCAAAGCTAACGTTTTTGCTTGTTTTGTCTGGACTCGAGCAAATGTTGATAGTCTTAGGGGAATAAAATCCGATTACGATTGAGAAGAAGCTTTGCAGCGGCGATCTTACACTTGTGGAGGTTCACTTGTGGTACCCTCTTTTCTTGGTTTTGAACCATAAGGCTGCTGACTGGGTTTATCCTCCAACTCCTGTAGGACAAGTGAATTAGCCATGATCTCTTCTATTCCGAGATCCTTTTCTACTTCACCCGTCTCCAGCGTGTTTTTCTTGCCGTCCGCGGGGTGGCGAGTCTTGAGGTGACGGTACACGTTTATCACACCCCACGCTATTTTCCCGAACTTCGCGTACAGAAGATCGTCGACCGCCTTATTGATCTGGAGGATGTATGTAGCTTTGGCCTCCATCTTCGTTGATGGATTTCACTACGACTAACACCCTTCAGTTGCTAGTTGACACGTTCGGATTCTATTTTTGGAGCACTCGCAAAGCATGTTTCGGTTCCACCACGCGAGGTATAGTTACCTCCGCTTTGGGCACCGATGGAGTACTGCAACGGTCTACCATATTCAGCTTCGCTCTTCCCCACAGGTTTGGAACCGTTCTGACCGCTTCCCTTACCCGTGTTAGCGTCGGGTCGTCGTTGCATTTTAAAATTTTGACACCGCTAAGCCATGACGGCATGTTGTTGTTGTTGCTGTAGCGGCAAGTTGACAATCCTTGGCCAGATTAAAATCCGGGTCTGTTCCGGTTACGTAGATCCGACTGTCGTGGGAACTGGGTATGACGGCATGGATGCGCTCGGTTCGCTCTCCATTCTCGGAAAGAAGGTTTCCAATAGGTTCTTTTCGACTATTTTCCACCGCTTCTGTGAAATTTGTCCCAGCGGTTTACTAGTGTCTCTGAGAGCGACGATCAAAAGCCGTTTTGCAATCTCATTGCCCGCCGCCGCTGCCTTGGACGCTGTCGGTTTGTTGTCCGCGTGTTTGACATCTAGGTTCCCGGCGTCATCTTTGCATTTGCCTCTCTTCACCAATGTGCTTCTCAATGCGGTTAGCATACCGTGGATCCGAGACACTACACCAATTACGAGTGGCGAAGTGTGCCCAACCGTTCTTCACCTCCTCTCTAGCCCAAGCCAGCCGTTTCAACTCTTCTCCCTTCAGACTGGACTTGCATTCGAGGCGGTTGCTATTCCGATCGTCGCCTTGTATCTCGCTTTTGCCTCCTTACTTGGATTCTTCCGGGGCTCTCTCTTGTTGCCAGACTTGGAACCCTCGGTCGCCTGCACAGGAGAGCGAAGAAGTTCTTCCTCCCTTTCCGCGTGCGAGCATAAACAAATGATAACTTTCAGTAAAATAATCGCTCCTCTTCAGTAATATCTACACAATCTCTTAACTATCTATAATCATTAACTACTCGAAATAAATATCTCAGCTTAGTGACAAGCTAACTCTAATCTGGTTGCCAGAACGTTAAAAGGGCAGATAATGTAAAGTTTCAATAAAGACAATGGGTGTTCTCGTATTCAGAAGTGAAATCCTTTTTTGAGTATTCTTACAAATCGGTTTTGAATCCGTATCTAGGGAAAATTGTGAATTCTGAGAGACATCAGTGAACTTAGATCTAACATCAACATCAAAAGCATTGATGTATTTATATTGCTCTCCGATCTCATGTATTGGCTTGGACTGAATTTTGGAATGGAGCCTCAATGATGAAATGACAAAACAAATGATTTGTTGCCAGAAGGAAGATAGCAATTCGGGAGTCCTCAGTAAGATGCATTAAGCTGCCATTGAGCGATCTAAAAGCTATCAGGATCAGGATTAATGGTTTCGTAACCGTTTTAATTGATCGTTTTGATATGAGACTTATGGTATATTGAAATCAGACAAAAAAAAAGACATCAAAGGTCATGAACTGAAGGTTTCGGCGACAGCTTTTCTGATAGTCCGATACTGTGTATTTAAAATATATGAAGAACAGTCTTCAAAACGTCTAAAGCTCTGGTAGTCTGAGAGCACTTAAAGGAATAAATACACCTCTGCCTTCGCCAAAATAAAATTATGATTTGTGCTTCGACAAAATGCTCAATATACAAAACTTGGATTAGATAGAGCTCAAGCTTTAAGCAGTACAATCTATAGCAAGAAATCTAAACGTGAAATCTTCGAAAGGAACACATGGAGTCAAAAAGTTTTAGCAAAGAATATATCATATTAAACATAAATCTGACTTTGAAAATAAAGAAGTTTGGTTTTCAAGAAGAAATTCGTCGACTTATCAAACCGCGCTCGTGCACACACATATATCTATGAGAATCTAGGCAAGGGCAATAAATGCGCGAAAGTGATAAATGAGACCAACAAACAGGCTATGAGCACGTATAAAAACAAAAAACTTGCAAATTCGTAATAGAAAAGCGAAAATATTTTTGCATTACAAATTTTGATTTCAGAATTGAGTTCAAATTGCAAAGGCACAACGCTCGCAAACGAAACCGGCCGCGCGTCGATTACAGCAACAGTGTAATGGCAAGCGCGCGAACACTCAATAAGTCATTCAACCAATTACAATGTACTATATAAGTATGTATAGGTACCGACAACCTTCGCGCACGCTGTACAAGTTTCTAATGCAATTGAACTGAGAAAAAAAGCAAACGCTATCATTGATGTTTTCTAAGCGGCGTCGCGAAGTTAGCAGCTGCGCGCGCGGTAACGCTTCACTTTTCGTGCACGCAAATAAATTATTTCGAGAAATTAAACATAGGAACTTTGTGTCGATTTAGTGGAGAACGCGCTCTCGCACGCGTACTTCAGACAGTGTCTACGCCGCTTGCCGGTGCTAATCATATCATTTCGGTATGAGTAAGAAAAAAGTGCGATAACAACAAAGAACATTGTGCACAGAGCGCGCCTTACGTACTAGAAGGCTGTGTAAATAGAGGCGCTCCATATACGAGCGTAAGCAGCAACAACAAAGTGGGCAAAATTACCGCAAAGAATGTGTTGTATACATTTTTAATAATTGATAACCACAAAAAGCAAAACATACTATGCGCTGGCGTTCAATGCGCCGCTATAACAGCAGCTGACGCAACAACGGCGCACAACCAACATCTTGCATACATTCGTAATCAGCACTGTACACACTTCAACAGCGCCGCCATCCCCAGCGCTTACTTGAAGCCGCGCGCGCAATCAAAAGCATAGCAGCGCATTCGCAATCGCGACGCGCCGCCTGCACAGCGCTGAGCGGCTGGCAAGCAAATACCGCCTTGCGCTCAGCGCGTTCAGTACACTTCTGACGCGCGTTTTTTGCGGCCGTCCACCACAACGCACAGCTACCTCAATTTCCATTTATTATAAAACTACTTTAATGTATCATTTTGCGAAAGTAGCGCGAGCGCGTACGCTTATCGCAACAGCGGCCGAGTGACAAGACAACTTAACTTATCTATCTAGCGTGGCGTAGTAAAGCGTAGACAAGGCGACAATTAATCCTAGCATGCGCCTGACTGCCACAACGGTCGTACGTACATGCGCCGACAATAGCAAGCAGAAAGAGAAAAATAAACGAGCGTAATATATGGAAAACACAAGTGAATAATCGCTTCAAGGTAATAAGTGTAAGCTACAGCTGTCAGCGCGGATCGCTGATCGGTGATCGCGTGGATTGTGGCAGTGATCGCGCGTACGTGCCACGCCAAGCCGCCGAGCGCTTGAGGCAAATTGCAGGCAATTTTAGAACTTGAGCGCCTTGCCGCGAGTAAATTTTGGTACAAAAAATAAAAAGTGAAAAAAAACGAATTCTCCATACAAATTTGTTTGACTTAAAGGAAATAGAGAATATGAAATGGTGCTTAAAACTCAAAAACAAAAAAAATACAAAGTAATGGGTTTTCTAGTGACATCAGCTGATTCATGCTGTTATTCTAGTGAAATTAGCGCGTCTAATCTAACTACTAACAAGTGCTAAATAAATATTAGACTCGTGTCTGTGTGTGTGTGTGTGCCTAATGACGTATTTGAAAAGAAACTGCTGCTAGCAGGTGTTACTTGCAAAACCGCAGAAATACTATATACGTCCGTAATGCTAATGGATACTGCTGAGTTCAGTACAACAACAATTACAAAGCTATATTAATTTATACTCTCTACAATAAATCTCGGATGCTATTTATCAACGGCGTTCCGTTTATTAATACACAGCTACATACGTGCATACATTCTTAAATGTTTAGATGAGTGAAACGAAAGCTTCACACACTGATTTACATACGAGTATAAATAGACTAGACTTCCACTTTACATTCATAGCTCTGTGGCAATAGGCAAGGAAATCGCAAACTTATTACTTAATAGTGTAATTATAAGTCAAAGAGAAATTTTTAATATATTTAACGAGTACCTATTCACACAAGTTCACTTCAAGTCATGCTGATTTGCATTAAATACTAATTTCCCCTGAATTGCTATAATTTTGCTTGCTTATTGAACCTTCCACAAAAGCCAGACTTTGACTTTGAACTTTAAGCATTAACAGTAACGACGTTTCTCTGAACAAACACATATCAAAATAAAATAAAAGAATATAAAAGATGCCTTACAAGAACTTGTATACCAGCTAAAGTGTGATCCATTTCGAGGTTCGCTACTTTTTAAAAGAAAAAACACAAACACCTCAAATTTAATGGGGGAATGTTAACTATCTTTCGAAAGAACATTCTTTGACATTTATTTTTTGAAGATTATCTCTCTCAAATTTTGGCCGCGGCTACGTCTCAGATGGTCCATCCGTTGAGTCCACTTTGTGATGATACGTTCGAGCATTTCGACTGGTAACTGGCGAATGGCACGCGTGGTGTTCTGCTCCAAGACCTTGAACGAAGCGGAATTGTCCGCAGAGACTTTAGACTTTACATATCCCCACAGGAAAGAAGTCCAACGGTGTGATATCACACGATCTTGGTGGGCAATCGACTGACCCAATATATGAAATTTTCCGCTCAACAAAGTGTTCTCTCACTAAATTCATTGATTGATGTGATGCGTGGGAGGTGGTGGCGTCTCGTTGAAACCAAATGTCGCCGAGATCACGACCTTCAATTTCATACTTCAAATAGTCGCTATAACGGTCGCCATTGACGGTTACGTTCTCACCGGCTTCATTTTTTGAACAAATTTGGCTCGAAAACGTCGGATCTTCTTGGAACTTTCCAGAGCCCATGTAGTGAAGCGTTTTCGCTTGGGATGGTCGAGTTTCTCAGAGTTTTTACTGACTTGTGACACGGTGTATTTCCTTGGTAAAACAGCACATTCTTCTTCTTGTAATGCGGCCGTTTTTCGACGTTTTGGTTCCACAAATGGTCCAATAACGCTATGTAATAGTCACTGTTGACAGTCTTTCCCTTTCCAAGGTTGTCAATAAAAATTAATGAATGCGCAGCCCAAAATGCCGACGCCATAACCTTGCCAGCCAAGGGATTCATCATATGCAGTCCACTCGGATAACTGTCGATTGGACTTCAGTGTGAAATGATGGAGCACTGTCACTTTTGGCACTGCCTTTTTATCCACACATCGATGCGAAAACTCGGGTTTATTGTCATCAACTTCTCGTTGTTTCGATCTAAAGTGAGCTCGCGCGGCAACCACTTTTCACAGAGCTTTCTCACACTCAAATATTGATGAATGATGCATGTTCAGTTGTTATCTTTAGAGTGCCTACTAACAGTCGAACAACTTCATCCAAAATTATTTGGTGGACTTTTTTGATGTTTTCGTCGATAACAACCTCCACTGCGTTCACCATCTTCGGTGCTCATGTCAGCACGTCTAAACTTGGCATACCAATGGTGATGGTTGATTTTCTCGGGGAGTGTCCCGAAACTCGTCAACAAGCCAAATTTTTGCTTCAATTGTATTTTTGCCGTCGAAACTCTTTTCTAGCCATTTTTGGCAATACAAGTTGTTTTACTTACAAACTGATCCGAAAGCTTTCAAATTTATTTACGCGTCTTTTGAAGATTAGGGCTAAATACAAATCATATTGATTTCATTCCAGCAGCGCCATTCATGTGTCAAGCCGTTATAAGTTCAACTTCGATTTCATACTTCACTGCTGGGCTGGCCAATGGCTTGATCTCTATTAAGTATTATTTGATCTCTATTAAGTATTATTCACCAGTTTATGACTAAGCTCCAAGCTCATTTTTGTTATTAAAACAGTTTTATAAAATCATTTAGTCATTTGGGAATAATTCAAATTGATTGTGGTCTGTCCAATTTTTGCGGTCAAAATGCTCCTCACAAATGTATATGTATGTTATATTTCCGCAAACTTGGTCTCAAACCCATCAAACCGGCTAATTTGCAATAAAGTATATAAACAAAAAATAAAATTTGGTAATGATTACTCAACATTATAACCAAAAGACTTTAATTAGAATCAATCACATACTAAAGTGCAGAGCGGATTGTCAAAATCGGAAGCACGAAATAGTTGTGCAATTTCGGCCACTACTACTTTAAACTAACAACGACATAACGGGACAGAATCTGAAAGCTTAAACGTTAGAATTAATTAGTCTAAAAATCATGTTTCGCTATCTAACAAATTTTTTTACAAGTCTCAGAATAAAGCACTTTTATTGAAATGGGAATGTATATAGTATAACATATCAGGTTATACTCGATGCTGATCAAAGCAAATATCAGATGATGTAATACCAGCGAAAATTCAATTAACAAAAGAATCCAAAATTAGAAATTGCAGCAATTTATTTTTGTTTTTGTTTATATAATCATTAAAAAATGAATGAAAATTGTCTAAGCTGCTTAAGCCATAAAACTCATATTTACAAAAAAAATTGTATGCAACTCGTCAGATTTACAATGATTACGCAATAAGTCTAAATAAATTCAGGTGGCTTCAAACATTGTATACCCTACACAAATTATAAATAATGCTGAGTATCAATTTTAAGCGTTTAAAACCATGTTCAGACCGAAAATTTAAAAGATTAGATTACATTTAATAATTTCATAGCCCAACAGTGTTCTCACTGCCGTTAGAAAGATCAAAAATCAGCTGTTATTGTCATTCATGAGGTCACATTGCTTAATATTTATCAAAAAAAAAGATTTTCATATAGTATTTTGAAATAAAAGCCGTCTTTTTCAAATATTTTTCATATAATAGAAATAGTGGATGCATTTTTTCATTTGTTAAGTCGATTTTCAGGTGAAATTAGATTCATTGCTTAAAAAAAAATTGTTTGAAAATTGTCAAAAAATCATTTCAATGAAGTGATTTGGAACTGTCATTTTTGTATGGCGAAATCTTGATAAATTTATAAGATTAGTGGGATAAACCACTCAACAGCCGAAATCGTGTGATTAAGTGTCGGTCTGAACATGGTATAAAATAAGTTGCGTACAAGCATAATTACAAACATTTTATTTTTTATTTTTTGTGCTTTTTGGTACTGGAATTAGTTGCTTTTCATTGATTTTTGCTGGAATCGGGAAGTTTCGTCATTATATAACATTTTCTTTTCTCAAATCACAAAAAGCACGTGGTTGTGCTGAAACCATGACTGCTTACATTTACAAAGTCATATTTGGCTCTCATTTTAGTCCGATAAAATATCAAAATTATAATGCCTAAACCAATTTTAAAGTAAGCAGTTCAGTATGTTGTATCATCATCCACGCACACCGCAATGGTTTTCGGTGATTCAAATGTGTAGAGAATATACCATATAAGCATTAATGCTCCAAAAATATTAGGTCATTAAGTCATCCATTAATTTCGCATGGTAATTGACGCTTCGTAAACATTGATAAGGCGCTAATGTACATAAGTGTACCAATATTTCTTAAAAAAATCTCATTATAAGCAAATTTGTAGGTAACGGAAAATATTTACAACAATTAGGATGTTTATAAATGTTTGCTATTCCAAGCGGTGAGGTTATGTTAACGGAGAAAATATTCTAGTATATGTATATATTGTAATTTATTTTGGTAAGACCATGTTAGACAATCTTATAATGTGAGTCCTGGATAATAAAGTGCTATGTCGGAACTTGGAATTAATTCAAACTAATCTGATATTAAAATATGGAATAAATCTATCCCGAAGAGCTGTCAAACACATTGATAAATGGAATGTTAAAAACCATTTACTTATAATAGTAATAGACACACATAAGAACATTAGGATATTAAAAAAAAAAATTGTTTTCCCTCGGTACTGAGATTGCGGCTCAATCTGAGTAACGAATCCTCGTTCTTTCTAAATTGACCACATACTACAAATCTCATAATCTTTCTATCAACAAAAACTAGTAGTTGTATGGTCAGTATAACAAAGTCTATGCCGAAAATCCCGTATTAAAGCAATTATTTGTAAGCATGATTGTTATCTTTCCAAGATTACACTCCGTAAATTTGTTAAGGAAAATTAATACTTTTAGGCCTATGGTATATTACAGTTCACACCCATGTTATGGATCTATGATGTTGCCAATACAAAAAAAAATCAATAAATCATGGGTAGAATCTTTCTTTTGTCCACACTATGAGCCTTTTCATCGACTTTTGTAATCTATCAGCCTTAAGTTGCATGTGTTTACGCCATTATACTACTTAGAGGGAGGTAACACTTGTTAATAAAATTAGCCAAAATTTTTTTCAATCCTCGAAACAGTTATTAAGGTCAATTTCCGGAATAGACCTTAATGTCTCTCACGTTTAATGTCTCCAATTTACTCAAAACACTTTCCCCGAAATGGTCGTTTGAGTTCACTGAAAAGCCCGTAGTAACGAGGAACCGAATCGTATTCAACTGAATCGGTTCCTCGGCACGATATTGGATGAAAATTTGGTGAAAATCTAACGTTGTCGGCCCATAATTCCAACCCTTTTTACGAATAGCTTCGTGCAAACGACGCAAAATAGTCAAATAGTATTCGCTCTTGACAGTTTGGCCGGTCGGAAGGAATTCCGAGTGAACCCACCTCGACAATCGAAGAAAACTATCAACATAAGCTTGACTTTTGACTTGCTTTTACCTAGCCTTTTCGGTTTCGGCTCACCTTTGCCACGAAATTCGATTGAGTGATCGTATGTTTCCGGGTCGTAAGCATAGATCCAAGACTCATCTCTAATAATAATACGTTTCATGACGTCACGGCAGTCGGAAAGCATTGTTTCACAGACGTTAACCAATCGTGCTTTCACTTTTTTTAAGCTCAAAAGATCTTTCAAAATGATTTTTACTGATCTTTCCTATATTCCAATGATGCTAGTAAGATCTCTCCCCAATTCCTTTATTTTACGAAGTGGTTCATCGTATACGCGTTCTTGACCCTCTTTGAATCATTTGTACCAATGAAAAATATTTACTCTTCACAAACATTCAACATTCTGAACGTTTCGGCACCAGAAATTTGACTCCGAACACAAAATTTAGTAGTCCAGTCATTTAAGCTTAAATTAGGTAAGAATCTCGGAATTCGATATACCCATTTATATGACTGTAAATACTTGTATAGGTATACCCTACCATATGTAGGTTTTGAGACAACTTTAGGGTGTCAATATACAAGTGTTTACAGACATACAAATGGGTATATCGAATTACGAGGTGAACTTACTATAATGACTGGACTATAGTGGAACTTCTTTGTTGAATAATTTCACTCATCATAAAAATCACAGAATGCACTTTATGTACTTCAGAAAGACAAGCGTACACTAAACACTAACGATGTCACTGACAGTCATACCAATCTAGAAACAAAATATTTTTACGAATGGTATCGCACGAAATTACAAAAAAAGTCTTACTATTTTTTGCCCACAATAGTATACTATAAACTAGTTTTTATAGAATCTGTTTAATTTTAAGGAAATAAAAATAATTACAGACTCAAGGAAACTATATTCGATACGAAAATAAAAACTAAATATATGCTATCGCCAAAAAGATAAGAAAACTGAGGAATATGTGCTATCATTAAAAAATAAAAGATATGACAAGTGATAAAAAGTGATAAAAAGTGCTATAAATGGTTGTGCAATAGAGCGTTTATATACACAAAATCTAAATACTCATAAAATATATAAAAAAAGTAGTGCAAAACACGAAAAATACTGAAAATACTAATAGCATTTGTTTAGAGGGGCGGCTGCTCGCTCCATGAGCGTTTTTTGTGTTCTTATGAGAACGTCTCAGTTTTGGCGCAGTCTTAAAGCCAAAGTGTCAACAACAAGCGTAAATATTCGTTTCGTAACAAAAACGAATTTGCCGTAAAATACTATCAGTGATAACAACAGCCAACGCTAACAACAAAAACAACGACGACGACGAATTAACAACAGGAAAACAGCAAAAATATTTAATTAACAGTCGGCGCTGCCTCGTATACAACAACAAGAGCAACAACAATGGTTAAAGACAGACTGCCGGAGCTGCTACAGGTAAGTTCAACACACACACATACACATATTCACACAAATACTCTAAAATATGAGTGCATGTGTATGTTGGTAGATTATTTTCGGTGGGGTTTTGAGAGTTGGGAGAGTGCAGATAACAATGCGTTGCCTGTGTGTGTTTGCGCATTAGTGTTTGAAAGATCTAAGCGGTGTTGCCACCAAATTGAAAGTGGAATAATGTCGAAAATGTGAAACTATGCACGATAATTTCTTTGACCTTTTAGGTATTTTGTGTTAAAATTTGAAAATATTTATTTATACTTATATATTTATTATTTATTAGAGTAGCAATGTGAGCTAGCTCTTATAATGCGCCATTTTAAACATAATATTTTTCTTGAACCTCATAGATAAAGCTTTAATTCAACAATGCTTTGCGAGCTTCTAAGCTACTCTCCCAACATTACTAGGTTTGAGTTAATGGAGCCGCCAGTGATCATAGATTAGGTTAGGTTAATTTAGTAGACCAATAAGCCACGCATTGACCAGTTTTGATCCTTTGCGATACCAGATGAAGTTCAGATGGTAGGTGCACGAGGAGTAATCATTCTTTAGGATGGGTGCGCTACAAGCGCGTTCTAACAGACTCTGCTGCCTCACTATCGATACCTCCTCCAGTGTGTCATTCCGTGGGGACCCCGGATACTTATAGCGTAGTCTCGCCAATGCGATGGTGCCCAATGTTTCGTTGGTGCCCTGCTCTAGACATTTCCTGCAGTTTTCTTGATCTGTTAACCCCATCCTGCGGGCGTGAGTCGCCACCAGACAGTGACCAGTTAGTATTCCCATTATGTTCCTACA
This sequence comes from Bactrocera correcta, assembly GCA_027475135.1. Lineage (NCBI taxonomy): Eukaryota > Metazoa > Arthropoda > Insecta > Diptera > Tephritidae > Bactrocera > Bactrocera correcta. Next base: position 75,957,598 of record CM050325.1, on the reverse strand, counting down.
GTCTCTTCTATCGAATGCCAATATGAATTTTGTGAACCTCCGATCTACCATTTTGTAGATGACTTTTGCAGTTTTGCACTCAAGTAGCTCGTTTCATCGGATTCTGTTTTTTTTACCATGTTTCTGTCGAGTTCAGTGATCATAAGACCCTGAGGAAGATAGAGGGTTGTCGGTTCATTAACCATCTGACGATCTTAACGTTTATATAGTCTATAATTGATACGTCCTTGGGTTGCGAAAAATTTTAGAGATCGTTTTGCAAATATATAACTGTTTTCGGGTTAGCAGTAAATCATCCGAAGTCATTGGAGATCACAAAACTCATAAGTCATAATCAATGAGCTCATAAGTAGAAACTCAGTTCGTAGTAAAACTCTTGAAACAGTACTAGCGCGGCAGTCTTCACACAGTAAGCAATAGCAAACGTAAATATGTCCAGAGGTTATTTTAAGCAAAAGGTAGTGAATCTTGAAGATTCGTCTACAAGCAGCGCACAACCCTGGGGAAGGATAGTTCGCCTTCTCACTCTAGCTCGCCTTCAAACGGATGCTCTTTGTCTACCCAGAGGAAACCTGGCTTAAGCGGGAAGTCAGAAAACTTTCCTCACTTGCGTGAACTTCTACGCAAAATTCCATTCTTCGATTACGGTTTAGTTGATGAAAAACTGACTAGATTTCTAATATTATATAGAATTCGAAGAAACTCTTCGAGCTTTGGTTGCCAGTGCGACAAAGATTCTTCAGCAATAGCTAGATCAAGAACGTTTTCTACGCAAGACATGAGACCTAGTCTAATTTGCAAGAAAAATCTGACGTCAACGAAATTGAAAAGACAACTCAGCGATTGGAATCATTGAAAGAGACAACATCATGCAGTTTACATCCTACCTAGCTCTCTTGAAGATTTGACATCGCTTCTATGCCTTTGAGACTGTGTTTCTTCAACGTTATGTTACAGCAATTGATTTCCACAAAAAAATTTAAATTTCTGCTAAGAAGCTAGCAAAATTTTAGTTCCCTTATGAAACAAGTAGCCATATAACTGCTACCACTGCTCGTTCTAAACCGCAAAAATATAATATCAAAATCCACGAACTTCAAAAAAGTTTTTTGAAAGAGTGGCAACACCATTCGTAGGTGTAAATTTAATTGCACGTCTAAAAGTACATATGTCTGTATGGTGGGTGAGCGTAATTGGCAACAAGAAGGGTGGAAGCGCGTGCAAACGTAAAAATGGCCAACAACAAACAAGCAAACGAGTCACATCGGCGCACACAGAGAGTTCGGCGACAATCAGTAGAGCACTTAGCGCTTGCAGCCAGCAGAAAATATGGCTAACAGCAGTGAGTAACGGCAGTGGTAGGCGCAAATTGCGCAGATTTGGCAGCACCATCGGCAGGGCGGACGTGTTTTGCTCTTATTTGAATATTAAACCCATTTTTTTTCGTTTTTCGTTTTGCAACGAAATCAGTAAATCGGCGCTTTTTCAATTGCATTGGTCTCATGTTCGATAATCGCACAAACAAATTGATAGCAATCAGCTGCAGACTGGCGGACACCGTTAGACCGTAATTGTATGAAGACAAGGCGCATCAGCTGATCATTGACAGCGGTGAAAACAAAAACAAAAACAAACATAAAAGCGGTTAGTGTGTGCGTGTATTTGTGAGTGAATTGGCGTTGTTCAGTTGCTTTGAAATTTCAAATTTGTAACGCTTAATTATTTAATTATAAAATTAAATAGATTTAATGATAAAGAATTGTTTACTTTTCATGGTTTGCTTAACAAATATTTTATTTGTTTTCGCAGCGCTCCAACAGCGTGTTGTCCAGCGTCGCCGGCACGAATGGTTCGGCATTATTTCAGCGCTCCAGCAACGTCGAGCTCAAATTCGCAGAGATGAGTGCACCCATGGACGCCATACTCAATCCGGTAATTAAATTTACTTATAAATCAAAAACAAAAAAAAAAATTATTAAACAAGCGAGTATTTAAAGTGCAAGATGGCAGCAAAGACGAGGCTAGAAAATTGTGTGCACAATTATCTCTGCAAATGTACATATATACATATGTAGGTATATGTACGTATGTATGTACATACGCATGTGCTTAAAAGTGTAGGAAACTTCTTACAGTCGGTTGGTCTAACAAAGAAATCATCTTCCAGAAAGACAATAACAGTGAGGTTTACTTATTGATAGACGCTATTAAACTTGCTTAAGCTGATAATAGCACATATTTATTGTATATACGAGTATGGAACATACATTTACTATACGCATATTCTTAGTGTCTGTGTAATGCAAAATCTTCTTTATATGCGGCCTATTTGGGAGTTCAATAATTGCATCGGCCAAATACGAGGTCTGCTATATATATTTCTGGCCTAATAATGAAAATAGACATATTTATCAACGAAAATGTTTTTTTTTTTTATTTTTTTTATTTTTTTTCGTTGGATTGGGCTGGTCTTGGAAGACCCACACGGTCGATTGCTGTTTTGTTTCGGGCTCATACGCATAGATCCATGATTCGTCACCTGTGACGATCTTATAAACGTCTTTTGAAGTATCGCGATCGTATTTTTTCAGCATTTCTTACACCAATCCACACGAGCTCTTTTTTTGAGCGATTGTCAAAATGTGCCTTTTTTACGGCCAGGTGTTCATGGAATATCGAATGTATGCTGGTGGGAGAAATGCATAGGCATGCCTCTATCTGAAGGTATGTTACATGCCGGTCTTGCATTATCAGTTCACGTACGGCATCTATGTTTTCTGGCACAACGGCTGTTTTTGGACGACCTTCACGGAATTCGTCTTTGAGCGAGCGTCGGCCACGATTGAATTGGTTGTAACAGTTTTTCACAGTGCTGTAGGATGGTGCTTCATAGCCATACAAAGATTTTAGTTCATCAATGCACTCTTGTCGTGATAATCCACGTCCAAAGTTGTGAAAAATTATCGCACGAAAATGTTCACGAGTTAATTCCATTTTTTGGCCGACATGAATTTTTTAATTCCCTGTAAATAAAACAATTCACGATTAAATGACAAATCGTTCTGAGTGATGTTATGCTAAAAAATGTCAAACTTTCCAATGGAAATGTCAGATTGCACCTGGCAACACTTAGTGTTGCCTAGTCCAGAAATATATGTATATAGCAACCTATCTATGATTTCTTTATATTTTTTTCACTTTTACTTCATCTGCGCACTCTTTATGATTTAATTTATAATTATATTATTGAAAAAATAATCATTATTTTTATTTATGTACTTTTCTAATCATACTTGGTCGCACTACTGTGAGCAAAAAATAGTAAGACTTTAAAATTGTTCATAACTTTGAAATTCTTAATTTATTCTTCATCAAAGTAAGCTCCCTCGGCTCCAAAAAACTAGTGACAACTTTTTTTTCAATCCTCGAAACAGTAATTAATGTCAATTTTTAGTTTCCTGGACTAGTCGTTTGAGTTTGTTGAATAGCCAGAAGTCACACGGAGCTAAATCGTGGTTGTGAAACGATGCTGGTTGAAAATTTGGCGAAAAACATACGAAGGAATAATGCAGTACTCGACGGTGCAAACCGCAAGAGTTCTCAGTCCATAATTCCGGCCTCTTTTTACGAATAGCTTCGCGCAAACGACGCATAACACGCAAATAGTATTTCTTATTGACAGTTTGGCCGGTCGGAAGGAATTCGAAGTGCACCTTACCTCGATAATCGAAGAAATCTTTCACAATATCCTTGATTTTTAACTGCTTTGTCGTGGGTTTTTCGGCTTCGGCTCGCCTTTGGCATAATATTTAGTCGATTGTTTGTCTATTTCCAGAACGTAAGCATAGATCCAAGACTCATCGACAGTAATAATACGTAAGACATCCTGGCAATCGGAAAGTATTATTTCGCAGGTGTTTACGCGAGGCTGTTTTCCAAAAAAAAATAATAATTTTGGGCCGAATCGTGCTTTCACTTTCCTTAGGACCAAATGATGTTTTAAAATGGTTTTCACTGATCCCTCCGATAATCCAACATTATCAGTAAAAGACTCTGACTGTTGATTGTCGATTCTCAAGCACCAATTCCTTTATTTTAAAGATCATCCGTCGATGTTTATCGTGGTTCATCGTCAACGCGTTCTCGACCCTCTTTGAATCAAAAACACTTGCTCGGAACAAACAATTTTCATCGAATGCCTTTTCCAACATTCTGAATGTTTCGGTACCAGAAATTTGATTCCGCACACCAAATTTAATGGAATTTTTTTTATTTTTTTTCACTCATCGTAAAATTTGCCGAATGCACTTTTGGTATGTAACATGTGCTCGTATGTACATGTATTGTACACAGATATCACTGACAGTCACACCAACCTAGAAACAAATATTTCCACGTATGGATTTTAAATTAAAAAGTCCTACTTTTTTGCTCAGAGTAGTGTTAATTTTAATATTTAAATTTTATTACTTTATTTATTTCATATTTTTGTTTGATTTTTAAATTATTAATAATCATTCAATTATATATTTTTCCTTTCCATAATTCTGAAATTTTGAATGTTTAAAATAATTTTATAATATTTTCAATTTTTTATGTCAAACTTTTATTTTTTTCATTAAATTTTTCTTTCATACTCATTTTTATCTGATTTTTACATTTTTAGTTAAAAAAATAAATAAAGGTATATGATTCGGTTTTCCTTTTCATTAATCTAAAATTGTGTATCATTTAATTAATTTTATAGTATTTGACATCTTCTTATGTCAAAGTTTTAATTGTTTTTGATTAAATTATAACTTTGTAATTCAAATATTTATTTATTTTTTTCTAAAATTTTTATTTGATTAACATTTTTATTAGTTTTCATGTTTTTAATTAAAGGAAAAAATTTAAAATTTAATTTAAATTTAAAAATAAAGTAAGGTAAATACAAAAAAAATATTTAAATTAAATAGATAATTCAATAAAAAAAATTAATTTAAATTTCAAAAAAAAAATATTTAAGTTAAATTAAATTAATTTTAAATTAAATTTAAATTTTTTTTATTAAATTATCTATTTAATTTAATTTTTTTTTTTGAAATTTAAATTAAATTTTTTTATTGAATTATCTATTTAATTTAAATTTTTTTTTTGTATTTACCTTAAATTTAATTTAATTTAATTTAATTTAAATTTAAACTTTTTTTATTGAATTATTTATTTAATTTAAATATATATATATATATATTTTTGTATTTACTTTTCTTTATTTTTTTAAGTTTATGTTTCTGTTATTTTGTATTTTTCAATTTTTTTTTGTCAACTTGTAAAATCATAGTTATAATTTTTTATTACATAATATTTTTGTTCAATGAGATTTAATAAAAATATATTAAATTTTTGATAATCTACTATTATATTTATTTTATATTTCTTCTAATTTGTCGTTTTTATCACATTACCAAAAGCTGATTTGTAGTTTTTTTTTTTTTTTTTCTTGTACTTTTACTTATGAGTTTTAATCATTTGCAAATTAATTTTTTTTGTCCGAAATTCATTTAGTCCCTACATTTTGTAAAACAATTTATTTTTTTCATTTATAACACTTATGTATATTTGAATTATTAGTTCTTACATCACATGTATCATTATATCACAAATTTATTATAATTGCTTTAAAATACGTATTTTTTATTTTATATATTTATAATATATTTTTTTAATAATTTTTTTGTTTTGATTTTTCACATTAGTTTTTGTTATATATTTCTATATTATTTACTTTATTATTATTTTATATTTTTAATATATTAATTTAATATTTTTTTTTATTTTAATTTAATATTATATATATGTATATATATTAAACTTTTGGCTTCCAAATCGACAATATTTTATATCATATATTTCTAGTAATTTATTATTACATTTTCCCCTAACACGTTGATAACTTTTTTAAGCGCTAATAATTTTCTCATTTATAAATTTGGCCTCATTTTGCACTTTCATATCATTTAACCCATGAAAAAGCAGCAAACAAATTTGCATGCTCCTAAATTGTATAATTAGCACACATTTTAGAGCATTGTTCTTAAAAGAACAAGAAAAGTGTCTGTGTGTTGGGGTGTGTGTTTGTTTGCATATGCACTTAGCGGATATGTGAGTACTCTTGGGAGAATGCATACGTAATAGGCTTTAATTAAGTGTGTCATTGCATATATTTATGTGTATGTGTGCGTGTAACACCTGAGGGTGTCTATAAGGGTTGCCACTTAGGGAGAATTGAATTGTTTTCAAAACTAGGGAGAGGCTAGCCTTACTGAAGGCAAAGAGATCACTAAATCTACAGCGTATGTACCGATGGTGAACAACGCTGGCCTAGCTTCGGTAAAGCTCAGCTATCTAGCACCGTCCTGCTCACATTCTACCAATAGCGTTTCTAGGATGCCTTTGATTGCTAGCTCATCAGCTTTACAATTTCCTGCGATTCCGCTGTAGCCTGGCACATACATATGTACATATATCTATTTTATCACAGACACTTGATGCTATTGGTAGCGTAGTTAGGCACTCCTTGACCAACACTGAACACACTGTAAATGCGTTCCAGACTAGTATCGCCGCTCTTCTATCTGAGTAAATGGTCACTTCTCTGAAGGGGGCTGCATTCCGGTGCAATAAATCTACTGCTACATTAATGGCTGTCACTCGGCTTGGAATACACTGCAATAGTCAGGAAGTATATGGGCGAAGAAAGAGCCCTCAGAGTTCGGTTTGGCGATTCCATAAACATTCAAAATTAATTATTTTAGTATAATTTTTGAAGGAAATTAGTATAAGTGGCAGCTCTCGCTAAGCACTCGAATATGCAGGCTTATCAGCAGCTGCTAAGCTGCTTCACGAGTATTATAAATAATTTTTATTGCTCTTGAAGCTATATTGCATATATATATGTGTATGTAAGTACATAGATAAATTCATTTGTACGAAATATTTTTCTAAATAGAATAAGAGCTATAAGTTTAATTTGAGCTAGAGAAGGTACGAAGCGAACCCAATTCGATACGACAAAAGGCCTCGCCAAAAGTCAATCCATCGACAAACAAATCCTACAAATCACAGAATATTTTTGCCGATGGACCCTACCTAAAATTGCTTAAAATTTTATGCCATTAAAGTCATAAAATATATATACGTCACTTAAAGCTTTTATAAGCTTTTGTATCATTTGTAACTGTACCATGGTACATTACACTTTAAAAAGAGTAGAACTCAAGTACCGTCGCTCGACGCAGATTACTCAGATAAGATCAATTATAACAGATAAATTTAAACCAAAAAATAAAAATTTGAGAATTCCTAAGTGACGCTAACTAATTTTTTAACAATTTAGACATATACAAGAGTATATATATTTTTTTATTATTTGGTTTTTGGCGCCATAAACGTGTTCTTCCTCCCAAGAGCACCAATCGATTTCTACATTTATTTATTTATTTTATTTTTTTCAAATGAACGAAGTAGACTGAAATATAGATTAAATGAGGTGTCTTTCGATCTCCTATTTGATCAGGAAACATGTAACAATATAAAGTTCCATCAATATACGCTGAATTTCGAGATTTTCTTCATATTGAGGGTGTATTAGCGACCCGAATTTCGAAACTTTTTTGGCAATTGATAAATAAAAACATTTGATATTTTGACATAAAATTAAAAAGAAAAAAATTAATATGCGTCAAGAACGCATTTGAAACTTCTGCCCTGTCTTCGAAAAAATAAAACAATGATGGAATCTTGACAAGTGCGAATGTCGCTACCTCAACAAGCTGCAAAAATAAAAATATTAAAAATATTTTTCATAAAATGGTGAGACTCAAAAATAAAGGTTGATTTTTTCACTCATTTTTTGACGAGTTGCTTCAAATATTTAAAAAAAAATCAATTTTGAATTTTTTGTTTTGTAGGCAACAATAAGTGTTTCCAGATGCAATCTGACATTTCCATTGGAAAGTTTGACATTTTTTAGCATAACATCACTCAGAACGTTTTGTCATTTAATCGTGAATTCTTTTATTTACAGGGAATTAAAAAATTCATCTCGGCCAAAAAATGGAATTAACTCGTGAACATTTTCGTGCGATCATTTTTCACAACTTTCGACGTGGATTATCACGGCAAGAGTGTATCGATGAACTAAAATATTTGTATGGCTATGAAGCACCATCCTATAGCACTGCGAAAAACTGGTACAACGAATTCAATCGTGGCCGACGCTGGCTCAAAGACGAATTCCGTGAAGGTCGTCCAAAAACAGCCGTTGTGCCAGAAAACATCGATGCCGTACGTGAACTGATAATGCAAGACCGTCATGTAACATACCTTCAGATAGAGGCATGCCTATGCATTTCTCCCACCAGCATACATTCGATATTGTATGAACACCTGGCCGTAAAAAGGTTTGTTCTCGTTGGACCCCGCACAACTTGACAATCGCTCAAAAAAAGGCTCGTGTGGATTGGTGTAAAGAAATGCTGAAAAAATACGATCGCGGTGCTTCAAAAGACGTTTATAAGATCGTCACAGGTGACGAAACATGGATCTATGCGTATGAGCCCAAACAAAACAGCAATCGAACGTGTGGGTCTTCCAAGAGGAGCTAAATACAACGAAAAGAAAAAAAACATTTTCGTTGATTAAGATGCCTATTTTCATTATTAGGCCAGAAATATACATAGCAGCCCTCGTAAAATGCATTTTGAACAAAGAGCAAATATTAAATTTTGTTTTAAACTTGGGAAAACGTTCATTGAAACATTTCAAATGATGAAAAAAGTTTATGGTGATCAATGCCTATCCCGCAGTAATGTGTATGAGTGGTTTAAGTGATTCCAAGAAGGTCGTGAGGACCTCTGTGACGATCGGAAGTCACCGAAAACAAGTCGTTTTTAGAAGTCAAAAATAAAGACAATGCTGAATTGTTTTTACGATTCCGAGGGTATTGTACACCGAGAGTTCGTCTCACCTGGCCAAACAATTAATACTGTGTTTTACCTTGGTGTTATGAAGCGTCTTTTGTCACGCATTCGTCGTGCTCGACCACAATACCGAGAGGCAGGGTCCTGGCGCCAGTTGCACGATAATGCGCCGTATCATCGATCGACGCTTGTCACTGATTTTTTGACAAAAAACTCCATATTAACCATTGATCACTCACCTTACTCACCTGATCCGGCACCCTGTGATTTTTACCTACTTGGAAAACTTTATTTGCCCATGAAAGGACACTGGTTTCGGACATTTCAGCTATCCAAAAGGCGACGACAGAGCATTCCGAAAAATGACCTTAAACACTCATTTGAAATGCTAATTGACCGGGCTTAACGCTGTATCGAAGCACAAGGAAACTACTTTGAAAAAAATATTAACTTTTGAAAAATAGTAATTTTTTGTTGTTTTCTTTAACAGTCCTGTTTCTTTTGCGACAGACCTTGTACATATGTATCTTAAATACTGCGATGGTTATGAAAATTTATGAATAACTGCTTTTATAAAAAAAATGTTAAAAGCGGTAATAACAAAACATTACATCAGCCTTAAAAACCACACCTACTACCAATTACCCGCTTTTATTGCAGCAAAAAATTACGACAGAAACATTCTCGACCATTTCTATGGAACTATACCTAACTTTCTGAGAAGCGCACTCTTTACTCCGCAGTTTTAGAATGCTTTAACGAGTTCACTTTTCATCAATTACTTTGTATCTGGAGAAATTAGAAACTTTTCTCACGTAGCAGCCAAAACATACATATGTATGTAGTATATGCATACTATACACAGATATATAATATACTGTATACATCTACATTAGACCGGTTGGATTTTTATACCCTGAACAGGGTATATTAAGTTTGTCACGATGCTTGTAACACCCAGAAGGAAGCGTCGGAGACCCTATAAAGTAGGTATATAAATGATCACTATGTTGAGCTGAGTCGATTTAGCCATGTCCGTCCGTCTGTCTGTCTGTCTGTCTGTATATATACAAACTAGTCCCTCAGTTTTTAAGATATCCTTTTGAAATCTTGCAAACATCATTTTTTCTTCAAGAAGCTGCTCATTTGTCGGAACGGCCGATATCGGACCACTATAACATATAGCTGCCATACAAACCGAACGATCGGAATCAAGTTCTTGTATGGAAAACTTTCGCATTTGACAAAATATATTCACGAAATTTAGTAAATATTATTTTCTAAGGCAACAATGTAATCTCCGAAGAAATTGTTCAGATCGGTTAACTATAACATATAGTTGCCATACAAACCGAACGATCGCAATCAAGTTCTTGTATGAAAAACTTTCACATTTGACAAGATATATTCACGAAATTTGGTATAAATTATTTTCCAAGGCAACAATGTAATCTCCGAAGAAATTGTTCAGATCGGCTCAATATAACATATAGCTGCCATATAAACTGAACGATCGGAATCAAGTTCTTATATGGAAAACTTTCACATTTGACAATGTATCTTTACCAGATTTGGTATAGATTATTTTCTAGGGCAAAAATGTAATATCCGAAGAAATTGTTTAGATCGGCTCACTATAGCATATGGCTGCCATACAAACCGAACGATCGGAATCAAGTTCTTGTATGGAAAACTTTCGCATTTGACAAAATATATTCACGAAATTTTGTATAAATTATTTTCCAAGGCAACAATGTAATCTCCGAAGAAATTGTTTAGATCGGCTCACTATAGCATATAGTTGCCATACAAACCGAACGATCGGAATCAAGGGCTTGTATGGAAAACTTTCGCATTTGACAATGTATCTTCACCAGATTTGGTATAGATTATTTTCTAGGGCAACAATGTAATCTCCGAAGAAATTGTTCAGATCGGATTACTATAGCATATGGCTGCCATACAAACCGAACGATCGGAATCAAGGGGTTGTATGGAAAACTTTCGCATTTGACGTGGTATCTTCACAAAATTTGACATAGATTACTGCTTAAAATAATAACATAATCTCCGAAAAAATTGTTCAGATCGGCTCACTATAGCATATGGCTGCCATACAAACCGAATACATAATTACTTAAAGAAATGCACCTGTGAAGGGTATATTAGCTTCGATGCAGCCGAAGGTAGCGTTTTTTTCTTGTCTTTCTATAAAATCGAATATATTATTTTCACTGTCATTGTTAAGTATGTACTGGAGTGCATTTTTGCTGAATTACGTGCTCTTAGCTTTTTAATTAAAGGCAGGCAATCAGAATATAAAGTAACAGTATAATAAGTTGTGTGGGAGACATTTGATATAGTTATGCGATCTGGGCCGAAACCGACAAATAAATAAAGTCAAAATGCATCTATATCTCATTCAGTTATCCCAGAAATCGACGAAAAGATTTTTATAATACCGAAAAATTTAACTTCACCTTAAACATAGCTGACTCGAAACCAGTAGTAGACCCATAGTCTATGTATCAGGCAAAAATGTTTAGAATGATCCGTAGCACATTTCCCGCAAAGGCGATTTTTCGTTTCTTTCACTCGCTGTAAATCAACCCGCCCTTATACAGTGCATTCAGATGCGCACGTGCTTTTGCTTCAAGTAAATGTCTATTGAAATTGGTGCAGCGTTTCACCAATAATTATTGCTCACATGCGTCGGTACCTTCATAAAAACAATTGAAATTATAAAACAGCTGTATGTGCGTCGTCGTGCATACCAATTTCTGTATATTTACACATACAGATGTATGTACATATTTATCATAAGCGTTCAGCGTTCGCGATTCATTAGAAAAATGTGCATTTCTCTGGATGCAGCGATCATTTTTTGTAGCAAATGTTCGTTATTAATTGGCATCTAATTCAAATAGACTTGCGTCATTGTAACTGTAAATTTGTGTTTACTTCTCATTCGCATTCCTACAATTTATGGAAGCAAATGTATACATACATATGTATGGGAAAGCATTTACCCATTTTATTTCATTTTTGCTTTTAAATTCTTTTAAATAAAATACAACCACGCACTCCAGTTGAAGGGTACTTTAGATAATATTGTATTATTTTTTTACTTTTTATCACATAGACCATAATGCACTTCATTGATTGATTGACAATTGTCATTGATTCATTAATGATATAATTCCATATGCATACATACACACACTTATACCCAATAAGGAAGATTTGAGCTACTGGAAAATATTTTTATGAAATAATTATTTTAATAAAATTCTTTATAACGGGTGATTCAAGTAGAGGTACTTTTTTTAATAGCCTCTTTTTGGCAGATTATGCGTGAGTTGTGTCTAGCTGTCATATTATTTTTGTTCAGTGTTGTCTGACAATTCATCATGGAAAGACTTACGCCTGAACAACGTTTATAAATCGTTTAACCGAAAAGACCACGTCTAGCATGAAGTGAAAAAATATAGCAACCGTAGTTGAGATTTTACACGAAGACCGAGAGTTGATTTGTTGCCGTTCGTAGCAACTCGGACTTACTTATGTAACGACTTGGAGCATTTTACGTTGAGATATTAAATTGAAAGCGTATAAAATACAGCTCGTGTAAGAACTGCAGTCGCTCGACCTTCCTAAGCGAACTCGCTTCGCTCTGTAGGCTCTCAAAAAGTTCCAAGATGATCCAACGCTTTCAAGCAACATTTTGTTCAGTGATGAGGACCATTTCTGGCTAAATAGGTAAACAAGCAATTTTGACTAGCATTTGAGGCGAAGAGCAACCTGAAGAGATTCATGAGCTGTCATTTCATCTAGAAAAAAGAAAGGTTTGGTGTGGTTTGTGGGATGGTGGAATCATCGGGGCATATTTTTTTCAAAAATGATGCCGGTGAGAGCGTAAGCGTCAATGGCTACCGTTATTGAGCTATGATAACCGCCTGTTTGAAGTCTGAAATTGGAGCTTGATCGCATCAATAAATGAGAGAACACTACGGTGAGCAGATCATTTGACGTTTTTTGCCGGTCAATTAACCAACAAGATCGTGTGACATCATTGTGTAAAGTCTATAGTCTGTGCGGACAACCCCGCTTTGATCCAGGTATTGGAGCAAAACATCACACGTGCTATTCACTAGGCGAAATGCTCGAAAGAGTCATAGAAAATTGGACTCTACGGATGGACCATCTGAGACTAAGCACCGGCCAACATTTGCAACATTTGTAACGAGGATAATAAGCGATTCCATTAAAACTGAAGTTTCTGTTTTTTCTTTAAAAAGTAAGGA
>CM050325.1:75844127-75943831 GCA_027475135.1 Bactrocera correcta | reverse complement strand
ATAATCTTTAATTAATTCTAGAATTTTCTTCGAATATTCATACAAACACGATGATGCAATCAGCGTCTCAAATCATGCTTAAATGAAGTTGAGTTGTGTCACGTGCAGCTTTCTACGAAATGCTGAAGCCTACATGTAGTTCTAGTATTATCCTAGTGCATGAAATCATCACATATTGCAACATGGCAGACTTGCGCTTCGCTTGCCACACAATGCACTCGCATCGCAGATAGGCCGCCGACAGCGTTGTAGATAATCGAGAACATGACGGCGTGAGTGTGGCAGTCACTCAATCAAATAAAGCGCTTCGGCAAATGCCTACACTTCCGCTTGTCATTTGGGAATTTCCGCTTGTACAAATTTGATATGGTGGCAACTACATGCGCATTGCCGTCCGAGGCGGCGTACTCTAACGTCTCTGTGTGTGTGGTGTGGGCTTGACAGATTATTTGCACAGCTTTGGTGGATGATGATGCTTGATGGCTGATGGCTGATGGCTCCGTGCCAGCGCGCGCTCTAAAGTAACGGCAGCTCAGCGTTTGCAGCCGCTGGCACATTTTCGTGTAAAAATGTGTGCTTTAAATATTTTTGCTGCCTCTTCGCTTGTTCCGACAATCGTTTGATGTGTTTATTATTCGCCGCTAATAAATTTATGATTATTTCGTTTACCATATGATTCGCATTTTTTACAGTTATACGCTTTTTGCTATTTATTTGCGAGAAGCCGGCCAGCGACTCGCTTAAATCGATGTTGCGAGATATTTTTTGCAGTGTCAGTGCTGGCGTAGAGGAAGTGTAAATATCCGCCTATAAGTGTGCTATCATTATTTGCAATTTGTATGTGTGTGTGTATAGTAAACACACACACACCAAGATACTCCGCAGTTTTATTGCATGCCATAAAACCAACATTATGAATAAGCAATCACACATTATTAAACGTGCGCACTCAAATACTCTGGGCAGTACAGCATACACTCACACGCACACACGCCCACAGATGCATTGTGTGCGCTAACGCCTAACATATGTAAACACACACATAAATCTACTTAAAAGCGTGTAAATATTTACATACAACGCACAAATATTTGAAATTGTAAAGCCTTTGACTCCCACATACATATTTTGCTTGTGTTTGCGCCTCTGGCTATGCTACGATTTTTTTATAGCTGTCAGTTTTTTATTCTGGCAGCGTGTAGCTGAATTCATAAGCATTTTATTTCACACAATATTTGTCTGATTTATATTTTTTTTTTTTTTGCTTCTTTTCTAATTTTATGTGTGTATGTGAGCTTGTGTGCGTGCTTTGGCTGGGGTTCGTGTAAATTGTTTCATATATATTGTGGCATCTGTAAGCTGTTTCTTTTAGAGGTGAAACATTTACATAAGCAGGCTTTGTTGAAGTCAAATTTCGGGCATGACATGACATATTGGCTTTAAGTGGCTCAAATTCACTTTAAAAATGAAAGTGTAATAAAAATTCATGCAGCGGAGAGTTGGAAGAAGCGGCATGCCTGAGATTGAGCTAACAGAAGGAAGCTGAAAATGTTTGAAATATAGTAAAAATTAAACTATGTTTTATTATTCTTAAATACGCTTACTACGAGTATTGTGCGGATCCATTTTTTTTTTTTTTTTTTTGAATTTTTGAGTATCTGACGAACTCAGCAAATTTGTCACGAAATTTTACGCAACACCACAGAATAATACAATAATATGGCAAGAAGAATTCAAACCTTTAGAAATCCAGCAGAAAAATTAAATACCACAATCTGTTCTGAAGTCTTGTCCCATCACGCTCACAGCTTCTAAAATACTGTCGCTGCGTCATTAGCAATTTTTTTGTCAAAGAATACAAACAAGCTTACCAACACCCGAGAGCCTCATAGCTTTTAATCTAGAAGAATTATACTTGTATATCAACGATCAAATGCAGACTTCTTTCATGTCTAAAATGGCACTTCTCTTGCCAGACTATCGTGTACCGCAATCACTTTTAAAAATTCTTCCATATTTTTACTGAATTTCCAATCATCTTTTAGGACATTTTAGAAGAACAATTTGACCTCTTTATAAAACTCTCTCTCCCCAAAGAGCGAAATGTTAATTGTTATTACGATCGCCGAGTAAACTATATATTCAATAGTCGCAAAAGCCTTTTCGTGTTTCAAATCAAAATTCAACTTATTTTTTTTTTAATTTATAATGAATGAAATGAATATATATGTACCACTTTTTGCCATTTTTCCGCTAGAGACATTATTCTGGCTTCACGGCGAAAAACTACGACAAGTAATTTTCACAAGCTTCTCTTGGAGCCAGCTTTACTCCATTCTGCATTGACCGATGCTGGTGCAAGGTCAGGGCAGTATGGTGGATGCATCAAAACTTCCAAGCCAAGCTCTCCCAGTTTTTGCCGAGTCATTAAAGTTGTGTGTGGTCTAGCCTTGTCCTAATGTAAGACGAAGCCCTGTTGATCAGTTCTGGCCGTTTTTTCGATTGCTTGCTTCAATCTCATCAGTTGTTGACAGTAATATGTAGAATCAAACTTTCGACAAGGCTGGATTAGCTTATAGTGGATGATTCCTTTCCAATCCCACCAAACACTCAGCATAATTTTTCGAGGCGTCAATCCTGACTGCAAGCATTTGTTAAGCTTCACGAAGCGTGGACCATGATTTTTTTTTTGCACATTATTGTAGTATTTGATCCACTTTTCGTCTCCTCCTACCATTCGCTTCAGAAATGGTTCGATTTCAATTCGTTTGAGTAAGGAATCGCAGATGTTATTTAATTCGAACCATTAAAATATTCACAGGCAATTTATGTGGTGCCCAAACATCGAGCTTCTTTTTGTAGCCAGCTTTTTATAATGGGTTCAAAACCTTATGATGATGAATGTTAAGCTTCTTAGCGATGTCATGATTGCTTATGTGACGGTCCGGATCAATATTTTCCGTAATTTCATTGACTTTTTCAACGATATGTTGACCAGAGCGAGGTGCATCTTTCGCATAGAAATTTCCAGAACGGAAACGAGCGAACCATTGTTGTGCTGCACGAGCTGTTACATCATCGTCTTCGTAAACTTCACAAATTTCATTGGTGGCTTGCGTGGCATTATTCCCTTTTTTATACAAAAATTTCAAAATATAGCAAATTTCTTCATTATTTTAACGCATTTTTGAACAGCTGTAACTTTTTTTCAACTTCCCCGAATTTAATTTTTGGTTAAATGAAGCTTAAGGGGTCAGTAGGGCAACCATTAATTTTTTTTTTTTGCATTTTCTGTTTTCTTATCCCTTAAAATTAACATAGAAACCCACTTTACCATTGGAAGGTTTCGTAAACGACCCAAAAATAATAATACCGCTCGACGTTCGGACGGCTCGTAGTGCACACTTCAAACTTTAAACGCGTTTTCCTCAAAACAGATTTTTTTAAACTGGCGGACATGATTCCAGTCAAACTAATCAATCAATTATTCTCTGAAGGCTTTTTTATTTATTTTTTTTTTTTTTGTAATATCCACAAAATGCTTAGCTAACGTCCCTACTGGGTTCATAATTTTTTATAATTTATTGACAATGTTATGTCAAAACAAAACATGGAAAAAATTAAAAAAAAAACAACATTAATTATTTAATTATTTATAAACATTTTTTCATGATTATAGTAGTGACGATAACCATTCACGTATATTTTAATAATAAATTAAATTTTTGTGTTTCAAATGATCCAAACATGAGAAATCGTGTCCGCCAGTGAAAAACGCATCTCGTACACTCAGCCATTTCTCCAACAGATTTCATCAAAAAATTCCGAAAAAAATTTGATATGTAAAACAAGTTCTATTGTAGAATAATAATTTCTATGAATCAAAAGTAACAAAAAACATCCCGGATCAACCAAATAACCCCTTAAAATCTCACCTTTCCAACATTTTGTGGTACAAA
The DNA here is from genome assembly GCA_027475135.1 of Bactrocera correcta. Lineage (NCBI taxonomy): Eukaryota > Metazoa > Arthropoda > Insecta > Diptera > Tephritidae > Bactrocera > Bactrocera correcta. The sequence continues at coordinate 75,939,872 of CM050325.1, read as the reverse complement.
ACGAAGTGATTGGCAACACTGGAGATATACGACTGCAACGACATCTATTGATCAAATACGAAATTCGACTACCCGAAATTTTATTTATTCCATCCATTAAAATGATTCTATCATTTAAAAATGACTTTCGTTTCTTTAGTCATATTTCCCCGGCAAACTTTGTTTAAAATCTTGAATATATTTATTTAGCGAAACACAATCGTTTTTTTTTTATTTGAAGCTAATTTGTTAGAGCATGTTTTGGAGCGATCGCATATTAAGTCAATGAAATATAAATTGCCAACATAATGAAGCTTTTTTAACTCAGAACTTAATTGACTCAATTAAAATCTGTATATGAAAATATTTTGACACAATGCTTAAAAAAAAATATATTTAAAATACATATTCATATTTGCTTCACTCTTAAAATTCATATGAAGCTCCCTCATTACTTAGTCTACGTTTTAGTTTATTCCCACCTGTACACATATAATTCTCTACACTCACGTCATTCCACTTTTTATTTGAGTTTTTTCTGAAAATACCTACCAGAAACCCAACGCGGCAAATTCCCTCAGGCGCAATTTATATTCATGCGAAATCATTGTCAGCATTCACACCGCCGCTTATTTGCTTTGATGGAAACAAAAATATATTTTTTCTAACCACTTTTTGCACTGAGCTTAATTGATATCCCAAAATCACTGAAAAAATATATGGAAAAAGTACACTCTCCCGAAATATGGAGGAGAAAGGGAGGAGAGCACGCAGGCAGTTGGCAGGAAAAATATGCAAACACACCAAGTTCCCTGCAGCAAAAAGTTGTGGCATGCTGCATCTGGAAATACAGATTTACGAAAGTTAGCAGTAACACAATCATATAAGTGTGTGTGTAATATTTCATAAAATATGCGCAACAATACATGTGTGTTCATTACGAGTATTTTACGCTATTATTTTTAACAAACTAACCTTCATACATAACGAATATTTTTTTAAATTAGCTCAATATGTGAAAAGCAAATTTATTATCAATTGCAGAATAATTTATATGCTCATAAATATTTAAGTGATTTATTTGCACAATAGTAGGTAAATTTAATTTATTGCATAATAACTTTTTTTAAACCGTTATTAGCTTTCTGTGTAACAAAAAAAATTATTTGATAAGCTAATGAAAAATTCGTAGCTCCTTTTTCAGCAAAAGCGATTTTCGCTAGTGTTGCTCAAACTTTTTAAGGTCCAACTTATAAACAGTAGAACTTTTAAACATAGTAAAGAGTGATTCATCTCAAGGTTTCCTACTTTTTTAAAGAAAAAACACAGAAACTTCGATTTTAAAGGAGATTGTTTATTGTCATTCGAAGGAACATTCTTTGGTATTTATTCTTTTAGGGCTATCCCTTTAGACTGTTGGCCGCGGTTACGTCTCAGATGGTTCATTCATTGATTCGAATTTTCGATGATTCGTTCGAGCAATTCGAATGGTAACAGGAAAATCAATTATGAAATGCGAGCATATTTCTTAAAAACCGACAAGCTTAGCATTGAAGATGCCAAAACTTTTGATCTTTTGAGGTTTATTGACTTATGGCACATTTTACGAATACCTTCAGTTTGTCTTCTTCATTTATTGGAGGTCATTATTGATGCTTCTTCTTCTCGTAGAGTTATTGAAATATTTTTATTGGAGACCTCTGATTTATGCTTTTTCTTCTTCTGCTCGTAGAATAGTTGCAATAATTTAGGGGACTTCTAAGGCACATGAAAACCTGGAATACCAATACAAACTCCCTCTACATTAATCGCAACATCATCCTTCTTTAATACCTTCCACTCCTCCTTCATGAAGCAAAACTCGGTGCAAAATCGTGCTTATTTCAAGACTAATATTTGAATATTTACTTTATGGGAACGTCTTACATGTTTGTTGAAGTAAAACTGAATTTGAGACTTCTGTCTCCTTGAAAGCTGCCCACCGATACCTCTTCGAACTTCGTCAGATTTTTTTCTACAATTTTAAAAAATTATTTTTTATTTATTTTATTTAACAAATTTAAAAAATATTCCCTATCCCGTTTCCTACCTACCTCTGAAAAGCAATTGGCAAGAGTTAACAGGTTTTATTGGATTATTTTGAATTTCTGTGTAACTGCATTTTTATTAAAGTACATTGCTTTCGATTTCGAGTATTCACCAATTGTTAAATAAGTAAGTTAAACAAGAGAAGATAAAAGAAGTAAAAACAATTTATAGTCTTGCTTTTCCATTTTTGCTGAAGTAGACAGTTTGAGGTTGAACAATTCCGTTCTGCATCTCTCAAGTTCAGCTCCTACCAATGCAGAATTAATACCAACATATCAAACCAAAAGGTGTCATCTTACTTCGGCATTCATTTTGTATTTGAGACTCACATGGGTTCATTGAAATCTTTTTCGAGAAATAGATAAACGCGACACTACGCCATTATGAAATATCTGGTGACATTGAGCAACAGTGACCCGAAAGAAACTAACTTTTTGAAAGAAACCAGGTTACCAAAAAGTTTCTGTGAGATCAAAAGCTACTTTGAGGAGTAGAATGGGCAGACAGTCTTACTTTCTACCCTCTGAATATACACCTATTATTTGATTGTCGTGTAGCTGAATTTGAAGAAGGTACTCAGGCAGTTGTGGGTAAATGATCTGATTCGTATAGATATTTGCTTGAAGAGCTCTTTGGTTTGAACCAAAAATATTATGGCACTCTTCCTAATACTCTCAAATATATATTAAAGACCGTTAAAATTAAATATTTCGAGTACTTATAACGCAAGACTTAGGCGGCCCATAATTCTCATTCTATACTTTCTACTCAATCAGTTTTGTGAAATTTTGCTGATTTTTGTTGTGTGCTGGCTTCGTAAAGTAACCAGTTTTCTCAATTTAAAATTTGTATTCTACATTTTATGCAAGTCTTTATTTATGTTGTTCCATATTCATTTATTTGTTCAAGCTTTCGGTTCGTTAAAATACCGTTTACAACAAATTCTTCAACTCCTCTGCCCTGCCGCCATTCGCTTTCGTTCGGCGTTATTGTCTTTTATTTCGCTTAAGCTCTGCTGAAGCATTTTTTAATTAAAAACTTTGCGCTCGCTGCCCGTGTTGTTGCAATTGCTACCAGCTTTGATTCAGCTGCTCCCGAGTTGCTTGTACCGTTAGTAATATACATATGTTGGCATATGCTTCCCAACTAAATACCACAACCACACGCTCAGCAGTCGTCCCGCAGGTGCACGCTTCCTTGTATCCTTTGTGGTTTTTGCCTTTTTTATTCGTTCACTTTTGGTTTTTATCATGTTTTCCATAAAGTTTATAATACCTTGCATATTTTATCTGCTTTGTTGGCGTTTATCCCACCTAATTGACGGTGTTGTTTTCTTTCTCGTTCGCCACCTTTTTCCTGTAGCCCTTCCTACTCAATCAATGCGCGCTCCTGCGTTTGCTTCTCATTAGTTTAAACAATTTTATGATTTTTTCCGATTAGTTCTTCATTTTGTATTAGAAATTTAGAGTACAGTTTAAATATAGCAAAGAAAAGATGATTATTTTTATTATATTATTTTAAAATAAACTTGCAGTAAGCAAGAAATGAGTATTCGTCAAGGAACTTGCAAAGCTACCTCTAGATATGCTTGATTTCGTAGTAACTCCAACCCTAATCAAGACTTGGAATGAAGTCAAAAAGACATGGTCGGAATGTTCGTCTTAATAATTTCTTATGCAATAGTCGTCATTAAGGAAGAAAACCACTTGAAAAGCTCTCCAAGATGGAGTTCTCTGGAAACTCTTCGTTTACATATACGAACTTGAGGTTGAAGAACTTTTCTGAAAATTAAATTAACGCAAAATCGGACATATCAATGTACAAACAATGTTCAACTTACACTCGCCCAGTCGCAGCCCTTCTGCAAGAGAAAACTTAGCTAAGAGAACATTTATTGGAGGTAAACCAGTGCAAATCACTTTGAATATCTAGGAAGCCGAGAGAAATTACACCATAACATAACATTATGTTGTTATTTTCCTACTTATGTTGGATTGATAATGTAGTGCTTGAAATTGCTAAAATTAGGCGCAGGAACCATCCAAAATAGTTGTTGTTGTTATAGTAACGGGTACCTAATCCGCGTTAAGATGGTTAGGATTAGCTGAGTTGTCACCGACGTCATCAAACGACGAGGTCGAACCAAAGGGAGAAGGGTATCGGATGTGTACGGTTAGCAAGGCATGCAAAGAGGTATGTATAGAGTCATGCGGGGACTAATTGCACGCAGGATACATGTTTGATATCTCAGGGTCTATTCTGGATAAGTAGGAGTTTAACTTTCCACAGTATTCAGAACGAAGCTACGCAAGAGTCACTCCCGTTTCTCAGGAAGCTGCTGAAAACTGCCATGGCAAATCGTCATGAGGAGTAGTGTTCAAAAAATATTAAGAATGAATGTGGCAAGAAAACATGTCGCACACGTAGAATAATGCCATTTCATGCAATGCATTGGGTGATCGTTTGACTCCAAGTATGCTATTCACTGAGCGGGAGTCCGTGTCCACTGTGAATAGCGGTCAGTGCATGTCTGAAGTTTGTTGTATCTGAAGTATGATCGGCGTATTATTTTATGTCATCGACGTAGTTAAGGAATGAGCTCTTGATGCTCCTACGAAGCGGTTCCACTTCAAGCAGGTGTCTGCAGGTATGAAATCTGCGAAAGCACCTCCGCAAATCTGCTATTAAAAATAGGGTCACTATCCAAAATAGTCCTATGCTAACAATGAGAGAGACTTTTCGCACTTTCATAACCACCCACGGATTATTTAAAATGTCTCAAAGTTGCAAATAGTTTTGGAAAGAAGAGAACGACGGTGGAAAGAAGGTCAAAGGTCTCCCAACCCCTTTCTTGTCTGGCCTTCGTCGGAACACGAATTCTACAAATTTATACAGAGTTCCATAATTGGTTTAACAGGTGTGGACAGTTGCACTTATACTTAAGTTCCCTCCGCTCATCGCATCTCCTATTCTTTGGCGCTTTATGTCTGATATTCTTATAGAGACTATAGGCAATTGCTGAGTACTCAGTTTAGTTAGTAATTTATTCCTGAGGCTTCCAGCTCATATGCATATAGCGCTATTGCTCTCAGTTCCGTACTTTAAGATTAAAAGACTTATGACCTGCTTGGTCATAATCAATTTTCCGATAATCTGGAACTTTTAGCGTCCACGAATCTTTCTATAAAATAATATTAACTTGTTATCATATCAATGGAAGTACCAAAACTACTAAGATCCATTCTCTGTAAAGTTGTTGACACTTCTTAACCAAAAGATCTAAAAACTGTCTTTGGCACATGCAACATACAAATGGACTGCCAAATAAAAATGGAATAAAAAGCAAAATGGCATAGACTCACTGCGGTAAGTGACCAAAACTAGGCAAAGAACCAAACAATGAACTTGCCAGCAATAGCAAGAAAAACAAAAACAAATGCGTCGCTTTGGATTTGCAGAGCAGTGAGCAGCGACAGCGATAACACGCGTGCCGAGCTGCCGCAAGCGCTTATCATTGCTTCCACCAGACTGCTTTTGCTGTGCGTTACTTTTTCCAAAGTTTTCACACTTTTTTCAGTTTCACTCGAAATTTTCACACTTTCTTTTTCGCATTTTCAAAGCGTGTGTGCTTGCCACTACGCTGCACTGTCAGCTTGTTGCAGCTGTTGCAACACTTCGTGTTACCCCTTTATGCGCTACGCCACATTTGTTGCCCATTTTTCCGCATTCACACTTTGGATTTTTTCCTTTGCGCCGCTCTTTGACGTTTTTTCGTTCGTTCGACGTGCAACACGGTGGCACAAACTCTTTAAAGGAAGTGTGGACAAAGTGCTGACATAGGCTACTATGTGGCAAGATGACAGTTTTTTCATTTGGGCACGAAAATATTGCAAAGCATTAGTATTAGTGTGGGTCGCGCTTTTGAAATCGCTTGAATAGGTGTTTGCATGAGTCAGAGTGTATAAGATACACTTTTGTTTGAAAAATTCTTGAGTTTTCATATGCCTTTTGGTTTTACTACATCATAACAAATGTAGCATAGAATTTTCAGCTTTCTCTATTAGATATAACCACTATGTAACCAATATGTAACCAATAAATAACCATTTTATAAGCAAAATTCAACTTTTGTTTCAATATGAGTGATTTCTACTCTATCGTTTTTCCTTTCCAGTCTAATGAAATTTAAATATACAAGCTCTGCTAAATTATGTCACATCGGATTTACATTTTTACGGCTCTTCGAGTGCAACAAGCCTAATGTTTATAGTGAACTGCGTCCAGAACATATCTAAGTAAATATGTCGCTCATGAGCGAATATATACTCACATATTTACACATATCCAGTTAGCCATCTCAACTCACACCCTCTCCTGGCACCAAAGATCTCGTTGCTCACAGCACTGCTGCCCCAGCATTGTCGCTTAAGGACACCGTTGTCCCTTTTCTCCAAATCCCAGCGGCTAAGGCCGTGCCAACTTTTTTTTTGCTGTCGACGACAATGTCCAACACTCCTTCGTGCTTTGCTTTTGTTTGCTATTTCCTTTTTCACTTGCTCGCATAGATTTCAGCCAACCACTTCCACACAGACACACATGTGTTTAGATTTGTCGTAGCATAGGAGCATAACTGTGCCAGTGTGTGCCTGCTTTTTGTGCTGATTTTGCCACTCAACACCTGCTGAGCGCGCATGCATAAGTAAACACACCTTAGCACACATACACATGTGCACTCACACACACACTTATGGTTGCATACATGTTGCTTGCGCCAGCTTTTCCCAGCCCACCTTTGATTGTTATAAAGTGTTTTGTTTGCTCAGCGGTGCACAAGCCATTATGCTTTCGCCCGCCTCTCCTCTATATCCTATTATGATGAGCTTTAATGCGGTTTTAGCTAAAGCTGCTATAATTTAAACTGAAACACGTCTGCTTATAAGTCGCCTGGCAGATGCGTTATTTAAGAAAAACTAAGCTAAAACTTTTCGTTTCAAGAAAAAGCTCTTTTGATGAGCGCTTGATCCTTTTAATATGGGTGTTTCTTCAATAGTTGCTCGCCTAATAATGGAAAAGTTCATAGAAGATGATGCAAGTTTCTCAAGGCAGTTGACATTAGTCAAATTTAATAGCGGACAAAGCCATTATTTTTTGTTGCACGTTTGGAAAAAAAAACATAGATCCATCTACATAACTACCTTAGTGGTCAACTCTATAAATTTCCTTAATCTTAGCCTCCTTTACTACCCTTGTGAATGAATAGAAAGTTGATTGTGCTCTTTCTGTCACGACGGTGAACTACCAGTGATAATTTTTCATAGAACCAACTGATTATTTAAAACTTTTTGGTAAAATCAGGGTACTCAAAGTATTAAACGATATCAAAATAGGTCCGAAGGTGTAATTTCTTTCCTTCTGCGTACTTCCATTGTTACTTCCTTTGCTTCATCAATTTAATTTTGCCATTTCTGCTGGTAATTCCTTAACTTTTTTCACTCCTTCGGCGCTACATCTTTACGAGTGCATTTTCGCTCTTACTTTAAAGCACATTTGTTCGCTATTTTATTGTGCCCAAGCATCTCCTTAGCTCTGTCACTAGCAAAAGCAAAGGTTTTCACCATCTTGCTACTCAAATGTTTTGTTTTCGTGCACCATGTGGCACTTCACTTTGTGAGCTGTATCCAGCTTAGCCTTTTACTGTTTTTGTTGGGCATCGTCTTTTCGCCGGTTTGTTTTTAGGTATGTGCGTTGTATTTTACTGCTCTGCGACTTTTACTATTTCCTCCAGCTCCTTTCAGCTTGTCTCCTTCGCTCGACATTAAAAGCCATAATTGTTACTCATACGCCATGTAGCTCCGCAATCGCCATGGTAGTTGTATATGTGCATTTAGGCTTTTTAACACCTTCCAACAATTTTCATTTTTTCCTCTGATTCTCCATTTCTCTGTCCTCATTGCCGTTGTCTCTGTTTTTGATAAAGTGCCACACTTGACCGAAAGTTCAATGCATTTTGGAAAGCCGTTGACTCATCAAGCATTATTGCTCTGCTTATTTCTTTTACCTTTTCTGCGCGTTTTGAAAGTAGTTTTTAGATTTGTTTAGCAGCGTGTGTATTTGGCAATGGTGATAACCTATTAAATTACTTCAAAATTAAAAAATATAATTAGGAAATTATGAAATATTATCAGTTTAGTCCACAAGATGCGAACGATGAATGCATGAAGTTTGTAATTTTGTCACTTCTAAGAACTCAACAATTGGATGAAATAAAAATTTAATGTTGCAAAAAGATGCACGCTTAGAGACTTTAAAGAACTTTAAAGACATTATTTCAAAAGTTCTATTTTATGGAGTTGCCATATGGTAAAAAAAATAAAAATAAATATCAAGCTATTAACGCAAACATACATTGTTCGCGAAGCACTTTATTATCAACTGGATATAAAAAACTTTTCTTTCACAAATATTTTTATTTGTATTAAAAAACATCCCATAGATATATTTGGATGTAAGTCTATTTATGTTCAATTTCTTTGATGGTTTAAGTGGCGAGCACTTTTGAAAAATTAAAAAATAAAAATAATAATAATCAAAAAATTAAAATAACAGTAATAAATAATGAATTCAGTCGTTTTACATATAAGTAAATAATAAATTATTAAATAAATATATTAAATAATAATAATAATAATAATACTATTCCTTAAAAATTAACGTATAAAAATATCATAAGTAAAAGTAATAATTACGAAAAAAATAAAAAAATAAATAAATAAAATAAAAATAATAATTAAGAAAAGTTAAAAAATAAAAATAATAATAATCAAAAAATTAAGATAACAATATATTTAATGAATTCAGTCGTTTTACATATATTTTTGCCACTGCACGTGCTCAATTCTGCTCAATAGCAGCGACAACGGCGAATTCCTCACTTTGATTCTATCGGCTCTGTTAGCCGCCAAATCGAAAATCATACAGAATTCAATTTGTACCTTCTCTATACTTTACATTCTCTGGCCCGGCGCGCTTTTCAGACTGCATCGCTAGCAACGGCCAAGGCGCTATGGCGGTTTTGTTTACTTTTTGAATTTTTTAATTCGTAAAATCTTTTGAATGAAAAGTCCAATTTAAAAACTATTTTACAGGTAGTTAAATGGTCTTGACCATAAAATAATTTATTTGGATAAGGATTAATATAAACACATAAATATCATGGTTTGAATTTGGTTAGCATTTTCATTAATGTTTAAAATGAAAAAAGTTGTTGTAGTGACATAACTACAATAGTTGGACATCTGCTAGCACGGAGCTTTTTGTAGACATTATGATGTTCTTCAATATTGTTGTACATTATTTTGTTCTATCGCGAATAGTTTCGGCAGCGCATTCGACAAAAGACATTTTAAGACTCATTTTTCTACACCTTCGGTTACATTGTTCAAATTTTACCAAGGATCCCTAATTTTTTTTCAAAATGAAATTCTGCCTATGACAAATTGGCAAAATGTAGCATTCTATTGGTGAAAGAATTTTTTAAATCGGCCCAGTACTTTTGGAGCCTATTCATTACAAACATACAAACTTACAAAAATAGGTACAAATCTTTCCTCTTTATTATATTTGTATAGATTTAGAGTGTAACTTCAAATAGAGTTGCCAACTTAACAAAATGTATATAAAATAAGTAAAGTAAAATAAGGCCAAGAATTGAATTTTTTCGAATAAAATTAATCAATTTAATCATAATAAAAGTGTACAATGTTGCCACCTCATTGGCTTTTTATACTCTTGCAACAGAGTATAATAGTTTTATACAGATAATCGAGTAAGATATAAATAATGAAAAAGTGGGCGTGGCTCCGCCTTCTAATAGGTTTAGTGTACATATATCTCTAACCGTTCAAGCCAAAATAATCCAATTGGCTGAAGCTAATTCCCATAAGAAACCCTACCGAAAATGAAATGAAACTGGATCATAACTGCGCTCACTCCCCATAAAACAGTACTGTTAAAAACTACTAAAAGCGCGATAAATCAATAACCAGAGACATACATTTTTCTCACCGAGAAGCTATCTGACAGCTTCATAAGGTACGCCGTCTTTTTGATGAAATCACACATCTCGCAATCTGCTAGACCTTCAAGCGAATTCGGTGCATGGCATTATTCTAACATTCGTAGAATATGTCACAGAATGAAGATAGTATTGCAAATCAACAATTTTTCCATTGGTCGGTGCCTTTTGCTTGTCCAGGAAAATTTCGACTTTCAACACTAAGCCATTCCAAGCTACACTTTTCGAAACAGTCATAACTTTGATGAAATCTGTATCCTCCATAAATTGTTTAAAAACCAACAGAGGACCTTCTATTACAATATAAAGCTAAATTCGTTTTGCTTTGACTTATATATATGTATTTCATAAGACTTATATAGTAAACCATATTCAATGGAAAATTACTCGTTAAGGCTCGGCTTCTCGCAATAAGTTCTACAAAAATCCTGCTTTTGATGTTTCAAATTTATATCGCGTGCTTATGATGTTGTTGCATTTTTGTCGCTTATTACTGTTTCTATTCCCTTCTCGATTTTCAAATCGCACAAAGTCAGCAACAACAACAAACTGCTATCAGGCAGGCGAGCAAAAGCGACTCAACTTAAAGAAGCGACCGAAAATGTTAAATGGGAAAATCCACAAAAATCCCCCGTTTGAAGTGTGCACACCTGCGTTGCGACACAGCGACATGTGCTACTAAGCATTATTGATGGTGTGCCACAGCGCTGCCGTTATTTGCTGTTACCTGTTGTTGCTTGATGAAAGTGCCGGTGCAGCTGCTTTGCGCCAAATTGAGGGCAAAGTTTGCAATTTTAATGCCAATTCGAATGAAATTTCTCCTCGAATATGAGTGGAAATAAAAATGCGCGACGGCAGAGGAGTGGGGGCGAGCAAGGAGCGGTATTTCAAAGCATACTTTTATGCGCAACCGAATTTCGACTGCGGTTAATATTTTAAGCAACGCAAAATGACTGCATGGGGGTGTGAGGGGGCAGCCGCAGTGCAATGCTAAGTAGGTCGAACGCCAGCAGGCACTGCGGCGCACAGGTAAGCGACAACAACACCGCAAGCGCGCGGCAGCCAGCGTGTGGAAGAAGCTATTTTGGACAGTTTTCGTATTGCGAGTGTTCAGGTGCTTCATTGCCCGCGTGTCGTGACACTTTTCCACTTTTTATACCCGTTTTGTGCGCTCATTTCGCTCTCACACACACTCATGGACACACATGCACAGGTGGCTTTCAGCTTTAGTTGGCTTGACGTTGTCAGCTCACAGGCGGACAGTTTGTGCTGGCGAAAGCAATATATGTACATATATGTGTGTGTTTCAGTTGCCGTCGATTACACTGAGTGCCTGAAATTGCAATGAATGACTGCGAAATATACGGGAGCGTTTCGAACACACCAGCACATTGGGTTATCTGTCTCCTTTTCTGGTTGTCACCGTTAAAATTGCGGGACATTTATTGATTTTTGCCGTTAATATTTTAACGTGAACTTATAAGAGCATGCGTTGCAGGACATCGCACACGCTTGTCAATTTCAATGCAAACACGCCCCCATATGTGTATGTATATGTCTGCCTGAGTGTGTGTGGTTGCGCTTTATGTGGCACTGAGTGGCTGAAAATGCTTTGTGACCATCAAACAATTTCAATGCGCACGAATTTATGCATGTATGCCACAGAAAATGTACGAGTATGTGTAAAAAAAAAAAACTCTTATGAATTTAGTGAAATAAGTTTTCGTATTCAAAATATTTTTAAAGAAAATTTTTGTTTATTCTGAACTTTCCACCTCTGACCAGTCAATTTTTCCACTTTCACCAGCAATTTTAATCACAGAGGCAAATCCCCTTCGCTGAGTCATTTTCAAGTTGGGAATATTATCAACTACTCCTAAAAAATTCTAAAATGTTTAGTAAGCAGCAAAATATTTGTTATCTTCAGAAGTGAACATCGCATTTAAGGTGCTCAATGCCTTTTTATTTCGAAGTAATTTCAAGCCTTACACTGGCATCTTATGCCATTTAACAAATAAAGCCTATAGTTTTTTTGTTGAGGTTAAGATCGGTCAATTGATTCCGAAAATGCTTTTGCAGCAACCCCTGACACAGGCATTTGAATGAAATATTTAAACAGAGTGTCTAATTTGTTCTACTTCTTACGTGATTTTTTGTAGATTTGCAATAGATTCGAATATATACTCGGTGCCCAAAAAATAAGGTGACATCATATTTATTTTGAAAATTTTTTATTTATTCTTCCAAATCAATTTCATTCCCTTCAAAGTAATCCCCTCCCGATGCAATACGCTTATGACAACGGATTTTCCAATCCTCGAAACACTGGTTGTAGTCACTTTCCGGGATGGCCTTAGTTCCGTCTTCGCTGCGGCTTGAATCTCCTCTATCGTATAAAAACGGTGTCCCCGGAGCGGTCTTTTGAGCTTCCTGAACAGCCAGAGGCGACAGATCAAGTAAATACGGGGGTTGCGGAACGATATGAGTTGTGGTTTTGGCGAAATTACGAGGGCAGTATGGGATGGTGCATTATCGTGGTGTAAAAACCAAACCAAAACCGTTACGCAAACGACGCATAACGTTCAAATAATATTCCTTGTTGACTGTTTGACCGGTTGGAAGGAATTCATAATTTACAACACCACCATAATCGAAGAAAACAGTCAACATGAACTTGACTTTTGAGCGACTTTGGCACGATTTTTTTGGTTTCGGCTCTCTTTTGCCACGATATTCGCTCGATTGATCGGTTGTTTCGGGGTCGTAGGCATAGATCCAAGTTTCATCGCCAGTTATAATGTATTTCATGACACCCTGGTAGTCGAAAAGCATCGTTTCACACACTTCAACGCGACCCTTTTTTCCAAAAAATTCAATTTTTTCGGTACCAGTCGAGATTTGACGCGGTTGAGGCCCAAAAAATCCTTCAAAATGGTATTGGCTGAGCCTTTCGATATGCCAACTTCATCAGCAAGGTCTCTAATTGTTAGTCGACGGTTTCTCAACACCAAATCTTTGATTGTTGAACGTGGGCTTCGTCGGTTGAGGTTGCTGGTCGCCCTGGACGCTCTTCATCTTCGACACGTTCACGGCTGGCTGGGAACTCACTATGCTACTTGTAAACATTTTCTTTAGACACAGCCTCATCACCAAAAGCTTTAGCGATGATCGATATAGAGGAGGCTATCGCTGAGCCTGAGGGCTAAGCACACGCTCATATCAATCAAGACAAATTGAGAGATCAATTTTTCGGGGTACGAGTATCGTCGTCGATGGAAGCTATGCTGAGTGGCAAAAATATTTTTCTTTTAAAGCTTGCTGCCAATTAAATCGGCCAAATGGAAGAAATCACAAACAAAAAAAAATAAAAGCGAGGTGTCTTCAAAATACTTCGCCAAGCTTGTTAAAAATATTACTAAATTCATTATTTTATTTTGTTGCATAAATTTAGGCTAAATTTCATATCATTAACCACATAAACTTGCTTTTAAACTCAATATGCAAATATTTTAGTAAAGTAGACACATAAAGTAAACATATGTTACTGATTTGCCTTGTGTTCGAGCAGCTTTTATTTTTACGTAATACAAGCAGATTGCCACAATTTGCATATTTTGCCACACTTCAATCAATTCATGCGAAATTTGTGTAGTTGAGCCAACACCGCCTGCCGTTCGGTTCACCGTGTCGTGTTGTGCGCTTTGCCGCACTTAAGCGTGCAGCATGCTCCATCACCTCTGCGCCTCGCGTCCTTTCAACCGTGCACCGTTAAGCATATGAATTGAATTTCTTGCAACATTTCCATATTTTTAGTTTGCCAATTCCTCAACACGCCGTTGCACGGTAAGCAACTCAAGTCGTCGCGCGCAACACAATACAACGCTGTTGAAACGCAGCAACAAATCCAACAATAAAGCAATAAAAAACTGTTATGGAATTTGTTGTCACAATTTGTTGCAGTTGTTGTTGCGTCATGCTGCCGTTTCACAAAGAACACCATTCCATCCAACGGCAGCGCCGCAAATATGAATAACAACAATAGCTTTGTGGCTGCGCGCTGTTGCGCCTAAATTTATGCAATATTTTCTGTATTTGTATGCCATTTTATTGTATTGTAGTTGTTGTATTTTTACATCCCACGCTTTTTATGCCACACTTTACTAACTTTGCAAATGTTCTTCTCTTTTCTTCCATTGCGCTTGCCACACACACACACACGCTCGCCTATGCCAGGACTTACAATCGGAAATTGAAACTCATCGTGTCGTTTATGATCGTCTCGATGGCACCGGCCGCAAATTGCTGGGTTCACTCACCTCGCAAGAAGATGCCGTTATGCTGCAGCGACGGCTGGATGAAATGAATCAGCGTTGGAATAATCTGAAGTCGAAGAGCATCGCCATCAGGTAAGTCCTCCCCCCACACAAGTGACGACTGCTTTGTTGTGTGAGTGTTGTCAGTAAAAGCACGAAAGCCTAAGTGTCGGCAACGACAGTTCTTCATTTGAATTGTGCGACTTCATGTTGTTGTTGTTGTAGTATTAGTGGTAGCGGAAACATAAAGAAATTATGCAAACAAAAAAGGAATTGAATTAAAAGTCGAGTGCGCTGCCACGCCCCATTGTCGACCTATTGCGGTAGGGTCATAGAACGCGTCGCCTCATTACAATAGACACATCGCTTATGCTTCGTTATGCACTCGCATATACTCGTGGTGTGAATTGCATTGTCAGCGAGTGTGAAAAAATTTTCTGCGGCGCTGACAACTATTTGCTGCGTGCAGTGAACTCGCTTTGAGTTAAAGTTTCAGTTTGAGCGATAATGAGTAAAGTGATGAGTTGAACAGGCGGAAGGAACTATAGTAATTCAATAAAGTGCAACATTTACCACATTATTATTTTCATAATCCGACTGAGGTGCGAGTTAATGTCTTTATTTCAACAACTTCCAACACTTTTTGAGTACCGGAGTACTATAATGTTCTACTAAATTTGTGAGTTCCTACACATTTATTTTATCTAATGTAAAAACTTAGAAGAAGTACCAAGAATTTATCTTGAAAATATCAGAGAAAAAATGAAGTTCGAATTGCTCAAGAAACTCATGAAATACGAAATTCTATCTCAAAGTAAAATGTTGCTCATACTTACATTTGTAAGATTATGACATGATGACTTATTAATTATTATTTTTCACCTGTGGAAGCATATTTCATACCCCAGGTTGGCTATCGGACCCGATAATGTACTCGTACAGACAAAGATGGAAGCAGGATTGTAGTTATATTTTAAAAAGTTCGTAGTAGTATCTTAACCAGACCTAAGGTAAATTTGAATTTTCTTATTTAAACCTTAGATCTCCCTTATCACATATAAGTTTACTTCTTCTTATTCGAATGTTCATTTTCCAGGAATTATTTCTCTATGTCAATGCATACCTTCAAGAGCAAAGCTTTCCTTAGCTTTGAAGCTACTAGTACGGAGTGCCTCTCCAGTTTCTGGTTCTGGGCCAAAACTTGTAAATAACGCTATAGAGTTGCGATCAGATTTTTGTTAGATTAAAAAGTTCACTTCTTTGTCGTTTATTTCTAGCCTAATAATGAAATAGGAATATTTATCAACGAAAATGGTTTTATTGTTTTCCAAAATATTCTCCATGAAGATTTATACACTTTTGCATGCGCTCAAACCAATTTTCGAAACACTTTTTCCACTCCGATTGAGACACCTCCAAAACATGGTTTTTAAATGCTTCAACAGCATCTTCTGGCGACGAAAATCGTTGACCACGCATTATTTTCTTGATGTGTGGGAATAAAAAGAAGTCATTGGGTGCCAAGTCAGGGCTGTGCGGTGGAGGACCGATCAATTCGACGTTTTGGCCGGTCAAAAATGCGCTGGTTTGAGCCGATGTGTGAGAGTTCGCATTGTCATGGTGCACAATGATTCGTCTTCTCTTGTTCGTTTTTCGAATTTCTCCGAAGACTTCAGGCAAACAAATGGTGGTGTACCAATCAGAATTGACCGTCCTACGTTGCTCAAGCGGAACAGTCGCCACATGACCAGTTTTGCCGAAGAAACAGGCGACCATTTGCTTCGAAGTGCTTCTTCCACGAACAACTTTCGTTGGATTTGGCTGGTCTTGGAAGACACACACGGTCGATTGCTGTTTTGTTTCGGGCTCATACGCATAGATCCATGATTCGTCACCTATGACGATCTTATAAACGTCTTTTGAAGCACCGCGGTCATATTTTTTCAGCATTTCTTTACATCAATCCACACGAGCCTTTTTTTGAAAGATTGTCTAATTGTGCGGGATCCAACGAGAACAAACCTTTTTTACAACCAGGTGTTCATGCAATATCGAATGTATGCTGGTGGGAGAAATGCATAGGCATGCCTCTATCTGAAGGTATGTTACGTGACGGTCTTGCATTATCAGTTCACGTACGGCATCGATGTTTTCTGGCACAACGGCTGTTTTTGGACGACCTTCACGGAATTCGTCTTTGAGCGAGCGTCGGCCACGATTGAATTCGTTGTACCAGTTTTTCACAGTGCTATAGGATGGTGCTTCATAGACATGCAAAGATTTTAGTTCATCGATGCACTCTTGTCGTGATAATCCACGTCGAAAGTTGTGAAAAATGATCGTACGAAAATGTTCACGAGTTAATCTCATTTTTTGGCAAAGATGAGTTTTTTAATTCCCTGTAAATAAAACAATTCACGATTAAATGACAAAACGTTCTGAGTGATGTTAAGCTAAAAAATGTCAAACTTTCCAATGGAAATGTCAGATTGCACCTGGCAACACTTAGTGTTGCCTAGGCCAGAAATATATATAGCAGCCCTCGTACTTCTTCCTAAATATTGACGGAACTTTTATAATACAGTAAAGAGCTGTTACTTGCTTTTTCTGTTCCTCAAAGTTGTTTTGGGTCTCACATCAAGATAGTAAGTTTCGGTATGAAGTTCAGCTAACAGAGATCTTACTTGGATACCTTAAAACACCGGTCCGCTGCCTTACCAAACAACTTTACATAATAGTACTCGTATTTTATAAAACGTCTGATATAAATTTCGCCTCATGCAGTGGTTCGCCGAAGATTAGACTGCGAGAAGTTCCAACTTCAACCTCCAAAGCCTAGACACCGGAAATGAAAGTTATAAAGAAATATTTCGCACATATTGACGGAATGTTGCAGATTATGCTTAAAAAGTATTGAATTATTCTCGGCCTGATAATTCTCATGTTATATAAGACTTTAGAAATATTTTATATGTTTATACCTATATCTAAAACTCTGATCAAACCATAAAAGCCGTAATTATTTGCCTAAAACAACTTTATCTAAACAATTCAAATTATACTTAAGGCTATATTTAAACTAAAGAACATAATAAAGTGAGATCTGCATGCCGATCTGAGATCTATTTTGCACTCTCGTCTTTCATACGGACTCACAAAGGCCCAGAACTCTGATAAATCCCTATTTCTGGGCGCTATTGAGACCTTTTCGGATATCCACAGAACCTTGTTCCTCAGTCTGCAGATTACTACTCAATCCAAGCAGGTGCTCTGAAGCTTCTGGCTCCAGGTCGCACCACTGACAGTCTGCACATAAGGCTTTACTTTTATTGCAAATGTGTTTTTTTAGCCTTTGAAGCAGAGATCATTCAAAAATTTAATGCCGAGACCTCTTAGATTTCAGATTGACAAAAAATACTTCGTCGCAATATATGTTAGTTTCGAACTCAAACTAAACAGCCCAGCGCAAGTCAACTTGCTTGTTGTGATCATTTTGAATACTTCTCTAAAAACATCTTGTGTTTGTTGTAAGTGATATTATTGTTAGCCAATTGGAAGCTTTGAACTATGGACCTATATTTCCTAGTAAAATTATATCGATTTGATTGAGACTCATGTGTTTTCCACACCAGCATAAGAAGCTGTTCAGCTCTTTATAAGAACAAGAGGTCAAAGTTGAGCGATATCATTTTCGGTTCTTTGCAAGATATGTTGCTTTTCGAAGTCCAGCACATGTTCGTCCTCAAACACGTTGCTCTCATTTCATTCGAAGATGTTTTCTATGCCATTTTTACTCTTACGCAACAACAATGAATTAATGGCGTCCAAGATGACCTTGGTCGTAGAACTTTAACAATTTCCGACAGCTACACATCGACTTAAGCTTAATTTGTGCGCCCACTAATGACCAGTATATTGCTCATTTCGCTGCCAGTGACAGCCACATCATTGTGACGTCGGTGGTATTCACCAAAAAGCTGGCTTATCGCACCGTGACGAACACGCTCTCAAACTTAGGCCACCGACCGCACCCACTCGCACGGCCAAATCACTCAACCAGCAGCGAACAATCAGCAATCAGCGGCGGATATCAGCTGCGCCCGCCTCAGCACACATCACGATTGCTGCGCTTGTGGCCGGCCAGCCAACATTAGCACTTAATGAATACAAATGGCAATTATATGGCTGTCCTTGCCGAGCTGGCAATGCCCTCATGCAAAGCCACTCATACAAAATACATACACATGTGCTTAGCTGTCTATATATGTATGTATAGGTGTGTTTACTTCGTGTGTTGCAAGTATTTGCTTTTCCAATTCGCCCACTTCAAAGCGCTCATGAAATTACTGCTATTCGTTAGCCCTGCCACTACTGTTGTTGTTGTGCTCATAACGTGGCTAACATGATTTTTAGTGTCGCTGCTTATCATAAAGTTGGTCATGAAAATTAATGTTGCACTGTCCGTTTTGTGTCAACGTCAAGATCTGCCATAAGTTGTGGGCACTCAAAACGTGTTGGCAACTAAAATATGCGCATAAATACCAGGCAACTTATTTATGAGGTAGTTTTTTGTCGAAATCATTAAATTTAGTACATAAGATAGTGGGACTTTGTGAAGCTAAGTAACAATATAATATATGAAGGAAATATAAATTTAAGTTCCAATAAATTTATCTTATCTCAATAAACTCAAAAAAGAGATTTCAACGAAATTTATTACCGAAAATAGGTGAAATAGCCCTTTTTTTAAATGTACTACATTAAAAACTAGATTTTATTTTAAATTGTACTAAAAATATTTGCTAAAAAGTGTACTAAAAAGTGTACTAAGAACTGTACTAAAAAATATTGTAACTGTAAAAAGTTTACTTATCATACATATAACAGTACTATTCCAAACATATTCTTGGGCATAGTAAATTCGAAAAATAACTCAAGCTAGTACTAAAAACGAGCCTTTTTTAACTAACTATTAGAAAGTGTATAAAGAAAAATCATTCAACAGCTTCGCAAGTAACAGAAGTGCTCATGCACTTTAAATTAATTAATAATGGCAAAGCTCTAAAATCGGACTGCAATTATTTAGTACTAAAATTGTTATTCCGTATTATATAATATTATCAGAAAATGCGATCATTTTTGTGAATTCTTTGTGCTGCACTTATTACCTGAAATGTTTATAATACTTTTTTAGTACTTAACTAAAAAGTTTATGCGCAAATATGATTAAACATATTATAACACGCGACCAGCTTAATAATAATATAATAATTTAGTACATTTTTTTTGAGGACTCAAGATTTTTTTGACAAAAATGTGCTACTTATAAGGTTTATATTTTCGGTGACTGTTCCTTGAAACAATTTAGTACATTTTTGTTATGCAAATTCTAGTTTGTCAAAAAAGTCTTGCGGTATTTTTATTGAATTTTCAATTGTTCATAAAATTGGTTACAATAATGCGATTCAAGTCAAATATACGCCGTACTTCATAATGCCCCTCTCATAGAAGCTCGCTTACCTATTGGAAAACAACTCGGATAGCCCATTTTCACAGGACTCTCTTGTGGCCAACTTCAGACTACCAAGCGCGTTCGCCATGGACAGAAACAGGTGGTAAACACTTGGTGCGAGATCCGGACTATACGGTGGATGCAAAAGAACCTCCCATTCGAGCTCCTGGAGCTTCTGGCTCGTCACTAAAGATGTGTGTGGGCTGGCGTTGTCCTGACTGAAAACAACTGCTTGAGATGCCTTTTTGCCTTTATCGTAGTAGTACTATAAAATATGCCGAATTTTCTCTTTATTTTGCTCCATGTTTGCGACGCTATAACTCACAAACGACTTAAAAGAAACGACAATCAATCAAACACGTATTGGCGCGTGCAATGAGCTTTCCAAAAAGGTATAGCATGACCCGGTGCGACAAATAAAACTATAACTACGCGCTTTCAGCACCAACTAGCGAAAATATCGCAAGACTTTTTTGACAACATAATATTTTTACCCAGTCTGGTACGTTTGAACGGTTTTTTGCGCCTGGGCAATCGGAACAGTGGTTTTGATCCTTTATGGAACTTGGTTTTGAAATAATGCAATGAAACTTTGCAGATAGCCTATTCTCTCAAAGAAGTTGCTCACATGTCGGAATAGCTGATATCGAACCACTATAGCATATAGCTGTCATGCAAACTGACCGATCAAAGTGAAGTGCTGGTATGGAAAACTTTTTTATTTGACAAAATATCTTCACGAAATTTGGCACGGATTATTGTCTAGATCCATGACTTAATCTTCGTTGAAATTTTTCAGATAGCATCTCTTTAACATATAGCTGCCATACAAACTGTCCGATTAAACTGAAGTTCTTGTATGAACAAGATATTAAACTAATGCGCAGTTAAAATAAGAGTAGTTCCGAAAATGACGCCAAGCTACTTTGAAAATTATTTGTTTTTTTTTTCTGTATTTCTGTATTTGCATTTATAACCCTATTGCCGGAATATACAGCTATTTATCTACCACATTTATTATCTTGGTTATTGTCTCATTACGTACATACATATATATGATTATATATATATATTGCATTTTTATCCTTCTTGGAATTTATCAATTTTCCTCTACATTCCGCAACAGCATATCTTCTTCACTCTTCACCCTTCTGTCTCCGCACGCACTGCCATAATGGTAAACCATTTATTTTTGACTAGTGCTCCCTCGCCAACCGCCCACGCCACCCGCTTTTCAATGTGCGAGCGCACACTGCGGATGTCTTAACTCATCTCCCGTTGTTAGTCCATCAGCTGTGTCCACCGGGGCAGAGTCCATCATTCAAATGCCATTGACAAATGACACCAGCGCTCCGGTGGCTGGTGAGTGTCTGCATTTACAGTTGTTTGCCCATAACCAATAAAAAGCTACCGGACATGCTGGCAGTGCTTGTCTCCAGCGCTTGCAGTTGTTGCATTGTTGTTGCTGCTGTTGCTGTTGATGTCTGTTGTTGAGAGACATCGCGTAAGCCACTCTGCTGCCGAGCCAATTCCATTCAATTCGAACTGCTGCGTACAACCAATTTTCATCAGCAGCCCGCTTTGAGCTCTCAATGCTATATGTGTGTGTGTGTGTGTGTGTATTCCGTTAGTTCACTGGCAGATAAGCCATTATTTCCGTCTTTTGCTCAACGTATATTTGTTTGCTTTTTGTTTACTTTTCGCCAGCTTGGCATTTTTCTCTGTTTTTGTTTGCCTTTTGCCACCGATTTATTGTGTTTACAAATTTCCTTGTTTGTTATTTCCCCACACACACACACACACTCAGATACCGTCGCTGCAACGCCAGCTGAACCCTAATGCTGAGTTATATTCCCTTCGCTGCCAGTGGCTGCCAGCTGAAGATTATTTAGTCTTCCTGCGCTTTTGTTTTTCTTTTATTCCCCGCTTGTTTAGTGTGTGTGTATTTTGAAATTTTTTTCTTGACGCTTTTACCTTAACCACTGCTTCTAACATTGCTTTTATCGCACTTTTTCCCAATTTTATTTAACGTTAGTTAGTCTTTGCCGTTTTTGTTTGAGTTTCTTATTTGCTGATTTTTTCTCTTTTTTTTCTCTTTCTTTTCGTATTTACACCCAAATTCGTTTTGATTACAATCGGTTTTTTCAGGAATATACGTTTACCGTTGTATGTGTTTGTACTCATAAGGTATTTACCGAATAAAAGCAATCCGAAGTGAAATTAATTTTCCAAGAAAATTTAGCAGAAAATTTGTCTGTTTATTTACGTTGAAGCCCCCATCTTTATCGCTGTTGCAGGTGTAGCGTGTTTTTGTGGCACATCTAAATCGTTCTTAGAGATTTTCGCTGGTTTATTTTAGGCACTTAAAAACTGAGAAATATTCTTGGAAATCATTACAGTTCGGAGATCACTCGTGAAGAAGAAAAGTATAAAGAACTTAAATAATACAAATATTTTGACGGAACTCCGCTACATCCAAAACACAGCAATACTTAAAGCAATCCATAAAAGAATGCAACTTGTACCGCTCAATACACTGTGGAACATTTTTGGGATTATTGACTGGGGGTGAGAAATTCCAAGTCAGGGTGATGGTACTAGGTCAGTATAGTAAAGGGTTTGGCGTTCGTATGTGTCAGTTTTTTTTATGACCTTTTAAATTTTTTCCTTATCTTGATGTTTTTTGCTTAACACTACTATCAACTACTATCTGCTACAACTTCCTGACGAAACGAGCGTCTTAATCTTAAGGGGCTCCTTGTGTTTCCCATGCAAATGATTTTGAACAATTTATATAGGTAAAAAATACTATAATCAAAAAAAAAAAAAAATTCTTATTAACAAATGAAATATTTTATTGTTATTTTTTGTTATTGTTCACGAAGAAATTCCCCTCGAAAAAATTATGCGCCTACGTTGGCAGGATAACTCCTTTTAGGGTCATCTACAGTGGAAATAATTCGTGTTTTAGTTAAAAGCTTTAATTAAAAACTTTAACGAAAAAAAAAATTGAAAGTTGAATTTTCGGCAGACATTTTTTTAAATAGTTGTAATCGAAAAAAATCCTTCGTCCAAGTCTTTAAGAATTGCATCTCAAATTCATGTATTAAATTTCATGAAGATCTTTCGAGAAAAACGCGTTTAAAGACGGCGCGCTTAGCCTAGCTTGCCTCGAGCGCACAAGTTCTCAAGACTGTATCTCCTAAACTATTTATCGTATCAACTTAAAAATTTAGGGTAGTAATCTAAAGGTATTGTTGAATTTATTAAGACAATTAGAACTCGTTTTCTTGAAACCCATAAACCCATGTAACCCCTTAAGGAAGTTAAACTTCTGCTCAAGCAGATTCGACACTGACATACTTTCGATATTTCATGCAATTAGCACTCTATTCACATATTCTAAAAAACGTGTTCATATGGCGATGCTTTCCTTTTGTTGCATTCTCCATGAAATGCTTTGATTTATGATCTGTAATTCCTGGCTTCACATATCACTCCAGCATACATTTTCAAAAGCTGTAAGAAAGATAAAAGTACCATATTTGGAAAAGTGGTCTAGATCAAGCTTAACTCAAAGTTAGGAATACGAGAGCGCTATTGTATATAGAAATTAGTATATATATGTATCCAACGAGGGCTGCTATATATATTTCTGGCCTTTAATGAAGATAGGAATATTTATCAACGAAAATGGTTTTATTGTTTTTCAAAATATTCTCCATCAAGATTTATACACTTTTGCATGCGCTCAAACCAATTTTCGAAGATCGTTGACCACGCATTATTTTCTTGATGTGTGGGAATAAAAAGAAGTCATTGGGTGGCAAGTCAGGGCTGTACGGCGGATGACCCATCACTTCGGCGTTTTGGCTGGTCAAAAGTCGCTGGTTTGAGCCGATGTGTGAGAGCTCACATTGTCATAGTGCACAATGATTCGTCTTCTCTTGTTCGTTTTTCGAATTTCTCCGAAGACTTCAGGCAAACAAATGATGGTGTACCACTCCGCTTAAGCGGAACAGTCGCCACATGACCAGTTTTGCCGAAGAAACAACCATTTGCTTCGAAGTGCTTCTTCCACGAACAACTTCCGTTGGATTTGGCTCGTCTTGGAAGACCCACACGGTCGATTGCTGTTTTGTTTCGGGCTCATACGCATAGATCCATGATTCGTCACCTGTGACGATCTTATAAACGTCTTCTGAAGCACCGCGATCGTATTTTTTCAGCATTTCTTTACACCAATCCACACGAGCCTTTTTTGAGCAATTGTCAAATTGTGCGGGATCCAACGAAACATACCTTTTTTACGGCCAGGTGTTCATGCAATATGGAATGTGTGCTGGTGGGAGAAATGCATAGGCATGCCTCTATCTGAAGGTATGTTACATGACGGTCTTGCATTATCAGTTCACGTACGGCATCGATGTTTTCTGGCATAACGGCTGTTTTTGGACGACCTTCACGGAATTCGTCTTTGAGCGAGCGTCGGCCACGATTGAATTCGTTGTACCAGTTTTTCACAGTGCTATAGGATGGTGCTTCATGGCCATCTTAAGATTTTTGTTCATCGATGCACTCTTGTCGTGATAATCCACGTCGAAAGTTGTGAAAAATGATCGCACGAGAATGTTCACGAGTTAATTCCATTTTTTTGCCGAGATGAATTTTTTAATTCCCTGTAAATAAAACAATTCACTATTAAATGACAAAACGTTCTGAGTGATGTTATGCTAAAAAATGTCAAACTTTCCAATGGAAATGTCCAGAAATATACATAGCAGCCCTCGTATCTAATGAATGAGCTGTGGATCGACAACCTCTTCACCCAATGGATCACCGGCTACTTCGTTTACTCTCCAAAAAAGTTTCCAAGGAATCCGATGTAATAGTCTGCACTTATATCCATGGCATTTCCAGTGTGCCATAAATCTGTTCCCTAAACGTAATGCTTTCTGAAAACCTCTAGTAAAGTCCTAGTGATATGAAGGCAAAGCGATTAATTTGATACTACACAGACATAAGAAACTATAGGTCTAATTCTTATGTATCTTTCTCGTTCTCAAGCACTTGTTTACTTGTTATCCATGCCAAAATTTATCAAATTGAAAGTTGTTCATGCAATAATTTGATTGCTGAGTTCGTATGACAGCTATAATATAGGCTACAGTGGTCCCAGATCGTTAGTTCCCACAAAAGAGTAGTTTATTCACTAGAAAAGGACGCTGGAAATTTCGAATCGATATCAGTCATTATGTAATGCCATTGATGGTTGCGTTCTCACCGGCATCATTTTTGAAAAAATGCGGACCGATGGTTCCACCGCTGCTTTTTCTATATAAATTGGCAGCTCATGCATCTGTTCAGGTTGTTCTTCGTTCCATATGCTGCTATTTTGCTTGTTTACATACCCACTGAGCCCGAAATGGGCTAAACTAAATTTGGCTCATAAACTTCGTAACTTTTTGGAACTTTTTAAAGCGCATAGAGCGAGACGATGTTGCTTGGGATAGAAGAACGGCTTCAGTTCTTACGTAAGATGTACGCTTTCAATTTACGTCACTCTGATCTGTCACGAATGACGCCGATTCGACTCTCCACGATCTTCGTGTACACTCTAAGCTAAGGCTGCTATATTTTCATCACTGTGTGAAGAACTACTATACTCTGCAGTAATACGTTGCAAAAGTATAAAATTCATGTTTTGAAAAAGATGTTTTTTAAATTCCATTAAAATCTACAAAACGATTGTTAAGCTTCAGTTGTCACCGGTTCGAAAAACTTAGTTTTGATAAGAACCGAGTTGGCTCCAATCTGTGACGCTTTAATGGCAATTCTATTCGCCGATTAAAACGAAAAGTAAACCCCAAAATGGCTGGCACGCTGCTAATTGCGTTGTTGGCATTCGCATTGTATTTGCAACAAACCGACTGTTGTCATTTCCCCAATAATCAGCAACAACAACTGTGATGCTTTTAATTACAAAAACAGACAAGATATAATGCCATCAGTGGCAACCACAACAATGAAACACGCACATCCGGAAAAAATAAGCCGAAAGAAATAACTACAACAATGCAACGGGACAAGAAAAAGCGCTGCGAAAGACGACGAAAATGTCGAATATTAAAAGCAGGAAAGCGCTGCCAGCCGGCGCATTAATGTATTTTTCGCTATGGAAATGGATAAACAAAAACGTGCAGGCACAAGGAGCGTTTTGAATAAATGTGCATGTGTGAGTGAGAGAGTGTATGTGTGTATGTTTGTATTTGTGTGTCTATGACTGTTTATGTGTGTATGTGTGCACACAAAGGCGGTTTCCGTCACATTTCTTGGCATTTTATGACAAAACAAAGCGAAAACGCACCGCGCAAAGTTCAAGCGCCTCAGTGTAGGCTAAAGATTTCAGGCAAATGGCAAGTGTGTGTGCGCGGTTGACATTGTCACTTATATGTATATTCCATAATTCCCTATTCGACAGCGAGGCATTCACTCATTTTTCCATTGCTATTTTCATTACTCATCACTTTTATTTTGTAGGAGATGAATTTTTTTTTTGTCTACAAAAAGTGCCAAGGCACGATTTTGTTCCTTGAAGAAAAGTTCTTAGAAGAAGTGTTTAAGACGAATGTCAGACGTGGCATGGGCAAGAAGATGCCAGTGCAGAAATGTTGTAATTTGATTAGCAATAAGAGTGTTATTTGGTTAGCGGGAATGATTAATTGCATTTTGGCAGAGACAAATTACATTTGACGTGTATTTGTCTGCTGTCAATATGGAAAAGATGAGCTCAGTGCACGCAGGGTGACATCATAAGGGAAAGAGTTGGACGTAGGACTTTAAATTTATCATTTTATTGTATGTAAACAAGTTGAAGTAACCTGCGTTTTAAGTTGCAAAAGTAAAGATCTCATAAAAAATATATAAATCATTATGAAACTCTGAGCTGATCTCACTTGCTCACCCTGTACAAAGTTGTTAATTTATTTATTTATAAAATTATTGAAAATTTCAGTTGAAAGTTCATAGTGGGTAAGCCGTGCTTTGGTTAAGCTCAGAAGATATTCCGTAAGGTGATTCCCCACTTAGGTTGGCGAAAAAAAGAACTAGGCTTCGAGACAGAATTTGACACTTTTGACAGTGAATTAAATATGGCATTGAATTATATATGTACTATTTTTACTTTACTAGATGTTTAGAAAAACAAATTTTAAACAGATGAAACCTATCAAAACATTCTCATCAATACTATCAGCCTTTTGCACTTGTTTAACTTGTCTTCATCTAACAAATTCGTTCAACATTAAACCATGTTTTTGCTTTCAAGGCTTTCGATTGCTGCGATTTATTGTGAACAATAAAAAAACATGTTCTAATCACATACAAAATTACATAACTCAGCAACGAGTATCCAGATGGTTCTTTGTGATAGTTAAAAACTTGGAATTGAAGAAAAACTATAAAATTTGTGAAAATGTCCTAAAAGCGTCTGAGCGAACCAAAGTATGCAAATAAAGTGTTGAACATAATCATGAAGCCATAAAATGAAGTTTCTTCAACGTTTTAATAAAAGAGCTTTCTCTGGAAAGTTCCTTAGGTTAGTTGCTAGAAATGAATAGAATCTCTCACTCAGAGATATTGAAGCATTTTCTATCACACTTTTTTGCAATTACGAAAAAAGTGTGTGATATGTTTCTTACTTGAGGAAATATAAATGCGGTTAGATTAAGAGATCGATCACTTGGACAGCATAGAACTCCGGTCCATTACATAATAGATCATAAATCCCTAACAAATCGAGAAAGCGTTTTGAGACCATCACTTTGTTGAGACGGCCAGGTCTCCTGGTTCACCGAAGGTATGACTACCGAAATATTTCATTTTCAGCCTTGCAAAAGTTGGACCAATGGAGAAGAAAATTAATATGTGTTTCCAACTCAACTTTGACAACTCGCATCTTAAAAGATTTGTAGCCTTGCCGCGAGAATGTCTATTGGACAATATCCAGTAAGAACTTCCACGATTGCGGCAAGTTGAACTTTGTTAAGAGAAATTAGTTCAGTAGCTCTTTTGTGGTCTACACTACACTATAACAAAAGTATCTCGGAGTGCAGCAGAAGCTAGTCGTCACACAATGCCTGCTAAGTGAGCGAGTTACGAGTATATTTTAACTTTTATTCCTTTTATACAGGGGCTGCTATATATATTTCTGACATAATAATAAAAATAGGAATATTTATCAACGAAAATGCTTTTAGTTCATCGATGCACTCTTGTGATAATCCACGTCGAAAGTTGTGAAAAATTATCGCACGAAAATGTTCACGAGTTAATTCCAGTTTTTGGCCAAGATGAATTTTTTAATTCCCTGTAAATAAAACAATTCACGATTAAATGACAAAGCGTTCTGAGTAATGTTATGCTAAAAAATGCCAAACTTTCCAATGGAAATATCAGATTGCACCTGGCATCACTCAGTGTTGCCTTGACCAGAAATATATATAGAAGCGCTCGTATGTACATATACATATACTAGCTGACCTCGCAGCCGTTGTTCTGAGTGAAATTATGTATTTTGAAATAAAAAGAAAGTTAAATTTTTCATTTCATTTTTTATTTCTTTTTTTTTAATGTAAGGCAGAAAAAATGGTCTTCCAACTCCTGAGCATGCCTGTATATCTGTGATGAATGTATATCCGTGTGAAAAACATAGCATTTCCAAATTTATGCCTCACATCATGCGACTATCTTTAGGTCCTGTTGAATATCATCTCAAATGCAATTTTCACTGGAAACGGAATAAGTTTGAACTGAAATGGGAAATCATTAGAACTCACAGGAACTCGTAGAATCAAGCATTCTCCCCCTTATATTCGATAGTCACAATCAGTCGGGTTCCATTACACAGTTTCGGCGCAAGAAGATTGCGAAACATAATAACGACAAATCCAACTTTGAGACGCAGATGATGCGGTGGCATACTGAGCCTCTGTCAAGACGATCGATACATTTGTATGAGCGCAAGTCTCCCGGAATTTGACTTTGAATCTTCCAGTTTAAATCAACAACATCGGTATTTTTGGCAGCTAACATTGCGCGTGCACTTAAGAAATCGTAATTACGATAATTTGGCCAATGTTCGACTATTTGTGATGAGTTCATCTTTCGTGAATTGATAAAGCGAAGATGGAAATGATATCGAGCCACCGGAAGTATCAACCGAAATTGTGCCACTAATTACAGATGTCGCTTGCAGTCTGTCGTGCTCAATGTGTTCCCCACTTGACTCTTTGACAAAACGCAAGTTTCGGCCATTGGTTGACCGTGACAACGGAGATGCGAAAGAAGCGTGCGGCACTTGTTATTATGAACGTATGTACATATGTATATGGCTCGCATTTGCTTTCGTTAACATACAGACAAATGAGCCAAAGAAATAATATATGTACATATGCATGTGTCATAGAAATTCTATTGGTACAAATATGGAAATGATAACGAAATAATGCGAATATGCATATTTCATGAAGGTCATCAATTTTCTTCTTCACTTTTTAATAGCCGAAATAAATATAATTTATTTGAAATATTAATTTTTTTAAAAATTAAGTTAAGGAAAAATAAAATTAAAATAACGTTTCCTAATTTTTCCCTATTTTGTAAAAATAATTAAAATTTTTGCCATTTTCCAGAAAGCTATGGTTCATATAATACAAAATAATCACGCATATGTGACTCAGAGAATGCTTTGTATATTTTTCTTCAAAGCATTTCTCTTTACTTATTCTGGCATGTTTTACATATATTTTTGCCACTGCACGTGCTAAATGCTGCCAAATAGCAGCGACAACGGCGTATTCCTTACTTTGATTCTATCGGCTCTGTTAGCCGCCAAATTGAACATCATACGGAATTCAATTTATACCTTCTCTATACTTTACATTCTCTGGCCCGGCGCGCTTTTCAGAATGCATCGCAAACAACGGCCATAGCGCTATGGCGGTTTTGTTTACTTTTTGAATTTTTTAATTCGTAATATCTTTTGAATGGAAAGTCCAATTTAAATAATTTAAAAATTATAAATAAATTATAAATTATAATTAAAAATAATTATATAGGTATTTAGTTAAATGGTCTTGACCATAAAATAATTTATTTGGATAAGTATTAATATAAACACATAAATAGCATGGTTTGAATCTGGTTAGCATTTTCATTAATTTTTAAAATAAAAAAAGTTGTTGTAGTGACATAACTACAATAGTGGGACATATGCTACCGCGGAATTTTTTGTAGACATTATGATGTTCTTCAATATTGTTGTACATCATTTTGTTCTATCGCTAAGAGTTTCGGCAGCGCATTCGACGAAAGACACTTTAAGACTCATTTTTCTGCACCTTCGGTTACATTGTTCAAATTTTACCAAGGATCCCTATTTTTTTTTCAAAATGAAATGTAGCCTATGTCAAATTGGAAAAATGTAGCATTCTACTGGTGAAA
Source organism: Bactrocera correcta (assembly GCA_027475135.1). Classification (NCBI taxonomy): domain Eukaryota; kingdom Metazoa; phylum Arthropoda; class Insecta; order Diptera; family Tephritidae; genus Bactrocera; species Bactrocera correcta. The sequence goes on along the minus strand of CM050325.1, from coordinate 75,909,403 downwards.
GATTTTTTTAAATCGGCCCAGTACTTTTTGAGCCTATTCATGACAAACATACAAACATACAAAAATAGGTACAAATCTTTCATCTTTATGATATTAGTGTAGATGTATAAATGTATTTAAACAAAACAAATTATCGTTATATGAAAAATTCAACTTTATTCGTTTCTGTTGGTCTTAAGACTGAATTCTTAAAATAAAAAATTTAATCAGCAGTGGTCGAAAGTCAAGTTACATCGTAATTATTCGAAATATGAAACTGTTAAACTGCCGATCAAGCATAATCAGCAATTTCGTTTGTTATTGCTTATTGCTTTAATATTGATTATGCATAATGCAGCAACATTTTAGCAGACTGTTTACATAACGAAACTTAAGCACTTTAATTTGTATAAGAGACTTTAATTGACAAATTATTTCTTTTTCTTTACTGGCGTAGATACCGCTTACGCGATTATAGCCGAGTTAACAACAGCGCGCCAGTCGTTTGTTCTTTTCGCTACGTGACGCCAATTGGATATTCCAAGCGAAGCCAGGTCTTGGTCCTTCCAACGGAGTGGAGGGCTTCCTCTGCTTCCCCTGGCGGGTACTGCGTCGAATGCTTTCAGTGCTGAAGTGTTTTCGTCCAGCAGCCAGCGTATCCGCTATCTTTTAATTCGCTGAACTATGTCAATGTCGTCATATATCTCATACAGCTCATTGTTCCATGGAATGCGATATTCGCCGTGGCCAACGCGCACAAGACCACAAATCTTTGGCAGAACATTTCTCTTGAAAACTCGCAACGTCGACTCATCAGTTGTTGTCATTGTCCAGGCCTCGGCACCATAAAGCAGGACGAAGATAATGAGTGACGTGCAGACTTTGCCTACTCAGTTCGAAATAGCACCTCTTGGCAAGAGTTATTTTGCGTTGGATGAAATTATCTACGACTTCAAAATTATGACTATCAACATTGACGTGAGAGCCAAGTCGCGAGTGCGACGACTGTTTGTTTGATAACACAAGATATTTCGTCTTGCTCTCGTTCACCGCCAGACCCATTTGCGTTGCTTCCTTGTTCAGTCTGAAGAAAACAGAACTAACGGTGCGGATGTTGAGGCCGATGATATCATTATCGACAAATTGTTTACATAATATTATTTTATTTAAGTGAAACGACACGAATGTCAATTAGGCGGCGACATTGAAATCGTTATACATACATATGTAAGTGTCGCTGACTTTGCCTAAATATTTTTGTAAAATTTCTTCAATATCTGAAGTTGTGGGGAAGTTCGAGGTTCGGTATTGGGTGTTTGTGGTAGTATGAACGTAACTAGCGCGCTTTCCATATATATACACCTTTATAACACAAGATGACAACAGCGATCCAACTCCTCCTCACTCCGATGTGAGTGGTGCGGGGATGCTTTCCCTTGCTATGAATAAACAATTTTCAGAGATTCTGCTGTGACTACGTACTATTTTGCTATCGCACGGAATGCTCACCTTCCTGAAAGTAGTTACATTTCGGGGCAGTACATCTGTTGCCACTCTAATAGCAACATCTTCTGCCTGGAAAACACTACAGTAGTCTGGTAGCCCAAAGCTAAACTTGATGGAAACTTTACAGAAGACTCCTAACTCACTGTACCTCTACTCCAGCGACTTCTCTTTGTTTATACATATATACTTTGTCGGTATTTGGGCAGCGAAATCGCCATTAAGGGTAGCTTCTGCAACGAATTGGTTGTAAGATTATCGTGAAGTCGGTTGAAGAAGCAAGTCAGATTTTTATACAAAATGTATTTGATATGTCTTCGTACTGGATTAGGTTAATCTGGTAGGCCAATGAGCCAGTTTGATCCTTTGCGATACCAGATAACGCGAATTTTAGCAGACTCTGCGGCGTCCCTATCGATAGCTCCTCCAGCGTAGTCAAGGCAATGCTGGGTAAGTGCACAAGAGATGCTCCTTGGTTTCCCTGGTGCCTTGCTTTAAACATTTTCTGAAGTTTTCTCGATCTGTCAGCTCCTTTTTTAATATTCTCTTAATTTTGTTTTATTTTTTTGGTAATTGTTTTGCGAAAGTAATACTTTAACTTAAAAAGTAAAAAAAAAATTGTGATTTTTAAAAATTGTTTAAAATTCATTAACTTTTTCGAGTATATAATCCCCTGAAAGTATCTGAATTGCATATTTTATCAGCTCCCACATTTATAGTAAGACCCCCAATTTACAACACCTTTAACGAGCGCGTGAAAAGTGGGAGAAATAAAATTTAACAACTCTATTGTTGCGGACTTTAAAAGGACACCAGCGACAAATTGCTCAATTTATATTTTCCCTTTCAGTCATTTTCGTACATTTGACACCCATTTTATTGAAGCAAATTAAATTTCATCGCAACGCTACAATTTGCATAATTTCGACAATTTTTCTTTTTTACTTTCAAGTCCAACCCCGAGTGGGATATGCCGCAGCCCTCACTCGAGCGGAACGCATCATTTTACCCAAATTATATTATTATTAGCATTTTTTTATTGCCAGCGCTAACAAGCGCCTTTTCTTCTCATTACTTGACGCTCACATATTTACGCATACACTTCGTGTCCGCTCTTTTTCATTCGCAGAAACCGTTTGGAGTCTAATTCGGAGCATTGGAATGCGTTGCTGTTGTCGCTGCGCGAACTCACCGAATGGGTTATACGCAAGGATACCGAGCAGTCGTCGCTGAGCGTTGGTCCATTGATGGGCGACGCAGCGAGTCTACAAAAACAATTGGTAAGTGTGTTGTTGCCGCAATCAGTGAAGTAATGTTGCATGCAAGCAGGGTCAATTTATAGCGGTAAAATTAAATTGTGTTGTTATTTTATGTTTTCCTTTCAAGTGTCTTTGCAATAATTTGATTATTATTGTATTTTGATGATGGCAGATATTATTGTATAATGTTTTAGAGGAGCCTCAAGGGAGAGCACTTATTTTATCTTGTCTTGAAAGAGAACAGCAGGAAAAAACTAAGCCTCGGATCTCTTTCGCCATATTTATTTTTCCGAGGATAGCGACAGCATGATCCTAAGCTGTGATTCCGTCACATCTACTCATCTTCATAACCCCTCCTCACCGACTACTTCTATACTATACTCGTACATTTCTGGAGCATAAAATATAGTTACCGTAGGTCAAAACCAAGCGGATATTTGCGAGATGCTCATGGAAATTGAAAACTAAACCAACCTCGATCGTTTCTAAAAAAATCGTCCGATAAGTTGTACCATATATAGTATGTCTTCTAATTGGAATAACAGAAGTATAAAAAATGCGGTTATAAAACCAGTCATTTGATTTATTGAGAATAGAGAGAAAGAGAGACTTAGGACTCAGGATAGAGTAGAAAACAATACAAGCAGAAAGAGGAGAAGAATTAGAGAGAAATACAGTATATTGTCAATAAATGTGAACATTGCTCACCAACAGGTTGCGTTCCTCAAACTTTTATTCACGTAGTTTCTTGAAAGAATCAAATTTTTTCAAAACAGGCGGAAAGTATTAGATTATAGAGGCATTCTTTATGCGACACTGCAAATAATTAATTCAGTCCCTCAGGTCTTAGAACAGCACCAATATGAACAGTGAATACTCTAAAACACGTTCACCTTCTGAAGTGAGAGTTTTATGAGACCTGTTAGGGATTATCTCAGAACACTTTCTCCTGCGAACTTCGTTTTATTAACTTTTGGGAGAGTAATAAAAAACACGGCATTACCCTTGCGAATATCTAATCCTTTGAGGATTGAGACGGGATATCTTCTACGCTCCCCAATCTTCCAAAAGAATGTAAATTTAAATGAGAAAAGAATCAGAAGTTAGATTGCCTAGCAGAAAGATGCTTAGTGATACAGACCAACAGATAATGAGGGTTTGTTATGACAAGAGCAAATTTCGCTGAAGAACTGATTGGTTAGCGGTAGACTTGAAGTCAAAGAACTGAGCTCATTTCAGACAGCTGAACTTATCAGACGGGCTTTAGGTCATTTCTTAAAACACTTTTAATTTTTCAAGGCTGGAGATGTGACATACTAAAAATTAAAAACAAAAGTCCAACCTTCTCTCCTTTTTGTCGTCTGATTTTCTTCCAAAGCTGATATGGATATTAAAAAAGAAAAACTGTTCGACTGAAGTAACTTAAAGTTCGCAACAATTTTTTAAGAAAGCCGCGATGTTGCAAAGCAAAATCATAGTTAGACGTTTGCTTTATTAGAGGAGCAGTTGAGTACCGCCTCAGACCTTAAAATGCGAACCTCCGACTAAGCAAGCTTTTATGTGACACTACATCCAGGAATATTGCCAGCGCTTTTTTTAAAATTTGGCATTTTGTGAGAGTTTTTTTGTGGTTCCGATGAAGAATCTTCTACCATTTTTGCGCTGACAATTTTCTGAAATAAATGCCACATATGCCGCTAATTACACACACCTAAACGTACATATGTCGACAACCAGTTAAGCTACATAGTGGCACTTTGAGTGTTTTCGCAAGTAATTGCATGGAACGAACTGAAATATAATTTATGGCTATTTTTGCCATGGCAGCGGAATAAAACGCATGACGTTTCCTGCCAACGCCACAACAACCCATGCAAGTGGAACCATCTTGCAGCACCCACTGCCAAACGTACGAGCGCTAACAACACGCAACACACACTCTCTTGAGCCACTCGCCAACCTTTTCAGTATGGCTATCATCACTACTCACCATCGGAACCCCACCTACCAGCTGCCAGCACCAAGTTGCTCTGATCCGCTCGACTGACTGTCTCACACATTATATACCGTTACGCTTGTCCTCTACTCTCACCCCTTTAGCGCAGCATTGTTATCCTTCCCATTTACTCTCTAAGCTCGCCTATTTATGTTGTGAGCTCTACCTTGTCGGTTCGTCTTAATGCGTTGAGGTCGCATGCGACTTGAGATTTAATGGCGTATGAAGTGGGTTCATTTTTGAGGTTAAGACAATTTTGAGATTTTGACAGCAAGCCAAGTGGCGTACTTGTGTGAGTACTACGAGCGGGCGGACGAGGTGGGTTGCCAGATGCGACAGTTCATCTAAGCACATATTTTCTGTGCTATATATATTCATAACTTATCTGGTCGTATGTTTGTTGGCACTCATATATGGCAAATGAAAGGGTTGCGCTGTGGCGCTCATCTCAGTGCCTTTGTCTGTGTGCCGAAGTGCGTCGCTGTCATTTACTAATGTGTGACCTCCTTTCAAGTGGTTACCCTGCCACTCTATGCTCGCACACTTTCCAAGTTGTTGGAAGGAAGTTGTGTATTTATGTTCTTCCTTCACTTTCTCGAAGTGACCTTTTTCTGTTTTAAATAGCATTTTTTATAATTGCGGAGCTCATTCGAAGGTATTAAGTGAAGGTATTTGGCATCTATTAGCCAGTGAAAGTGAAGTTTTTTAGTAGAAGGCACAACAATTTAAAAATTAAGGGCGGTGTAATTATCTTATGGAAACAATTTAATTCATATTACACTTAAGTTGAGTTCAAACTGAAAATTCGAACTGCAGAGAAAATAGAATTCCGGCATATTATTCCAAGACCTTTTCGCTCTAGGAAAGGCAACTTAGGACATAGTGACTTCTTGGGCCCGGCAGTTCAAACGATCAAGGAAGTTCTCAATCATATTTTGCTTGCTGTCAGTCTAAGCTTCCCAGAAACTCAGAGCAACATGTTGACATTTCTTAAAGCAGAGAGCGTTTTTGATAATAGCCACTAACCACTGGCTCAACAGAGAATTTTTCAAGAAAAGTTTCACAGAGCTCGCAACCAATTTCGTGGTCAATCACCTTAAAAAACTCTGGCTCGAAACCGGTTTTGGACTCATAGTCTTTTAGGTAAAGTTGTTTAGAATTAGCCGTAGAAAATTTTCCGCATAGAATATTTTTGCGTTGTTTTGGCTTCTTGTAAATCAACTCGCTCTAATATACATATAAAAAAAAAAAAAAATCATGTATGAAAAAAAAAAAAAAAATTTCGATTGGTACTCGGAAAAATAGGTTCCTAGACACCTCTAAGAGAGCCTCTCTAAATATGAGTTTTTAATTGTAACGGGAAAGTCCTCCTACATACAGTTTTCTACTTTTTCTTATTAATGAATAGAAAAATTTATATCTCACTTCCAACTACTTGAAAAAGTATCCTGTTCCTTAGATTTTGTAGGAAATTGAATGCTCTACAAAAAGGTCTCCTATGATTTCTTCGTAAACCCAACCGTTTATATTTTTTATTTCTCATGGTTCTATAACTCAATGAAAAGAAATTATTATGAATGATGAAACTTGGCTATCGACGTATGTATATATTGATATTGATGTCAGTTCATTCGCTATTAGCTATCTTAGTGGGTTTTCTGGCTGCGAAGGGTTTTTTCCTTAAAGATACTGAAATATTCTGGTATTCTAAAGAGCTGCCTGAGATCTAGTTCCGAGCCACTTTTGATCCTCCGATATATATATGTAGGAGTAATAAAAATTTCCTCATTAACAAACACCGCACTCTTCGATTTTGGCGAAACAGTCTGTTTCTTAAAATCGCTAATTCCCTCAAATTTGCTGAGTAAGACACCTCCTTCTTCAAGATTTGAAACTTTAAGGGGGTATTCTAGTCTAGAAGCATGAATTTCAGGTAATTTTTAAAGTGTCGTAAAAAGAAGGCAATTAATATTTTTACTATACATTTTCTTATTAGTTATTTATTAATTTTTGAAGAGTACAGAAAAAAATTAAAAACTAAAAAAAGTAAAAAATTTCAAAAATTATGAGCTGACGAAGTGGGGGTGTCTAAAAACTCCCACGTGACCATACCTATTATTTCAACCCTCCTTGTTATCTTAAACCAGAAAGAAAAAAGATTATTAATCTAGAATTATATCGCAATGGCCGGAACTACGGAAAAATGGGGAAAAAAATTTTCACAAAATGGCGACTGCCTAAAACAAAGTTTTTTTTTTGATCACTTTTTCTGACTATTTCGAATTTTTTAAAAATAATAAAAATAAAAATTTGGGGATGGGGCTAGTTCCAACCATAGACAAGCCTATACAGAAGACTCTATAAAAATATCAAGTAAATCGGTCCAGTAGAACCTGAGAAATCGTGGGCATCGTTCCGAAAAAGTCAGTTTTGAAAAAAACGCGTTTAAAATTTGGCGTTCCGGCTGAACCAGTTTGGATGCCGGGTCAGAAAAATCACTATACCTCCGAAAATAATTCGAATTTTGAAAAATCATTTTGTACACATATTCTTGAATGCTAAACTTTGAAAATATAAAAAAATTTCAATTGTTTTAAATTTCTAGACTAGAATACCCCCTAAAATTCAAAAAAGTTTTTCAGTTCACAACGGCTATACTCCGTTGACCTTGTCTGACGGTAATTTTCTGAATGATGAAAACGGAATCGATGGGTTCAATTCAGTTTTGCCTCTTTTGTAAAAAATTCGAATTTTCTTTTAAAAGAATTTTCGTGGAACCACAAGTGTTTAGAACTTGGAACCACAAGTGTTTAGAACTTGATACTTTGAGATTATCAAAGCAAATATTTTTACATGCATTTTTAATATGTGATTTTCAACACTTTGAGGTAATAAGTCTTTGACAATCCCAGACAAATATACAAAATATTTTATCTTTAACACTTGAAAGCTGTTCAAGAACGAAGTTTTTAAAAGGTCTTGAGGTTCAAAATCCACTGTACATTTAGGCACCAGTATCCGATAATGGAAGAAAATGATTCGAGAAATTTGACTCAAATCCGAAAAGATTCACCTCTATATTAGTTTAAAGTACTACCTCTTCACTCAACTTCATTTCATTACCAAACCCTTAAATTTGTTTCATAGTGTTATCAGTTTTACTCCAATAGAAGCACTTTATTCAGAAAGAATGCAATCTATGTATGCAAATTTTCCCAACTTGCTGGACTTTTTCAATTTGCAACTATTTCCGCAAACTTTCTCTACAAATGCCGTGCATGCCTAAACCTATATCTCGCACCAAGTTTTTTCTTTTTTTTGTTTTTTTTTTTCTTGAAGTTAGCCCAAGCAGAACACTTGAATGTGTCTACGACTGTAATCAACTCCATTACATTGTATTTTCGTAAGTAATTGTTTAATGACCCTTGTCCAACTTTCACACACAAAGCCACAAATGCAAGCGTCTGTTTGTGGGCACACAAGAAGAGCGGCCATTCGGAGTGGGAATCACTTAAGGCTTGGACGTGATTGTTTACACAACTATTCGTGGTATGTTGTGGTGTTTTGGGGAGACTGTGCGTTAGAAAGCAACGCAAATAAAACTAAAAGCATTGTCGGACACTCTGGTGGGCATTCGCATTTTGGCGAAGTGAAATTTACTTTCCACAGCCAGAAAACCGGCTAACCGCCACAGTTCACACAAGCAAAGCTTATTCGGAGTCATTTGGACTCGGTTCGGCTCACATAAGCTGTGAAGTCATACGAAATTTAGTCACATAAAAGGATTTTGCCACTCTTCTCCTTGTGTATAATCGTGCCTTGCCGGTGACGCTGTCTGCGCACAACAAAGGTGCAGCTAATAACGCTTGCATGCAATTGGCGCAGTATGCATACATGTTCGTGCAAAAATAATAATTGAATAAATATTCCAGCACAAAATAAAAGTTTATTTAACTATTGGATTTTGTTCGAGTTCATGCGAAAAGTTGTTTGACCGAGTTTGTCGAGTTTATATTTGTGATAATTTTTTTCAAAACTTCACAATTTCTTTTGATAATTTTTTGATCTCAACAGTTATCAAATAGGAGCCTTTATTGATGAAAGGCAAAGATTTTTCAGCAAAGAAGCATTTTCAGCACACATGGACTCGTTGAAAGTCCGTAAATTGCGAGCATACTCGCTGCTTTTCAAATATTGCCGTACAAAGCTGCCGGAAGAGGTCAAAACTAGAGATTTTTGCGGATGGCAAATGTAATTTATTTTTGATATCGGACGTCGAGAGAATTTTCGACACAAAACTGAATTGATTGCAATATATTCTTCCTAAGCATGTTTAGCCTTTAATATACTACTGTGCCCAAAAAATAAGGTGATTGTATTTATTTTGCAAATTCTTAATTTTTTCTTCCAAATCAATTTCATCTCCTTCAAAGTAATACCCTCCTGGTGCAATGCACTTATGCCAACGGATTTTCCACTCCTCGAAACACTGGCTGTAGTCACTTTACGGGATGGCCTTCAGTTCCGTCTTCGCTGAGGCTTGGATCTCCTCTATCGTATAAAAACGGTGTCCCCGGAGCGGTCTTTTGAGCTTGGTGAACAGCCAGAAGTCGCACGGCGCCAGATCAGGTGAACACGGTGATTGTGGAACGATATGGGTTGAGTTTTTGGCGAAATGATCACGAATTACGAGGGCAGTATGGGATGGTGCATTATCGTGGTGTAAAAACCAAGAATTGTCTTTCCAAAATTCCGGCCTTTTTAGGCGGATAGCGTTACGCAAACGACGCATAACGTTCAAATAATATTCCTTGTTGACTGTTTGACCGGTTGAAAGGAATTCATAATGCACAACACCACCATAATCGATGAAAACAGTCAACATGACTTTGATTTTTGAGCGACTTTAGCGCGATTTTTTTGGTCTCGGCTCTCTTTTGGCACGATATTCGCTCGATTGATCGGTTGTTTCGGGGTCGTAAGCATAGATCCAAGTCTCATCGCCAGTTACACTGCATTTCATGATACCCTGGTAGTCGGAAAGCATCGTTTCATACACTTCAACGCAACGCCTTTTTTCCAAAAAATTCAATGTTATCGGTACCAGTCGAGATTTGATGCGCTTGAGGCCCAAAACATCCTTCAAAATGGTATTGGCTGAGCCTTTCGATATGCCAACTTCATCAGCAAGGTTTCTAATTGTTAATCGACGGTTTTTAAACACCAAATCTTTGATTTGTTGAACGTGAGCTTCGTCGGTTGAGGTTGATGGTCGCCCTGGACGCTCTTCGTCTTCGACATGTTCACGGCCGGCTTGGAACCCACTATACCACTTGTAAACATTTTTTTTAGACATAGCCTCATCACCAAAGGCTTTCTGCATCATCCTCAACGTATCTGCAGCAGAAAGTTTATTCTGTAAACAAAATTTAAGCAAATTCTTTGCTCAACAAATTTCGACATCGCAAAAAACGAAAAACTCACTTTTAGCAGCTCACAAAACGACATGTATCCCAAACACTAATGAAATTTTGTCATGAAATTTGACATAAATGTGACTGAGAGTACTAACAACCTAAGAAAAAGAAAATAATTCTCCAAGTCCTTCGACGCGCGCAGTTTACATTCAAATGTCACATATACCCAGTAGTATATCGTGAAAAGGTGCGTGTCTTAGCTAGAATTAGTTTAATTATTGACTAATCGAAGTTCCAAACCTATACTAAAACTAGTACAGTCTCTTATCAGTTCATTTAACTAATTTATTTGAGTTAGCCAATATTTTAGAAATGCATTTTGGAAAGGAAGCATTTTTACAAATATGTACAAGTACTTTCCCGATCTAATCACCTGAACTATGAAGAAACTTCATATTAATAATGCTTTTGATGTAATTATGAGCTAAATAATTAATTAACTGGCAAATATTAGAGACCAACTCATAAAAGGAACCAGTTAGTTGAAGAAGAATAGTCTGCTGATTAGTTGGGTAGTTGGCAAATCGAGCAAGCTGAGATAGTCTGATATATATATATATATATATATATATATATATATATATATGTACTTATGTCTATCAATTTCTTTGTTTCCTTTGAATGCTGTCTCTACCTCCCTTGGCAACATTATATTTTTCAATGTTTAATTCAAAATTTTATATAAACCCCTAAATCTATACCAACCAAAGAACAAATCAATGCCAAGCATGCTTTATAAATAATTTTATATCATTCTCAATACAAGTAAATTATTAATTTGAATGCAAAACAGAAATGGCAGCCCTTAAAATTTGCTTTAACACAATCGCAAAATGTATTTACCAACACAATTTCTACTTGCAGGACGATCATAAGGCTTTCAGACGTCAACTGGAGGACAAACGTCCCATTGTCGAAAGCAATTTATTGAGTGGACGACAATATATTTCGAGTGAGCCACCTGTGTCGGACAACAGCGATACGGAAGGTGAGTAAAATCGGCATGAAAATGCACAATGTTGTTACAAATACAATGCCAGGTGCCAACACACACACAAATGCGCATGGATGTTGTGATGTTGGCGCACATATACAGGGATATTTATGTATGTACAAGCACGTGTTTGATGTATCAATAAATAATCAATGAAGCGCACACACATACACATATATACAAAACAGTTTACATATGTGTGCATGTGTGTGTGTGCACATGAAGAGCGAGTCCTTGTCTGGTGTTAATAGCATTAAACAGTCGGGATCATCATGCGACACTCAATTGCCTTTCCCAAAAAGGGCTACGCTGAGCAATAGCCATGCACACATGCATATCTTTAGGTACACACGCGTATGTATTATTGGCAGAAACCAATTCAATTGTAGTCATATATGTATGTGTGTGTGTTGAAATTAAATGGTATCTGTTTGTGCAGCTGCAAAAACAAAAGCAAACAATTACCCATCAGAATTGTGTCAATTCAAACACATTGCAACACCAGCAACTGCTCAGTAGGCCATTTTCAGTCGACGATAAGTGGTGGAATGTTGCTGACAAGCAATTGCTGTTGCTGTTGCCATTGTTGTTGTGGTAGAAGACGTCAATTGATATTTGCTTCTAATTGGAGTGTATTGTTAGCTATCCAAGACAAAACGAAGATGTGGTTGTTATGTTTAAGTACAGCCGACCTAAAATGTAATATAGTATATATGTATATGAGCATTAGAGTCTCTGTTACTGCCCAATTTGATATTTGTTGGCAAACGCTGGCAGTAGTTACAGTTTTTGTCCTAAAAATAAGTAGCTCTTTGCTGTCAATTTAAACCGTGCTTCACCCATTCTTCTCCCATATAATAGAACATGGGATTTTTTGATATTTCGCATTAATGATGTTCTAATGCAAAATTTTTCGGTCTACAAAGAAGATCTACAAGGTTTGTGCCATTAATAACTTTCCTTTAAAAGTCATACGCAATTAAAGTTATTTATCAAATGAGTTAAGCTTTTATACAAGTGCCTTTTGCATTCTGTGTTGCTTATACAACATGGTGTACCCAATAAAATATTCGTTTAAGAAGTGGCAATGATGATGATAATGGTGAACAAAAACGTGAGAAGAGATACATATATTAACAATCATGTACCGGGTACTCTTGAAAACCGATTACCTGCTATTGCTTGCTTACTTAAATATATGAAACATGAAAGAAAAAATAGAAAGTATTAAAAAGGAAATATTCCATAAACTTTATACCGGGTACTCTTGAAAACCGATTATTATTAAATGTTTCCAAAAAAAAAACAACATCAAAAAAAAGAATAGAAAATAGTGAAAACAAAATATTTCATAAATTTTATACCGGGTACTTTTGAAAACCGATTACATTATTTTGTCTATTTTATAGACAATCCACGAAAAAATAGAGAGAAGTAAGATGTCAATTTTCCATAAATTATATACCGGGTACTCTTGAAACCCAATTACATTCTTTTGTCTGTTTCATAAAAAATGCAATATGCAAGAAAAAATAAAAAAGAGTAAAATGCCAATTACCTATAAATTTTATACCGGGTACTTTTGAAAACTGATTACTTTCTATTGCTTGTTCCATAAAAAATGCAATATGCAAGAAAAAATAAAAAAGAGTAAAATGCCAATCTTCCGAAAAATGTATACCGGGTATTCTTGAAAACCGATTACCTTCTATTGCCTATTTTATAGACAATCCAAGAAAAAATAGAGAGAAGTAAGATGCCAATCTTCCATAAATTTTATACCGGGTACTCTTGAAACCCGATTACATTCTTTTGTCTGTTTCATAAAAAATGCAATATGCAAGAAAAATAAAAAAAAAGTAAAATGTCAATACGCATGCTATAAATTTTATACCGGTTATTTTTGAAAACTGATTACTTTCTATTGCTTGTTCCATAAAAAATGCAATATGCAAGAAAAAATAAAAAGGAGTAAAATGCCAATCTTCCGAAAAACCGGGTACTCTTGAAAACCGATTACCTTCTATTGCCTATTTTCTAAAAACATGCAAAATGCAAGAAAAATAGAAAGCAGTAAAATGTCAGTATTCCATAAATTACCCGGTATACCATTTATTTTTCTCTAGAAACCCGATTACCCGCTTATATATGTTAATGGATCATTTTGCAAATCGTGAATCGATTATTGCACACTCCAATATTTTTCTAAGCAATATAATATATTCTCATTTATACCATACCCTGATATCTCATTGTGTGTGATACTGATAGTGATGTATAATATATATCACAATTACCACAAAAATTAGTTTAAACCCCCAATTATTTCTAAGAAAAGAAACTTTTTTTGTCTGAAAATTTGCTTTATTTTCCAACACAACCTAATGTAAATCGATATGTGCATATCATCATCTGATGTTTTATTTCACGAAATAGAGCTCACTTCAGAAGAGATACAACAACAGTTTGCCACATTCGAGTTACAGGACGAGAAGTATGTATCATCAACAGTTCAAGTCTGTGTAATGGCTTTCAAGACAATATTGAGTAGAACAAAGAGTTCAGATTAGTATTTACTCACTCTCCACAAAGTTATGCATTCAAATAATGCAAGTAATAAGCGATGAACATGCTGAAAAACTTTCGCCTAAATGAAAACATTTTGAGACAACCACTAACCATATTAAAATAGGTTATGCACCGGTCCGTTCCGCATTAGCGCTTTGCGTTAGCCAAATTTCAGATTAATACCACTCGAACTAACATTTTTTTCGGAAACCACCAAATAACCGTGTATTAGTTCTAAACCTCTTGCATAAAAAATAAAAAAAATCACTTAAAATATCACTTGCAATCGAATACTGAATTTTATTTGAAATTGCAAACAACTTCAACCATTAGATTTTACTGTCAGTGAGGGAGAGTGGAGTGGAGATATTTATGCTCACACCCACACAGCTCACTCACGTCTCCTCACATATGAAGCGCAAAGGGTATCACATATCCCGCCGGTAAACCGTACTGCCACTCATAGCCATTTCATAGATAGTTTATTTTAAACAAATGCCAGTCCACAGACGTTCTTGATTATGCTGGCGAAAATTAATTGGCCATATCATCCAATTCGGGCCAAAAGTATTCGGTTATCACTGAGCGATAGCGATTCCCATTCACAGTAACGTAAAATGCCGGTCTTGATAATTTTTTCAGGTTGCAATGGTGACCCATGGAGTACGTGTGGATTGCTGTCTGACCAATAACGCATATTTTGCTTATTGATGAAGCCAGCCAACCAGAAATGAGCCTCATGACTGAAGATGATTTTTCGATGAAAATCCAGATCATTTTCAAGTTGTTGTTCAGCCCAATTCACGAATATACGACGACACTACGAGCACATTTTTGTCTCACTGGCACAGAAACATTTTGTAGTGAGCCTGTGGATTCAAATTGTTCCACTAAAGGTTCATTTGTTGAACTGACAGGACGTTTATGACGACCATAAATTGGACGTAACGATCTTAAAGTTGAAGTCAGAGACTCCGAAATTTGGTGGTCAATTTTAATAATTTCTACTCATTGTTGGGTCGTATATCTTTCCATGATGAAATGACAAACCCTACTGAAGAGAATTGTCGTTCACTCTCCCTAACGGTCTACTTTTGTAGCGTCTGTATTGAAAAATCGTTTATAATCGTACTTAAAAATTTGCCAGATAGCTTTGTAACTGCTTGACTCAATATTATTTAAACACGGCTGGATATAAAATGATGCTCGAAGTATGGGTTAACTAATTTCTATTTGCGAATATCTTCCAATATTCATTTCTGAACATCATAAGACCATAAGCCTTGAAACTTAGTTAGTATAATTTTAAGCTTTCACCTTATGTTTGAACCTGGAATGAGTGATTACTAACTGTTCCCGTCTATGAAGAATAGTATTGCTGGTTAAAAATTTGCCTTAAAAAGAGTGAAGAGAATTTTTTGCCATTAAGACGAGGGTTTCTAAGAGAGTAGCGTGATTACATTCAAAATGGCAACAAGTAATCGGATTATTTTAACTATGCTAAATAAAACTACAATTTAATCCAGAAATAATGGACTTATTTTTACTAGAGCTGATATAATAGAATTGTTCGAACATCCCACGATTTACAACTGCAATCTCTTGACAGAAATCGTAAGTGTTATAAAATCATTTTTAGAAAAGTTTGCTCGGTAAGAGCACATATTTTCATCGGTGTATAATCTATTTTCCAAAGCAAATGAGGAAGAGTTGAATAAATCTCACAAGACCGGCTTCTAATTGATTACGTAGGTGTATTTAGGTACATCACGGCTACGTTCTGCGCGCTAAAGTTTGGAGAGTAGTGAATCGAACATGCAATTTGTATGAATCTGAAAGCATGAAATATTGATATGGAATTGGAAAAGTTTTAATAATTTATGATTTTGTATAAAGTTATTGTGGCAGATTAGGTGGCGCAAGCCTAATTATTCTTATAAGGACTAGTAAAACTGGAAACAACTCGCTCTTATTATAAAAATAATGCAATCAATCCATTAGTTACAGGAAAGAAAGTAATAAGAGCTCAAAGTAGTACTGGTGCTAAATGAACCAGTACGAAATAAATGCATTTCCCTACGGGATTATTAACTCCGCTGTGGAGTTCAGCTCCTTTTTTGTGACCATCGTCGACCATAAACACATTAAACCAATTTACTTTAGCCTTTAAGCGCTCGCTGCATGTGTAAAAACACACAAACACATGTGCACATATATATGTACACACACGAGAGATATGTGCATGTGTGAGTGGAATTTTCGATAATGTTAATATTGAGCGCAACAACAAGTTGCCACATGTTCACACTTTCATGCATGCGTACACACTGCGACCGTTTGCATGTCGATTGGCGAAAGCCAGACAAAAGCACTTATCAACACGCTTGTGAAAAGCACGCCAGTGCAAAAGAGCTGGTGCGAAAAGTTCAAAAGAGAAAAGCAAAACGAAAAATACACAGAAATGCTGCTTTTAATGTGATTTTGACTTTACTGCAAAGTGAGCATGCATGCGTGTGTGTGTGCGTGTGGTTTTGGCAATTTCACTATCGCACACATATTAAATGCGGAACTGCCGGTCAGTACAACTATTAAGTGTGCATAGTGTTGCCACCTCGTTCTGCCACACACTCACCCTTTGCGTGTGCGGTTATGCGATCGCTTAGCCAGACTGGGCGGCGTCAATGGTCTAATCGTAGGTAATTGTTAATAATGTTAACGCATAATTACTGCCGTTAGTTGCGTGCAATTGGGTGGCTTAAATGGCGTTGCCAGAGTTGTTTAATAAAATTAAATGTGGCTAAAAGCGTCGTAAAAGCGAACAGTGCCGTTAAGAATATGCTGGTGCAAATTGATTTTGTTGTTAATATTGCTTTTGTTGTTGTTGTTATGCTTAAAACTGCTAGCTGAAGCGTGCACTAAATGGCCGACGTTAAGGTTATACAAGGTCCGTAACCGTAACGTTGGTTGAGAGTAGATATTGCTTAAGGTCTTTATTTCAAACTGCCCAGGGATACCAAAACTCAAAATATATATTTTTTATCGGCCTTAAAACAGTGTAATAAGTATAATCACGCAATTATTGGCGTTTTAGTGGAATATTTTGCCAGAAAAGAGCACATTTGAACTGCAAAAGAGATGAATCGCAGTCAGAAGAAAAAGACGATATGTTCTTTAGTCTTCTCGACTACGAGGTGTGTTCAAAAAATAACGGGAGCTATCGATTTTTGGAAAAAATATTTACTCATACACACATAATATATCACCGTCAAAATCATCTCTATTCGATATTATTTATTCGATATTATGCGGTCTTTCCACACCAGAGCACACTTCCCAAACACAAAAGAAAGCCTTTAGCTCTTTCAACGATTTTTTTTTCTATCTTGTAAATCGATGGATCTTATTATGATCTTTTTTTTAATAGGAAAAAGCCACGCGAAGCAATGTATGGTGAATTCA
Organism: Bactrocera correcta; assembly: GCA_027475135.1. Taxonomy (NCBI): domain Eukaryota; kingdom Metazoa; phylum Arthropoda; class Insecta; order Diptera; family Tephritidae; genus Bactrocera; species Bactrocera correcta. Next base: position 75,892,168 of record CM050325.1, on the reverse strand, counting down.
TGAACAAATTCTTTGTGCCATTTCCTTTGACAAAGAAAATCCAATTTCAGGCTACTTCTTTGAATTTCTGAAAATTTTCGGATTTATTTATGTAAATTATATACATTTAATATTATAATAATATTTCTAAAGTACAAATTCTATCGATTTTCGGTAGTCCAGTCATTTTGTTCTGAAATTATAGTAAATTGTATATAAGCCAACTACAATACAAGCCAATATAGCTTGGTGAACAACCAGAAGTCGCACGGCGCCAGATCAGGTGGTTGCGGAACGATATGGGTTGAGTTTTTAGCGAAATGATCACGAATTACGAGGGCAGTATGGGATGGTGCATTATCGTGGTATAAACACCAAAAATTGTCTTTCCACAATTCCGGCGGATAGCGTTATGCAAACGACGCATAACGTTCAAATAATATTCCTTGCAGACTGTTTGACCGGTTGGAAGGAATTCATAATGCACAACACCACGATAATCGAAGAAAACCGTCAACATGACTTTGATTTTTGAGCGACTTTGGCGCGATTTTTTTGGTCTCGGCTCTCTTTTGGCACGATGTTCGCTCGACTAATCTGTTGCTTCGGGTTCGTAAGCAGAGATCCAAGTCTTATCGCCAGTTGTAATGCATTTCATGACACCCTGGTAGTCGGAAAGCATCGTTTCACACACTTCAATGCAACGCCTTTTTTTCAAAAAATTCAATGTTTTTGGTACCAGTAGAGATTTGACGCGCTTGAGGCCAAAAACATCCTTCAAAATGATATTGGCTGAGCCTTTCGATATGCCAACTTCATCAGCAAGGTCTCTAATTGTTAATCGACGATTTTTCAATAACAAATGTTTGATTTGTTGAACGTGAGCTTCGTCGGTTGAGGTTGATGGTCGCCCTGGACGCTCTTCGTCTTCGTCAAGTTCACGGCCGGCTTGGAGCTCACTATATCACTTGTAAATATTTTTTTTTGACATAGCCTAATCACCAAAGGCTTTCTGCGCCATCCTCAATGTATCCGCAGCAGAAAATCGATTCCGTAAACAAAATTGAATGCAAATTCTTTGCTCAACAAATTTCGACATCGCAAAAAAGGAAAAACTCACTTTTAGCAACTCACAAAACGACACGTATCTCAAACACTAATGAATATTTTGACATGAAATTTGACATAAATGTGACTGACAGTACTACCAACCAAAAAAAAAAAAAATTATTCTCCAAATCCTTCGACGCGCGCAGTTTAAATTCAAATGTCCACTTATTTTTTGGCCACAGTAGTACATACACGCTTAGACACAAAACATGTCGGGGAAATGTTATGACAATATTCACAGCGGTGGTTTTTCCATAACTACTATTCTAGAGATAGCGGGGTTGAGGGTTTTGTGGTGAAACCTTTCCCAAGTATAAGAAATTGGATTTCAGTCATTGGTCAATTGTTATTTTTTTTTTTTTTCGATCCAGAGTTATGAAGAGAAACCGTACCCAAGCCGTTGATCTTAGTAGTGAGGTTCATTTTGGCTTTCCATTCGTAAGTGAAGCCTTCTGGTATTTTCTTTTTGGTAGAGAGCTTCGAAAATCGAATATGAGAAATTGAGTTCACTAAAATCTGAATGCATTCATTTCTACTGCAGGAACTGAGTATAATTTGAAAAGACAATACTAAAGAAGTTACAAAGCATGTTTTATAAATACAGGCTTCTTGTTGATTATAAACAACAACAGTAGCAGCGGATGCGATGGCTAAGATTTTGAATATTTGAACCCTCGCCTGTTCGCCACTATACCCAGCCGCTTTGTCCAAACAAAACACTTCACTGCAAATTAGGAATAATATTAGAGCTAGTTATTGTGTGATCAGATAAATCTTATTATTTTAAAGGCACCATGTTATTACTAGCTAGTTACGTTCACCTAACGGTTAACTGTCTGTCTGTCTATTCGTCCGTTCATTCGTACAAGCTGTAACTTGACTAAAAATTTACATACTTCAATAAAACTTGGCAAAAAAGTTACGAGTCCGTAGATGGGCGTAATCGGACCACTGGCACTCCCAAAAAACGCCAATAACCGAAAACTTATAAAGTGTCATAACTAAGTACAAAACACTAGACATAAAACTCAAATATGGCACATGTGAACACAATATTTTGAAAAAGCTCAGCCCTCTAATAAATTTAATGTACCTATCTCCTAAACCACTAAAGCTACAAATTTTCCCAGGGCAAATATTATCACAAGATAACCGCATATAACGGTACAATTAAAAACTACTAAAAGACATTTAATTTTATCTTCGATATGATGTGACGGAGCATCGCCCACATTTAGGTGAAAACACATACCTCGAGACCTGGCCGGCCGATTTGAAACAAATTTGGCATGTGACATTTTTCGGATATTCTTATGTTACAGTATGTGAACAGGCGAAATCGGACTACAATCGCGCCTACTTCCCATACAACGTAATTTTAAATTCCATCTGATTCTTTCCTTTCGAGTATGCAAATCAAGAAGCAATTAATATAACAGGATATGACTTCGCACGAATAATCCCATTAGAATTTGCCACCTTTTGGCTAAAAATTGTCCAAAACCAAAGAAAGCTATTCAAGCCACTAGGTACCGAATATGTGGACCACAAAGTCTATAGTTGAATTTTTACCGAAAATATTGGTCAAAGTGTCAGATTTATAATTGAAATTCACAGGAGATCCATTCCTAATAGTAGTATGTCCTTGTCCTACGAATGGGTTGAATTCGGTCAATACTTCTCTGAACCCCCATATACCTAATATGAATATTTTTGAACCAGGTGACTTTATATCGCATACTCATATATCGTCCAATATATGAGTTATCTTAATGAACATGAGAGAGCGTATTTTACTCATAACAGTGTACCATATGATTGGCGATTGTATGTGAGGGACCTTAATGAAGCCGTGGGAACTTTTTTTAGTATGTTGCAAGTTAATAGTATGTGGCATTGGCAAAAGAAGATGAAATCATGTCGATAGTAATGCGCCCACCAAAAATCTCCTTCAATCAAATTATTGTTTCGTTGGCTGTATGGCATGTAGCGGCGTCTTGTTGGAACCAGATTTCGTCCATACCAACATGCTCAAATTCAGACAGCAGCAAGTAATTAATCACGACTCCATAGCGTTCCCCATTGACTTTGACATTATGGTTCGCGTCATTTTTGAGTTCTTTTGAACCAATGATTCCCACTGCCCATAGAGTACGCCAAGCAGTGACGTTTTAATTCATTAAAATACCCATTCAACCAAAAATGAGCTTTATCCATCAATAAACATTTTCTTGTGAATATCGAGATCAGTGGTCATCTGTTTCATCGTTTTGGTCACACTCACCGCACGTGCAATTTATTTGATGGTCGTTCAGCTTCAATTCTTGCCAAATTTGCAAGCAGCTTTCCAAAGTAAGTCATCTTATGATGAAATGGCAAAGCGAACGGTATATAAATTAAGTAAGAACTGTCAAACAGCTGCCTCATTGAACCATATACACCCTAGACAAGGCTGAAAGTAGATTTTCGGAACAGATATAAAGTTTGTGGGGTTTTTGAATTTGAATTCAAAAATTTTGCATCGCAACAGTTTAGGTGGTGGTTTGATCCCTGCACATCTTGACTACAACACAAAAATCTAAGGTGTAAGAAATTTTGCTATTATTTAGGGGCTTTAGCAACCAAAAACGAGCAAACAATAGCCTCTGACATGGCAGGCGCAAAATGGCTGTAAACTCGTATTATCACCAAATACCTTCGATAAAATCTTATTATGGATATTGAATGGAGTTGGCAGACGGATTCTAGGTGTATACTCGTATAGTGACACAAGACTTTTATGTATAAGAATTGATGTAAATTATTATTTATTTTTTTGGTCTAGATGGGAGTTCTATCAGTAATATTGGTTGATATTTTGCCTTATTTTACGGAGCTCTTGTAAAGAATTTTTAGTTTTCCAGTTATAGAAATCCAGAAAAGCATACTTTTTGTTTAATAAAAAACCTTAGTCTTTTAATTTGTGACAGTTATTTTATATTTGAGTCATTTTCTATAGCAAAAATTGTCTTAAATCTGAATAGAAAGCATTGAGTAACAGATATGACAGCTTGATGAGGTATACGCATACTCTGCTTTATCGAATTCAACTCGCCAACTTCCTTATGCTTTTACATACAAAATTTTTAACAAGAAAGCAGAACTTGAAAAAAGTGAGCAGAGAAGTGGCGAACCGATTACGCTTTTTATTCCCTTCATAATAACTTAAATCGTTAAGAAATATAATTTAGAATTAATATAAACATAAATTTTGTTTTTGCATTGCTTATAGTATTAAGCCGAATATCTTTGCTTTAAAGCAAATATTATGCTAATTTAAATTGCTACCCAAAAAGTCATAAAAATTTTTCAAACCAAATACAAATGGTTCTTGATAAGCTCTTTGCCCCTTAAGAAATCACCCAATATTTAAACTGTACATTTACTTATTCCGTCAATGCTGCACAAACCTTTCCTAAACGTCTAATATTATTATGTGTGTGTCACAATGACATCACCTCTGTGCAAGCAAATGGAATTATAACTTTTCCCCAGAAACCGAATATCCCAAAACACAGTTTGTTGATCGTTTACGCTGCAATTGCTAAACCATCCAGCAGAAATGTGAAAATGTGTGCACCTGAAAGCATACACGCACACATTTACAGCTGCGTTGATATGCACAATGCTGCAGGCGCCCAACCTTCGCTCCATCGAGCACTAGTTTTTCGCAAATTTCATCGCTTTTCGATGCGAAATTGATGCAAAACAAACCAAACAACAACAAAAATAGCAAAGATATGAAAAGCAGCAGCCGCTCAGAAGAAAGGCAACAATAACAAAAAGCTTAAACAAAATTGAATTCATCGAATTGTATTCACTGATTGTGAATGGGATAAAAGTGAAATGATATGCAAATCAAGTGGCGCTGTAGCAGAGCGCACAGAGAATACTACTGAAATTCCGTATGAAATATGCTCGACACACTTTCCAAGCAGGATATGTCGAACCGGCGCTCCGCTGTGCGAGTGACTAGGTGTGTTGGTGTGAGTGTGTTTGCGTGTTTGTGTGCCGCATGTGCGCCCAGAGCTGACCTGTTTCGTTTATGCACGTAGCATTGTTCGTCTGCCGTGCAGCTTCATCGATTTATTGCATTGCAGCAGTTCGTCAGTGGCCCGCAGGCCAGCTGAATATTCATGCCAGCAGCCGCAAGCCCTCGCAGTTTCCCTTCTTTCTTGGTCTGCTTTTACTTTTCGTCGGGCGTTTACCATCAACCATTATGCTTATCACTTAATTTGATATTTGGTATTTCAACTGTGCCACGAGCAAATTCTTTGTGCCACCCTGTCCACAGCTTTTCTTGCTTGTCACTGTCACTCTCTTTGCCGATTCTTCGTTTATTCTTTGCCGTCTTTCCTACGATACAGTTACAATTTGAATTTTTCCTCAAATGTTTCTCTTCTATTCCCAACTGTGTGTGTACATGCCCCTGTTTTGTTGCATACTTTTGGGCGTTTATGCTTCCTCTTGTTTTGTTGCATACTTCTAGTCGTTTGTGCTTGTAGCAATATACGTAACTTAAACTTTTTTAGTTTTATTTTTCTCAACGTAAGCTCAGTACTAAATTTGAAAAATTCAGTGGGTGGAAAAATTCCTATTTCATTTTCATGTGGAGCGCTTTTTAAATTACGTACATACTTTAGAATCACTCCTACAAAATCAGAGCATAAAAACGGATTCTAGCAATAATTCGAATATAGTTTTTTTTTCTTAACACTTTTTATACCCTGAACAGGGCATATTAAGTTTGCCGCGCGGCGGGTAACACCCAAAAGGAATCGTTCGAGACGTTATAAAGTCTATAAAGTATCAGCGTGGCGAGCTGAGTGGACCTAGTCAATTCCATCTGTATATAAATACATTAGTTTCTCGGACTTTGAGATATCACTCTGCGAAACGTTCTTCTCTCCCCAAGAACACGCTCATTTAAGAAACCGCCGTTATCGAACAACTGTAGCATATAGCTACCACACAAACAGACCGAAAACTCAAGTCCTTGTATCGGAAAATTATTTATTTAGTTAAGTCTATGAACATTAATTCTTACAGACTATAGGAGAATGAAATTAAGTTACAGTTAAGTAGGTAGATAACTTAAACTAAAGACAGAATTGAGGGTATTAATGAAGGATACCCTGGAGTGAGAAAAAACTAGAAGAACTTTCTCGGAAATCGAATTAAATTCCCGCATAGCACGCTTGAAAGGAGCATGTCCGGCAAAATTAGTACTTTCCTTTTTATAATAAAATGGGGAAACATATCTGAGACAACGCTGATGAATATTGAAGTTAATTTTCCCTAGTAAATAGGGACAGTCGATATCTCCAGTAATTAAATTGTAAACAAATGAGAGGCAGAGAATGGACCGTCGATTTTCCAGCAATTTAAGGTGTAAAAGCAATAAGCGAGATGTATACGATGGTTATGGGTCAATGAACTTTAAGGAGCGGAGAGCAAATTTAAGAAAAATCTTTTGAACACGCTCGATCCTATTAATTGACGAAATACAATATGGTCTCCAAATGAACACTGCGTACTCCAAAATGGACCGAACAAAACAAGTATACAGTAATTTTAACGTGTAGGGGTCGGAGTACGGGTCGGAGTACGGAGAATGATTTAGAAGTGATGTAGTTGATGTGATTCTTCTTTCTTCTTTACTGGCGTAGACACCGCTTACGCGATTATAGCCGAGTCAACAACAGCGCGCCAGTCGTTTCTTCTCTTCGTTACGTGGCGCCAATTGGATATTCCAAGCGAGGCCAGGTCCTTCTCCACTTGGTCCTTCCAACGGAGTGGAGGTCTTCCTCTTCCTCTGCTTCCGGCGGCGGGTACTGCGTCGAATACTTTCAGAGCTGGAGTGTTTTCATCCATCCGGACAACATGACCTAGCCAGCGTAGCCGCTGTCTTTTAATGCGCTGAACTATTTCAATGTCGTCGTATATCTCGTACAGCTCATCGTTCCATCGAATGCGATATTCGCCGTGGCCAACGCGCAAAGGACCATAAATCTTTCGCAGAACCTTTCTCTCGAAAACTCGCAACGTCGACTCATCCGTTGTTGACATCGTCCAAGCCTCTGCACCATATAGCAGGACGGGAATTATGAGCGACTTATAGAGTTCGGTTTTTGTTTGTCGAGAGAGGACTTAGCTTCTCAATTGCCTACTTAGTCCGAAGTAGCACCTGTTGGCAAGAGTTATCCTGCGTTGGATTTCCAGGCTGACATTGTTGGTGGTGTTTACGCTGGTTCCAGGACGAAATTATCTACAACTTCAAAGTTATGACTGTCAACAGTGACGTGAGTGCCAAGTCGCGAGTGCGATGACTGTTTGTTTGATGACAGGAGATATTTCGTCTTGCCCTCATTCACTACCAGACCCATTTCTTTTGCTTCCTTGTCCAGTCTGGAGAAAGCAGAACTAACGGCGCGGGTGTTGAGGCCGATGATATCAATATCATCAGCATACGCCAGCAGTTGTACACTCTTATAGAAGATGGTACCTTTTCTGTTGAGTTCTGCAGCTCGAACTATTTTCTCCAGAAGCAGGTTGAAAAAGTCACACGATAGGGAATCGCCTTGTCTGAAACCTCGTTTGGTATCGAACGGCTCGGAGAGGTCCTTCCCGATTCTGACGGAGCTTTTTGTGTTGCTCAACGTCAGCTTACACAGCCGTATTAGTTTTGCGGGGATACCAAATTCAGACATCGCGGCATAAAGGCAGCTCCTTTTCGTGCTGTCGAAAGCAGCTTTGAAATCGACGAAGAGGTGGTGTGTGTCGATTCTTCTTTCACGGGTCTTTTCCAAGATTTGGCGCATCGTGAATATCTGGTCGGTTGTTGATTTACCAGGTCTAAAGCCACACTGATAAGGTCCAATCAGTTTGTTGACGGTGGGCTTTAATCTTTCACACAATACGCTCGACAGAACCTTATATGCAATGTTGAGGAGGCTAATCCCACGGTAGTTGGCGCAGATTGTGGGGTCTCCTTTTTTATGGATTGGGCATAGCACACTTAAATTCCAATCGTTGGGCATACTTTTGTCCGACCATATTTTACAAAGAAGCTGATGCATGCACCTTATAAGCTCTTCGCCGCCGTGTTTGAATAGCTCGGCCGGCAATCCGTCGGCCCCTCCCGCTTTGTTGTTTTTCAGGCGGGCAATTGCTATTCGAACTTCATCATGGTCGAGCAATGGAACATCTGCTCCATCGTCATCGATTGGGGTATCGGGTTCGTTTTCTCCTGGTGTTGTGTGTTCACTGCCATTCAGCAGGCTGGAGAAGTGTTCCCTCCATAATTTAAGTATGCTCTGGGCTTCGGTGGCTAGATCACCTTTGGGGGTTCTACAAGAGTATGCTCCGGTCTTGAAACCTTCTGTAAGCCGCCGCATCTTTTCGTAGAAATTTCGAGCATTACCCCTGTCGGCCAGCTTATCAAGCTCTTCGTACTCACGCATTTCGGCCTCTTTCTTTTTCTGTCTACAAATGCGTCTTGCTTCCCTCTTCAACTCTCGGTATCTATCCCATCCCGCACGTGTTGTGGTCGATCGTAACGTTGCGAGGTAGGCAGCCTGTTTTCTCTCCGCTGCGACACGGCACTCCTCGTCGTACCAGCTGTTCCTTTGCACTTTCCGAAAACCAATGGTTTCGGTTGCAGCTGTACGTAAGGAGTTTGAAATGCCGCGTGCGTTTTTTGCTGCACAGAGGCGGGTGCGAATTTTGGCTGCAACAATATAGTGGTCCGAGTCGATGTTAGGACCTCGGAACGCACGCACATTTAAAACACTGGAGACGTGTCTTCCGTCTATCACAACATGATCGATCTGGTTGGTGGTTTTTCGATCCGGAGACAGCCAGGTAGCTTGATGTGATTACTGAAAGAAAATCTGTTGTCAAAGATTACCCCAAGATCTTTGATTTCAGTAACACATTTTAGAACGTAATTAGAAATATTGTAACTTGAAGATATGATGCTACGTCCCCTGCAATAAGAGATCTAAGAGCATTTATCTAGATCCAGAAGAAGCTTCGATTTCATGCACCAATCATAAAAAGTATCAATATCACACTGAAGATTGAGTACATCTTGTGGGTTTTTGATTATTGCAAAAATTTTTAAGTCATCTGCATATAACAGGAAGTTAGCGAAAGAGAAGCAACAGGAGATGTCATTGATAAACAGCACAAAGAGAAGTGGACCCAAAACGCTTCCTTAGGGCACTCCCTATGACGCAATGAATGAATCAGATGACACTCCATCGACACTGACAACGCATCGTCTATTGTGTATATATGATTTAATCCACTGCAGGAAGACCGAGTGAAACCCTACAGATGATAATTTTTTAATTAGAATATTGTGTGAAACTTTATCGAAGGCCTTAGAGAAATCTGTGTAGACACAATCTACTTGAAATCCAGCGGAGAATGCAGACATACAATAATCACTAAAAACCGCAAAGTTTGATATAGTTGAGCGACCCGAGACAAACCCATGCTGATTGACATTAATTATTGATTTTACTGCAAAAAATAATTTATTTTTAACAGAGCACTCAAAAATTTTCGAAATAGTAGAAAGTTTAGAAATAGGTCTGTAATTGGAGACTATATCCTTCTTACCACCTTTGAGAATAGGTGTAATGCATGTTAATTTCCAGTCAGAGATAAAATTCCCAGAGGAGAGAGATTTATTAAAGATAAGCATGAGAGGATAAACCAAGGCAGTACAATTTTTTATAAGTACAGGCGGAAGCCCATCCAAATCCAATTTGGACGAAGACTTAATATCACCAATAGCCATGGCAATATCATGCTGTGAAAGACTCAGTGAGCCAAAATTTATGGATGGGAAATTATTATCAAAAATAGTGGAATTAGTAACGGGATCATCGTGAACATAATTCGATTTGAAAAATTCAGCAAACAGGTTGGAGATTTCGCCATGAGTACATGCTGACTTATCACCCCAGCGTAGAGCAGAGGGAATAGCCGAACACGCTCTTCTAGATTTTACAAAGGTCCAAAAGAACTTGGGGTTCGACTTAATTGCAGACTCCGTACTAAAAATAAACCTTTTATAGAGAGACTTATCCATTTCATTAAACAGCTTTGTTTTTATTGACTATATACGGTTCAGAAATTGACATGGAGTACCGTTTGAGGCAACGAACATACATACATACAATAAAGATATTTTTTGCTATAAAAAATGCAGCTGTGAAAGGAATTACTGCAGGTTACTTTTTTTTTTTGTTTTTATTTCTTTTTTTTTGGTTTTGCTTTTTCACTTGATATCGTTTCTAATGTAGTCATAGAGTTTTTAATTTAACTAAAATTTTGGATATTATGAATGTTTTGTCTCCCAAATACAACAATTTAGTATTTCTAAATTGAAAATAAAACTGCGAATTTCAAAAATTTAACTATGAGCATAACACTGTTCGTAAAGAATACATATTATTCCCATAACTGCTGCTGAGCACATCTTCGAGTGAGTAAAATCAAACCAAAGCCACAGCCAGTTACTCCATAGGATCATTTTATATCACAGCAGCTTTGTTTAAAGCAGAAGAAATAACGCATATATTACCCAACGGAACAATGAAAGGGAGGAGAAGACCGAGATTAGCATATTTAGTGTGATGACATGTGAAACACAGTTCTAGCAATTGTTGTGAGTTCTACATATCTGCTCGCCTTTATAAGGATTAAAAATATTAGCAATGCAGCAGGGGAGTTGACTCGCCACAGTTTAGAAGAATATTAAGATTACAACTAACTATTTAATTTACTTGTAAAGAAAAGCTCTACAAACAGCTACCATTAAAACAAAAATGTAGACTAATATGTACAGTGGCTCCAAGCCAAAGTCGGACACCGCGACCGCGTAGAGAAAAATGTTCTTTCCTAAAAATATTTGAACCAAAGCAGTTAGAAAAAAAGGTAAAATATTTTTTCAATTATTTATTTATTTTAGTTCCAAAATATACAAACAAAACATATACATAAATTATTTCATTACTATAAAATATTCTACTAAAACATCAAATAAGAGCAAATTCAATGTCAAACTCGAACAGTCAACAAGCTTTTTGAAATTTCGATATATGTACATACATATGTATATTTTAAAAACTAATATTTTGTATGAAGACCTTTATTTTTAGTAACCAATTTGAGGCGGTTAGACATTGATTTAACTAATTTTTCGCAAAAACTAGGTTCGATTTTTACCCATTCTTGTAATAAGATAGATTTCAAATCATTTTTGCGTGATACGGAATGCTGCCGAATTTTTGTGTTAAGATAGTCTCATAAATTTTCGATCGGAACTGGACTTTGGGGTGGCGTTTCCAGAACATAGGGGCAATTATAAAGTAGCCAAGAACGCACTTTGTAGGCCTTGTGCTTTGGATCATTGTCTTGATAGAAATACCAATTATCACTGAGATCCAATTTTTCAAGACCTTTTGGTAAATTTTCTCTTAAAATGTTAAGACAGTCATTCTGATTCATTATTCCTTCAATAAAATGCAAAGACCCTGGTCCAGAAGCTGAAAATAAATCCCAAACCATTCCGGATCCGCCACCATGCTTAACAGTTGGCCTCTGATTGCGCAGTTGCAGCTCCCCATTTGGTTTCCGCCAAACATATATTTTTCCATCGGAGCCAAAAACATTACATTTACTTTCGTCAGTAAACATAACATTTTTCTAGAACGAAAAATCCTTATTTTCATGTTCTTTTGCAAATTTTAATCGGATGGTCTGATTTCGTTTGCTGATCAACGGCTTTTGTCGGGCCTTTCTACTATTTAGATCAACTTCATGAGGTAGAATATCAAATCTTTTTAGGAAGGAACATTTCTTTGTACGGTGTCCGACTTTGGCTTGAAGTCACTGTATGTGAAATATCGAATGCTTAACTCAGAACAAGCCTCTTCACATCCAAGCTTCTTCTTCAAAACAACAACAAATGCAAGATAAATTTGTTTATCAATATTCCTCGTCTATTCATAGCACATCACGTCACGCACAAATGCCCAACAAAAACAACAAATTGAATTGAAGCAAATCCTTTAAAAATTAAATTTGTATGTAAATTTACCTGTCAGAGTGGGGACCTGTTGTGCATAATGAATGCATGAAAATGTTTTTGGTGAAACTTTTGGGTAGGGATTGGGTAGCACAGGTGGCTGGGAAATAAGAAAGTATAAATTATTTGAAAACAAAGGAGAAGTGGTAAGCAACAACAATATTTGCATAAAAGTGAGAAAGTAAATTTATATATATATATATATATATATGTATGTATGTACACACATAAACACATATACAACTGTACACACACTTAGGTAATTGCAATTTCGTATTGAATTAAACAAATAATTGTGAGTGACATTATCACATACATATTTACAGGCGCATATGCTAATCAACCGTTGTATAGCAATTACATGCAAGTGGTAGTAGTGTTGTTTTTGTCGTAAATATGTATTATACGAGGGCTGCTATATATATTTCTGGCCTAATAATGAAAATAGGAATATTTATCAACGAAAATGGTTTTACTATTTTTCAAAATATTCTCCATCAAGATTTTGCATGCGCTCAAACCAATTTTCGAAGCACTTTTTCCACTCCGCTTGAGACACCTCCAAAACATGGTTTTTGAATGCTTCCACAGCATCTTCTGGCGACGAGAATTGTTGTCCAAGCATCATTTTCTTGATGTGTGGGAATAAAAAGAAGTCATTGGGTGCCAAGTCAGGGCTGTACGGCGGATGAACCATCAATTCGACGTTTTGGCCGGTCAAAAAGGCGCAGGTTTGAGCCGATGTGTGAGAGCTCGCATTGTCAAGGTGCACAATGATTCGTCTTCTTTTTTTCGTTTTTCGAATTTCTCCGAAGACTTCAGGAAAACAAATGGTGGTGCTCGAAGTGCTTCTTCCACGAACAACTTTCGTTGGATTTGGCTCGTCTTGGAAGACACACGGTCGATTGCTGTTTTGTTTCGGACTCATACGTATAGATCCATGATTCGTCGATGTGTGACGACCTTCTAAATGTCTTTTGAAGCACCGCGATCGTATGTTTTCAGCATTTCTTTACATCAATCCACACGAACCTTTTCTTGAGCGATTGTCAAATTGTGCGGGATCCAACGAGAACAAAAATTATCAGTTCACGTACGGCATCGATGTTTTCTGGCACAACGGCTGTTTTTGGACGACCTTCACGGAATTGGTCTTTGGGCGAGCATCGGCCACGATTGAATTCGTTGTACCAGTTTTTCACAGTGCTATAGGATGGTGCTTCATAGCCATACAAAGATTGTAGTTCATCGATGCACTCTTGTCGTGATAATCCACGTCGAAAGTTGTGAAAAATGATCGCACGAAAATGTTCACGAGTTAATTCCATTTTTTGGCCGAAATAAATTTTTTAATTCCCTGTAAATAAAACAATGCACGATTAAATGACAAAACGTTCTGAGTGATGTTATGCTAAAAAATGTCAAACTTTCCAATGAAACTGTCAGATTGCACCTGGCAACACTTAGTGTTTCCTAGGCCAGAAATATATATAGCAGCCCTCGTAAGTGCTTATTTAGGCATTTCGCTCATTTATTAGTCTGTTACAAGTAAAATTACACATATACTAGCAATTTGCGGTCTTTAAGCCGACGGCCACAAATGAGTTACCTTAAAAATTTAAACACTTCCAATCAGTGTAATCAAAGATATCAGCGTTAATGGGCGCCACAATGCGGCCGACGCCACCACTTCTCAGAAGATATGAACTCCACGCGTCTACACACACACACACATGACACTGAGTTGTTCTTATTTTTGCTCTAAACAACCCAGTCACGTTTCGACTTCATTACTTATGCATAAAGTTGTCAATTTTTTCACACAAACAATTATTTCTTTTTTCTCTTTCTTCCCTTCACCGCTACTTCAATGCATCGCAGCACACGACAGCGATTCGCGTTACTTGAGCGCCGAGGAGCAGAGCCGCGAGCTGACGCGCAGCATACGCCGTGAGGTTGGCAAACTCTCGGAGCAATGGAACAACCTAATCGATCGCTCTGACAACTGGAAGCATCGCCTGGACGAGTACATGACGGTGAGTCTTCAAAAATATATTCAATCCCAACTCACTGCTTTTTTAAACCAAAACTACAACAAAAACAATGTTTTCAAATGCGCATTTACTTCACTTAATATTTTTGCCACTTGCCTACCTTTGCGGTAGCGGCCGCTGGGGATTGCGGCTGTCACTCATTCATTTTGAAAATTACTCCGCGCTGACGTGCGACTGACTTTTATAAAAGTACAACAACAACAAGCTGCGTCACAAACCAAAGTCAGCGGCGTAATCGTTGCTTTGACGTTGTCGTTATTGTTGCGCGGCACTTTTTATATTTTTCTGCTTTGCTTTTCCTTACTTTGTTGAATGGCATAAAGGCTGGTGCGCCGTGGCGTATACGTAACACACGGTGTTGCCGGTGATTTCGTTTGACTGTCTCGCGTCATTTTAAAAATTAACACATAACAACTTCCATTGACGGCATGTGTAGCGCTGAGAGGTGGCGAAGAAAATTTAAAGCACACAAACACCTGCCTTCTCCGCTTCCTTCAAGCCCCGCCGTTATTATTTTTCGCTGCCCCGGCTGTGTTGCCATTAATGTTGACTGGAAATCACGCAGCTGAATGAGCAGCCTGAATTATTAATTTTTTATTATTATGCCGCTTTTAGACGCAAGTGTGTACAGCGTCATGCATATATATATTGCCTTGTCGTCCAGCGTTCTCATGAATTGTTACAGCTAATGTAACGGTCTGTTTTAGTACTTGGAATTTGATTTATTATTTACAAATTATTATTACTTCGCAAAGTTGTAAATTGCTCTGGGTAATTGACTCTAAGCGCAAATACACTTTAAATTTGAGTAACTGTGAATATTGAAGGAAGTTTGTAAACGTTATTTGCTTCATAGAATTTTTTTTAGACAAGCTAGGGCTGTTATTTTAATTAAATTATAGTAAAAGTTTTGTTTTTGAAATTCACTAAGCTTTGGATGGCTTTATAATTCGCCGAAGTACAGCAAAATCCGTAAAGGGTATCCAGTATTATGTACGTAGTAGAGTCATGAGAGACCACAACGTCTTCTCTGTCACCGAAAATCAATCTAAGGTTTGTTAAAAAAAAGTTAGGTTAGTTATCACTGATGCCAGAAAGAGACTTGAGACCTGAACTATACCCCAAGACTACAGTAATTTTCTGCTAAACAGATCATATTTTTCACAAATTTTGAACTCAAAGTATTCTTAAAGATCAATAAAAGAGTTTGTAAAAATCAATGAACTTCGCGCGACTGAAAATTTATGTATTTTGGACAGTTTTGTTTAATAATTTTTTTACAATATTTTTCATAAGAAGATTATGCGGAGTATCTCAAGCACTGTCTTCCAAAAAATTCGAAGAACTTTCCTTGTGTTTCACTCGGTTAACTTCTGTGTTTACAGCATAACCTCATAGTGAAATGGATATTTCCTCCTTTGTTGGTTTCGAGACTCATCCAACCTTTTCATAATTACGTCTCTGGTTGGAATTCGAACCCAAAACTACTTCTAGTTGAGTCTCCGTTTAGATTAAAACTAGTGACATTTGTGGGTTGAACTCTTTGTAAGGATACAGATGGAACAATATAATTTCATTCAAGCTGAAGTATTAGACATATCACACAGTTGGATCACTGAATCGTTACTACACCTATTAGCATACACTCTGAGATTTAGAGACTTTGAAAGTAGTTCATAACAATGGGACTTCCTAACATTTTTCGCTTCAATATAAACTTGGCGTTTCAATATAAACTGCAGAAAAAGCACGGCCTAAGCCTTGTAAAGCTGGACGAATCTCTTGTCATCACATGCCATCAGTTTTAAATGGCAATGGTACCAGAGCCATGATTGTCAACGCAGCTTGAGCTCGGCTTGGCTGCTGCTGTTGGTGGTTCAAGCTTAAATTGTGTAGAACCGCTTTTGCGCAATTAATGGACTTCATTTGTGGACGGCTGCAGTTGCACCCTTTTCAGCAGGGAAGCAGCACGATGCTTCTCCGCATGCCTTACCCTCGCTGGGTCACCTTGTAACCATTCTTTTGTTTCAGGGTTTGGTTTCGGCTACCGCTGGTGTTGTTGCCTTCCTGGAGCTATGCGTAGCTCCAGCTCTCGGACCAGTGCTAGCCAGGCTTCTCGCCTGTCTTTGTGCTGACTTTTTCCGAGATGGTTACAAATGCTGTTTTCTTCCCGGAACAACGAAATCCCTCTGACTTTTTTCTAGGAGATACGGTCTCCTTTAATTATTTTTTTGCTTTTATTAATCTGGTTCATATTTTAGACCCACGAGTGTAGGTAAAGGTATGTTCGCTTGCGCTTAGCTTCGCTACGCAAGAAAGGTTAACTTTTTACGGAAGGCACCAGGTACCCGGAAACTCAAAACTGGGCTATTTCAGAGCCATTCTGACTCGGATTCTGATTGATTCTCCTTTATGTCCTCCAGTTATAGAAAGACTCCTCATCTGAACACTCATATAAAAAGTCAGACCTTAGCTAAATGCCTCCGAACTGCAACAAGGGGAACACTTATCAGCCCGTCCCTGCCGTCGTCGTGACATTTATTTTTTTATTGAATATATAGCTTTCAATCATCACTTCATCAGCCAAATCAGGCATTTCTTCCATTTTTTCTCTTTATTTGTTTGGCTTGAAAATTCGCTTGCTTAAAATATTGAAAATAATCAGGACTGTCTTGTTTGAAATTCCCTTTTAAGTAAACTGTTTCGAACATGTTTGTACATGTTTTAACAACAATAATTGAAAACTCAGAAAATCTGTAAATTAAATTTTCAATTTGGCTACGATTGGGCACTCAACATATAATCTAAGCACACGAGGCAACCGTCATAAAAATTGCCCCACATAAAGTGGAAATAGAGGTTGAAAGGCGTAGCTGCAGACTCATCGATGCAAACTTTTTAATGGAATTTATGTTCGTTGCGGATGTATTTCTTTTTCTTTTTTCAATAAATTTAATATACCTGAAGCATAGCGCAAAAAAGTTGTGCGGTCGAGTACCAAACTTTGCCAACAAATACACCCGGAATTTGCCAGACACAAGAGAGCGGGCGAGTAGAAACCAAGCGGCCATGGCTTTATCATCAACCAAAATGTCTAAAAAAAAAAGCTGCAGAGCGCCAAATTTTATTAGCTATGCAATGCAAATACTTCAATTCGAACTTTTTCAAACACACAACACGTTTCGAAACACCTGAACGTGTTGTTCGGCTGGCACACAAGCGCATATGCCTGTGTGTGTCTATTTTAAATTAGCTCGAGTGGCTTTGGTGGAGTTGGACATGCGCTCAGCTGCTGCCTGAACAGTATATGGCGCATATTACCGTTATTTATTATCTGCGTTGTATTGTTGTTGTGTTTGAAGCATAAAAATGGCTCTTTAATAAATTTGTTTTAGCCTGAAGCTCCAAGTTTTTCTTCTACTTGCTTATTTTTCCACACACTTCCATGAGTTAAAAGCACTAACTCTGAGTACAATTCTCCCGAGTTTTATGGAATTTTTCTAAAAGGCATTAAAGGAGTGTCGATTATAATATTGTTTCAGTTACGAGGTTAGTTTTTAAGATGATAAAATACAGCCTTATCAGCCACAAATTAAAAACTGATTTTGTTGATTTTTCTCACAGTCAAAAGCAACGGAAGAACTCAACTTTTAAACGACTTTGTACTATCATATGACGCAGCGCATTTGAAAAAATTGTACGTCTTAATATTAAAATTACAGAAAAGCTTTCAGTGTCTCTTATAACATATTATTGGAAATGCAATATTTAAAATAAATATCTTCATAATATTGAGGTTTTTTTTTTGTTTTAATTGGGCTTAGTGGGCGCCGTACCTTTATGTGCAATGCAACGAAATAATCTTTTAAAACCTCTCATTCATTAGATATTCCTTGACATTTCGCGAGTTTTTCTACGAGTATTCCTTCTTTAGAGTTTGCAATCGTTTTCTTGTAAGCAAAATTTATTTTCTTGCAGCACTCAGACTGCACAGTTCACTTTTTATACATTACATTTTATACAAATTATCGTAAGCGACAATTTTTTCGAAAATGAGCTTTTTATAGAAATTAGTAATTTAAGACGTAACGGACCTATCCCTGTTGATGTTTATCTCCAAAAAGAAACCGTTATAAAGTTAGAGCAAGTGCTAAAATTATCGTAAATACATACATTTTTAAAACCTTAACGTAAGCGACACCTAGCGTTTTTATCTTAAGTGCCTTGCGCACAATTTCTTGTCGTGCAAGCGACATGAGTGCTTGACCTAACGGTGTTTACTACTCGTATATGCAAACCATTCTTGTACCTGTCGTCACATGTTTATTTCCATGAAAGGTTTGATGAAACAAACGTCGTTCTCATTGGATTATTGTTTAAAAATAGTTTGACGCACAATCAAATTTTGTGTTAATTGAGTAATAATCGTACTGTAGATAGTAAACAGGACAGTTATCAAATAAATCAACAATGTCGACTACAGCAGCTAATTTTAATTTTGGTTATTGAAATTTTATTGCAGATAATATTCTCTCATTTACACTATTTATGTAATATTTGTTTTTGTATGTTATTGTTTTAATACTCCCGAATAAAGGAAACTATGCAGTTAATATCACCACTCCTCTTAACAGAAGAGAGTAATCCTGAAAGTGCTTTTCCCGAGAACATACAGCAAAATACGTTAGTAATAAATCAATTCTTACTAACAGACAGCATCAATGATATTGACATTGATCCAATATTAACTGATACGACATCAGCCCCTTTGATCGATTTGTTTTGTAATACCGATTTAAATTTTTAACAAAACATGTACCATTACCTCTAAACAAACTTGTTGATAACAGTGATTCTGATACTGATAATTCTTATACTTTAATGGATTCAGATAACCAAAACCAAGTGTCATATGTGGACATAACATCTTTCAGTGATTCAGATGAAATTGAGTCAGCTCAAAAAATGGAAGAAGAAACGAGTGTTGGTAAAAGAGGATACAGGAAAATAAAACCTTTACCGAAACGCCTTTTATAAAAAAAAAATCATAATGCTGCTGTGGGGAAATCTGCAACCTAATCCTTGTATGAATAAAAGATGTGGCAACTCATGTGCAAATAAATTTACTGAAGATGATCGGATTTTAGAAAATTATTGGGGATTAGGTTGTGAGAAAAGGCAAAAAGATTTCCTGCTATCATGTGTGAAAGAAAGTCCGATTGGTAGAAAAAGAGCTAGTAGTAATGTTCGCAAAAGAACATACGAATATTTTATAAGCTACAATAGACAGAATATTAAAGTATGCCAACAATTTTTGCTAAAGACCCTAAATATATCTCAAATGTCTTTAAGATATACCATCGAAAATGCCAATAATACTCTGAATACCACTCGCGCAGGCAGAAAAAATCTTCGTCCTCATAATAAATCTGATGAAGTAAAGTAGCACAGTTAAAATTGTTCATTGAGATGTTGCCTGCTGTTCCAACCCACTATTGACGCAATAAAAGCACTAAAGTATATTTACCTTAAGAATTTCGAAACATATCGTTTTTGTATACACTGTATGTTGATCACTTGAAATAAAAGAATCTTGAATCACCAATATTATCAAAAAGAGTATTTCGTAATATTTTCAAAACAAATTTTAATATTGGATTCCACTTGCCTAAGAAAGATAAATTTGCTTTTTGTGAAAAGTGCAAAAATTTATCACCTGAGGACAGAAATATTTTTGAAGAAACCGCTGAATATAAAAATCACATTGTGAATAAAGAAAAATGTAAGCAATTGTTTTTAGAAGACCAAAAAATTAGCAAATTAGATGACTCAAACTCCTTAAGTGTGAGCTTTGATTTAGAAAAAGTCCTCAATACTCCACATGGCAAAAATGTGACTTTATATTACTCGAGAAAATATGCATTCTATAATGAAAGTTTATATGAAAGCGGCACAAGAGATGGATATTGTTACGTTAGTGGCGAATCCCAAGGGAAAAGGGGATGTAATGAAATACATACTTACAGTTCTTTTTAAGTATTTGAATATGTTAGAGCACACGGGAACCCATAGCGTTGTTAATTTGTGTTCTGATAGCTGTGCTGGGCAAAATCGAAAGCATGCGATGATATCAATGTTAATTCATTTCTTGAAAACCGCAATAAAAATTACACAAGTAAAGATAACTTATCTTTTACCTGGGCACACCATGATGCCTGTGGACTCTATTCACAGTACTGTTGAAAGTTTTGTTCGTAATAAAACAGTATGGGCTCCTTCTGAGTGGCCAACTATTATTAATAATGCCAGATATAATCCTAAAAGCTACATTGTAAATGTTTTGAAGTATGAAGACTTCATGGATTGGAAGTCCTTTTCACAAGCTTTATTACCAGCTAAATTAAAAATTAATTTTAAATTATTAAGGGTTGTTCAATTTAATAAATACAATCCTATTGTTAGATTTAAATACGGGTATTTTGAAGATAGTGACAATTACGAAATTAATATGGATTCCATCATCAGATCGAGAGCAAATAGAGCTACTGTCCAAAAAGGACCCACATATATACGTTGAAGAGCTCAAAATTTCAGCTGCTAAATACAAAGATTTACAAGAGCTATGCAACAAAAATATAATACCAAGCAGATACCAGCAAGAATATTTAAATATGAGGCATGATACGCGATGCTTTAGCTGAAACGGATGATGATGATTCTGATAAGGAGCATTAAAAACAAACTACTTCATTTTATATAAGTACCTAGTACATCTGATTACGAGTTTTTAATATAAATATGTTTCATTTACACATAATATTTTGTTTAACAACTATGATGGAATAATACGTGGTGTTAAGTTAAAGAAAAACTTTATTTTATATATACATAGCATAAGTGTAACAAATATTTCAAATATTTTACATAAGTAAATATATTTTTCAGTTATAATTACGACTATTTCATTAAAAACCTTCAAAAATACGTATTTATTTACCAAATACAGTTCCTTAGACTTCGTTAGCCAAAATAACCTTATATTGGAACAGCAAAAAAAAAATGTAAGCGCCATATATAGCATAAATACTTATTAATTTTATTTTTTTTTTTTTTTCAATTATATATGTAAATGTCTGAAAAGCATTAATGTATGAGAAATTTTAAATTACTACCCATTAATGGTTAAAAGTATTTTACAAAAACCTTCTCCTGTAAAGTTTGGTTTTTATCGCTTACGCTAAAATGGCGGTAAAGGCTCGATATATACAATCATATATATATATATAAATAACCAGGATGGCGAGAAAAGTTGAAATCTGGTTGACTGTCTGACTGTCCGTCCGTCCGTACAAGCTGTAACTTGAGTAAAAACGAAGATGTTAGTACAAAAAAAGTAAATGGGCGTAATCGGACCACTGCCACGCCCACAAATCGCGCTCGAACGTTGCAAAACAACCGATAACGCTTTGCTAATTAATGAATAACTCGAAAAGTCTTTGTGGAATTTACTTCAAATTATCAGAGATTTTTTCCAGAATATTTAACTTTAAGAAAATGAAAAAGATTTAAAAGAGAATTCTGACTACCCCTATTCTACTAATTAAACTTTCGACTAATCCCAAATCTACTAAACCCCAACAATTGTTACTATTCACTTAAAAAGAAAAATCAGACTTTTCTCATTCAACCTTCGTTGCTCGACTAAAGTCTGCTTTAATTCTACAACACTTCAAGAATTGCTGAAGAACATACCTAAAGTACGCTGGCATTGAAATCAGCGATTACTACTCATTACAAATTAACGGTAACATTAGCATTAACATAACGCCAAAACAAAAAAGGGAAACAAAATGCGCAAAAAAAAAGAAAAACGAAAAACAAAAAGTAAGCACGCTACAAACATAGAAGACAAACACGAGCATTAGCGTTAACATCCGAGTGCAAGTTAGATAAAGATCTTAGCCAAAAACCTTAAATGGAGACACTACAAAGGCAAGAGTTCTGAAACACTTTGGAGAACAATTACAGCACCAAAGCGTTGTCCTTCGCAGCACAGCATCGGCGGCGGCGAGGCAGGTATAATGCACATAATGGTTGTGATAATTGAAAACTAAAAACTATGCGGCAATGAAATTTGTTGGCTGAAGGGCAACACACACACACACACACACAGAGTGCTCTCGGAAAGGACGAAAGTGTGTTCTGCCAAAGAGATAATTATGTTAAAAACGACGTAGATAAGCGACGTTCTGCATGAGAAAAGTGAAAATTTTACAACTACAAAATCAGCAAATAAACAGCTGGTAGTGTAGCAGTTTGGAGCGCACAAAAGTATGCAAAAGTTTTTAATAACATTAAATGCAGCACAGCGTGAAATACACAATCGAGGAAGCAAAACGTTTTGAATATTCAATTTGTCAACAGGACACATTGTTGGTTGATTGTTTTGCGGTGAAAACTTGTGACACAGAGTAAATATTAATGTGAGCAATTAGTGACGAGGATGGAGAGGATACTTAGGTGCTTATTGCTCGGAGGTAAGTTTGGACAGATATTTACAACTCCACTTGCTTTTGAAACTTCTACGTAAAGGTTTTTCATGTCAGAACTCTTCGCGGAAATATACTCTCTTTGAATACAGTTTTTTAGTATTTTCAACGCGGATTTGAAAAGTGATCAAGAGTTACACAAATTCTGTCGAAAAACTATCCTACACACAAACTGTTAGAAAGCTCGACGCCGTAAGGAGAACCCTAAAAACCTTTTTAGAAAATTAAGTTCCTATTTTCAGAAGCTTAAATAGCACAACATCAATTATCGCTGGGTTGTTTCGATGAAAAATCATATCTGAACACTCTGGCATTTTTCTTTGTCTTTAAAAATTGGAAAGCTTCACACTTCCAAACAAATTCTCTAATCCTTCTACCACTATAAATGGCTTAAAGTCACTCCACGGAACTTTGAAATTTTACTGACGTTTTTGAAAGCAAAATTTCTCCAGAAATTAGCAAGTATTTGAGCCATTTGTGAACAACCACAACGATATGACAAGTTGGCGTTGCCAACCCAAACAATTTTTATTGCTGCAAGCATGCACATGAAGCAAACACATACATCTTCTTCTTCTTCTTTACTGGCGTAGACACCGCTTACGCGATTATAGCCGAGTCACACACACACATATGTACTGAAAATGGGCAATAAAATGCCACAAAAGCAATAAAAAACAACAACACTACTAACATCCCACAAAGTACTATCCTAGCGATTTGAATAAAAAGAAAAGTTACTGAAAAGAACGAACTGCATGTGAAGTGAAGACTGCAAGAGCGCCCGGCAGCACATTACTCGTAGCAGCTGCTGCATGGGGGAAATAGGCTCTGCAGTTAACGAAGACAGAGGGCGCTTGTAATGGAGTTGTAAAACTACAAAGTCGGCCAGTTAACTAATGAATGGCGGACTGTAGCATAGGAGATAGCAATGCTAGCTTCCTCTGTTCTGTCAGCAGTCGTCAGCTTTTAAGTGTCGGTCAGTGTTGCTTAGTTGGCTGACTGGCAATTGAAGCGCCCAGTCAGCGCTGAGTACTGTTAGACACATTGTGTCTCAGTTACAGGACAGTTACTTTGAACAAAGCTTGCGGTGGAGTGGCTTCGAATTGCAAGGTTTGCGGTGGAGTGGCTTTGCTCGGAATGATGTTAACTAACAAGCATCAGCTTTAGCACATAGTGAATGACAATAATTGCAATCAGTGTGTATTTCAGTATTGAAGTTTTTAATTTCTTGTTTAATATTCGTTGCGAAAAAAGACCCTGTCCAAGTATTTGTCTATGCAGTTAACTTAACAATCTGTGGTTCAATTAAGACCCGGTTTCTGTGCTGTTACGTAGACCCGACTAATCATAGAGAAATATGTCCACTCTTTTCTAGTCCAATGGATTCGACGTGCTAAAAGTCCCCGTCCTGCCATACTAAATCACTTTTTTTTAGCGAAATTTTGATTCCTCACTTGTTACACGGTACATTGTTTCAGTGAAACCGCACTTTCTTTTTCTCCAAATGCTGCCGCTTTTCGGCAATTTCATCGTTCAAATAATGTAATTTTCAAGGTAATCAGTAATCATTAGACGCCAGAACCTTACCAGTCGCCTCTTGCATTTTTTTACGCTTTGGAGCCGGCTCGAATGACTGTTGATTGGACTTCAGAGTGAAATGATGGACCCCTGTATCATCCATATTATGCTTGAACATCTCCAAACGCCACTCCGAATCATCAATCCCTCGTTGTTTTTGGTCAAAAGTGAGCTCGCGCGGCACTGACTTTCTACAGAGCTTTCTCATACCTAATATACGTGAATGATAAGTTGTAGGCATTAAGTTGGTATCTGTAAAGTGCCTGCTTATTGCGTTCATCCAAAGGTATTTTGAGAACTTTTCTTCGTCGGTAACAACCTCTTTTGGGAGTCCAATACGTTCACCATCCTGGGTGTTCGTTTCACCACGTCTCAACTTAGCATACCAATTCTCGATAGTTGATTTTCCTGATAATATATCCTGGCATTCATTTACTTCAACTGTATTTTTGCTTCGAAAATCAATATTTTATCAACACGCGAAATTCCATTTAAAGCATTTTTTGGCAAAAAAAATAGCTGTTTCACTCAAAATAATATAATTCGCAAACTATTGATCTTCATAGTTGCAAAGATCTGCGGATCTGAGAACCTGAGTCATTTCTACACTCATATATAATACAGCTTGGATCAAAGATGCTACATAATCTTAAGAATAAGATCCTTTGTTTTATGTGTATTTTCAATGTACGAAATCTCTTAGCTTCAAGGATAGATTGTAAATGAACTTACGAATACTAGAATGCGGTGATGCCTAGTAAATAAATCTGGTTTCATAATAATTATATATAATTAGTTATGGTGAAAATATATGCCATCAGTTTGATATGGGTTGTTAGTCCTTCGGAATTTCAGCCCTCAAAGGCTGTATAGTATTAGACAATTTCAAAAAAAAAAATTTAAGAGAAAGTAATAAGACCCGGTGATACAGCCATACCGCTATTGCCACGAAACTTTCAATTTTTGAAATTCAAAGGAAAATTTTACTCAACCAAATAGCGAAAATTTGGTTTGTTGGCGAAGCCATTGAGCCACGAATGGGGCTTATCTGAAAAGATGATTTTTTGCGCGAAGAGATCTTAAGGTATCCACCAGAGGACGTGAATTTACATAATAATGTTGGACAATTTCCAAGCGCTGCACAAAAAGAGTACTTCGACGGATTGCTAGTACAAGTACAAGTACAAGTGATTATGTATATTACCAACCTGGAGGATATTTCATATCTCCCGAGTCTTGACATATTTAGACACGAGTGTAGGCAAGGCGATACGAGGTTTGACAATTAAGTAATGAGACTAATTTTATTGCCGCGCTTGTGGTAAACCTGTGACCTTGAAATTAACTTTCTTTTTTTTTTCGGCATTCCTCCCCTCTACACCGATATATGTACCATCACTCTGCCTTGTTTAGTTCGCCTGCTGCGTCAAGTTGAGTGGATGTGTGTTTGTAGTGCTCGTCACGAAAATAGAAAAACGAAATTAAGAGCAACGCGAATGACCGGCGAAGAAGATTGTTTGGAACAAGTGAAAAACGATGCCATGCTGATTGATGGAGTTATTACAGCCGATGAGAGCTGGTTTTTCTAATACGGCCCGGAAACCAAACGCCAAAGCTCACAATGGTTGTCTCCGCGCGCCCCCCGCCCGAAAAAAGCTCGCATGAGCAAGTCGAAGGCGAAAACGATGATTATTGTCTTTTTTGATAGTCTTGGAATCGTCCACAAAGAATTCGTTCCACCGCGGAAAACTGTGAATCAAGTCTACTATTGCTGAGTACTCGAAAGATTGCGAAAACGAGTCAACAGAGCGTGGCCAGACATCGCTCGTAACTGCATCCCTCACCATGACAACGAAGCGTGCCACATATTTGGCCTCTAAAGGGTTCGCCGTGTTGCAACAGCCGCCTTATTCGGCCGACATGTCACCCTGTGACTTTTTTTGTTTCCTAAAACAAAATCGGTAGTCAAAGGAACCCATTTTGAGTCGATTACAGACATCCGGCGACCGTGACGAGGGTACTCGCGGACATCCCAGTCGAAGCGTTCCAGAAATGTTACGAAGCATGGAAAACGTGCTGGAATTGCTGTATAGCTTCCCAAGGGGACTACTTTGAAGGGGATGACAGAGTTGTAGAATAATTTTCAAATATACGGTTTTTATGGAATCAGTCTCATTACTTAATTGTCATACCTCGTGTATTCATACATTGTTCTCCATAGTTCCCTTGGTTTGAAATAAAATATTTTAAGCCTTTGAATGTAGATTTTCCTGCGTTTTCACATTCCTTTTAGTCTTTGTAGATATTCCTAAAATTCGAATAAAAAAATGTATTCTCGCTTATTGAATATATTTCAGTTTTCCGATATCTGTTTTGCCTCTTGCCTTATATACATACATTTACCGAACTGTTTTGAATTTTGCCTTATATACATATATATATATATAGATACCTGTGTATACATAGGAAGTTATACTATAACTATTTTCGGCAACATTAACATTTCATAGATTTCAATCTGGATCAAACATATTTCACATCCGCTGCATGCTGTTTTTGCTCACTCCAAAAACTTTGGACCCCAATGAGCGCCCTCGCTATCACAAGACCAAATCATTTAACCGCTAATTCGGTTTTATTAAATGTTTTACATGCGCTTAAAAGAGTATCTACAAGTCAAAGGAATGCTAGCCAAAACAAAAACAATCCTAATGTGGCAAGTATGTGATGCGTGGCGAGATAAAAAGCTTTTTACATGCAACATTTGTTACAGTTGCAAAGGCAAACAACGCCAAGAGGGAAAACAATAACACACATAAATGTGATGGTACTAAAAAACACAATAATAACAACAAAAACAACAACGAGAATGAGGCAACAACATTGTTAGGTGTATTGTTGAACGAAAGGCAGCGGCAAAAAACAGCAACAACGAAGTGATAACAAACGCTGGCAACAGGCGAAATGGAAAAGAGAAAACTGTTATACATCTTTGTGTGCATATGTGTATGTGTTTACAGTTAAACACGGCTTACATGTAAAAGGAGTGAAAACAGTCGCAACAACAACCATTTCGTGTTACAATGTGCTATCAATGAAAATAGCAACAACACAACAAAGCCATATATATGTGTGTATTTGTGTTTGTATATCTGTACATTGAATATAACTGTGACAGTGGCAAGAACTTTGTGTGCATTTATGCATAGTTTATGAGTTCAGCTCACTCCCCCGCCCTAGGCAAGTTTTATGGAAAGCGTCACACGAAATGAAGTCACAGACTGTTTGTGGCCTTTCACTGTACCTAGAATCTAAAAGAGAAAAAACATGAAAATAGAACAACAATACAACTTTGAAACGTTTTATGACATGAACGGAAGGATGTGAGTAGTACACAGCCTTCTCCCCCAGCAGCCTTTGTCTTCCACCACCAATGCATCGACGCTTTTATTGTGGCAGAAACACAAAAGTGAATTCTTGAAAGCTATAAAACGCACTGCCCCACACACACACACACACAAACAGACACTTACATGCACTCACACGCACACATTCAAATGCACTTCTGAAAATCGACAACTCGCATGACTCAAACTCGATTCGTGCTCACTTGCAGCTGTAACATTCAAAGTTGGGACAAAAAATGTCTGCTGTACAAAGTAACTGTAAAGTAGGAAATGCCAACAAAGCCAGCTAAAGCAACGAAATGGCGAAAGAATTGAAGAAACTTCATATTTGCCTTCATAAAAATGTTGCAAATCGTCGAAATGCCGTTGTCGTGCGCATTTCCTTGAATGTTCTCGCCCACTTCACCTTAAGCCATCGCCATCACATGCGCGCCTTGGCAGTGGAGTGCCAAGTGAAGTGGTTCGCAAACGTTATAGCCCTCTCGTATTTGCTGTGAATTCGAAGACTCGTAGCATAAACTATAAAAGACCCGTTGAAAAAGCGTTTGAAGTACGCGAAACTGGCAGAAATTGAAAGTAGCAGCGTGGCAAAATGACTGAGGAGTAACAGCATACATAAAATACACTTGAAAAGATTAGAGCAATGCAAATATCCACAAATGTGGCAATGTCGTACCGTGTAGTAAAATATTTTGGTCACTAATGAGGCTTTCATAACAAAGATCATTTCAAAATCGTGGAAAATTAAATATTTGTAGAAAAGTGCTGAGTTAACTGGAACATGTACTTCAGCAGCACACTTTGCACCCTTCTGAACCGCTTGGCTTCTCACCAATT
The DNA here is from genome assembly GCA_027475135.1 of Bactrocera correcta. NCBI lineage: Eukaryota > Metazoa > Arthropoda > Insecta > Diptera > Tephritidae > Bactrocera > Bactrocera correcta. The sequence goes on along the minus strand of CM050325.1, from coordinate 75,863,508 downwards.
TATTATTGTATCTTTAAGACATGCCTAAACATAGTGAAGAAGTACCAAATCCTGTGAAAATTACGTAGAAAAGGAAAGCAAACCGAGATGTTTCGGTTTATCTTAAGGAAAATTCTAAACCGTTGTATATACATATTTTTCCGTAGTTCCTAGGTGGTACATGGGGCCTCATCGGTTTAGGTAATCAAAGGATTTAAGATGAGTAGGTAATTAGCCTTCTGCATCCGAGCTTAGTTCCGGGGCTGCCGGTTTCGCCTCTAGGCAGGCAGTGGTTTAGGAATTTCCTCCACGCAGGTACTAAGGTTATACCGCCTTTTCTCGGTCGACAGAGCCTCGTTGGTAGTGAACAGGGGGTACCGCGCATAGGTGAGGTTGACGTTTGGCCGAAGCCGAAGTTTAGTAAAGCACCGTTAGAGAAGTATTTTTTTCTTCCCTACGAACCCTAACAAAATGCTGCTTGTAGTGCAGTGGTTGGCATTTCATAGTAAAATTTTGCAAACCAACTACACACGTACGCTTACGCTCTATCGTTCAGTCGTTGTCAAGCCATCAACGAATTAACATCACGCAAGACTATAGCGCAAAACCAAATATGCCCTGCGAGAAATATTTTATGATTCGAAATGCCTTTGGTGCCATGCAATGCCTTTTATGTCCAAAGTCTTTAAAAGATAATAGGGAATATATCCTTAAAACACATTTTGTTAATTTTCATTATACCATTCATTATTTAGATGAAAAAGAACGAAAATGTCTTTTTAAAGAAAAAAAATATATTTTTTTGCAAAAAATATCTGATTGGTTACGTAAAAACGAATGCTTAGATTATAGTGAACGTATTAATGAAAACCTAAAAACACAGCTATCAAGTTCCATTAGTTTTGAGATTGTTAGGCAGGTTAAGGCCGTTTTCCGATGGAGTCTTTATTAAAAAAAACTGAAAAAAAATTCATTTAAATGTTTATCATTTTTCCCTCTACTTATTTATGTGAACAATTTTTTCAGATTTAAAATTTATTTGTTCCAAACAAGGCAATAAAATTTCTTCAACCCATTTAAAAAATATTATTTCAATAAGAAATTGTCATAAAAAGATTGATATAGATAAATGCATTGAAGATATAACATTAAACAATTAGTTTAAGCTATATTTGTATTATATATATAAATTATTCCCTTCATTTCGAAAAACTGCAGAACTTCTTATTTATCTGTTTATTATTTACTCTGAGATTTGAAAAATCGTTTATTTATATATAGCTTTTAGTTTTATTGAATATTTTCATATATTTTTGCTCCAATGTAGTGAAAACATATTTAATTTTCAAATTTTATTGAACAATAATTTATTTTATAATTTTGCTTATAAAATTTTAATTCCAATTTCTCACTGGGCTACTTCTTTTCGTGCTCACCAACACAGTGACAGATCCTCTCATGCCGACCACTGTTGTAGTGTCTCAAACATCATCTATACAACCAGCTCTGCGTGCTCTACGTCAAGCATTGGCTGAGTGGCTCGTAGAATCATAGAATAAGTCAATAACTCTAAGAAAACAACAAAATCAAATAGTTTCTTGAACTGTGCGCCCAAAATTCTTATAAACTAATATTTATTTCCAATCATTTTTTCAACATCTGGTTATTTCAACAGAGTAGAGATCTTCCACTTCTTTTGCTTCCTCCAGGGCGTAGAGCGTCGAATACTCTCAGAGTTGGAGTGTTTTTATCGATACGGACGACATGAACTTTATATGCGTATTGAGGAAGCTTATCCCACGGTAGTTGGAGCAGACTGTGGGGTCTCCCTTTTTGCGGATTGGGCAGAGCGTACTTAAATTCCAATCGTCGGGCATGCTTTCGTCCGACCATATTCAACAAAGAAGCTGATGAGTTCATGCTTCCTATCAGTTCATCGCCGCTTTGTTGTTCTTCAGACGGATAATTGCGAACTCCTTCATGGTCGGGCAATGGAACGTCTGCTTTCTCGTTCATACGAGGATCAGATTTTCCTAAATCGAAACTCAAAACTTACACGAGTTTACAGTCAATTTGCGACTGTTATGTTAGCGGCCGTTTCTTGTTCGTTTTGGGTTGCTAAAATCGAAAATAATAATCAGGTATGGCCAAAAATAGCTGTACGTGATGGAAAATTCTTGAACTCAAAATCTAAATGAGAACATATCTAATACCCCACAGAGCTCTTAACACATCAGTTGCAATTTTTTCTGCAGATTTATTGATTGGTATTATGGTAGTAGTAAAATCGTTACTCAGCGGTGAAATTTTGTAACGCCATCGATGTTTGAAAGTGTTAAATTAAATTAAAAAATCATAAGGCCAGGAAACTGTGTAAACTGCATAGATAAGCTTACAGTTGAGATATTTTTTCAATAAAGGTTGCTACCTGTTTAACCATATTAGTTAAAGTTAGTAAGTCATTAATTATATAAGTATCAAAATAAAAGTGTAATATGTGGCAAATATTGCTCAAGAGTTGCCACCTTTTTACAATTAAAAAAAATTTATTCAATACAAAATATAAATTTTGAAAAATATACAAAAAAGTTAAGCGACTTAAGAATGAATTATGAAAACAGTTCTAAGCAAGGCTGCCACTTATTTAAAATTGTGTTCCTTAACATATAAAATAATATAAAAAATCACTACAATGCAAATATATACTGAAAGGTTTCAAAAGTCATATTGATTTTCGAGGTGAGCTGCCACCTATTTGAAAAGCTATCTTTTAATGGCAATGGGATGAAATAACAAAAAAGTGTCTATGTCAAAAACGTATTGCTTCGATATATTTTCCTTATTATTATTATTATCTTAGTAATCTCAGTTTTCGCCGAGAAAACTTTACTTCCATTCACGCTCACTCTTTTATTCATTTAATAAATTTTAGTCTTCATAACAGAATTTGTGGTAACACTTCTTCGCTTTAATGCTTACATAAACACATACATATATGGAATGTATGTGAAAGTAGCATTTTTATATTTCTGATGTGAAAAATATAATGTTATGCTATTTATGCTTATATTTTCCACCAGCTGAAGGTAAAAAAAAACACTTCCCCCCGCCATCATAGAAATAGCGAAAGCTGGCGGAAAAACCACTCGCACTTACCGACATACAAGTATTAACTGTCTGCTCTGAGCGCCGGCATAAATCCAACACGATTTATTATGGCCAACCAAAAGCAATCGGCTAAGCCCGCCGTTGAATAGGCGATTGGCAGACGGTTAAGTATAACTGGACAGCCATTTCGATGGCCGCGAACACACACACCTAAATACCTTACATAAAAGTGTGTATAAGTGTGTATGCAATAAAGGAATATTATGAACCGCCTCGCCCGCTCCACGCCCCACTTCACCCTGGTTTAGTTGTTATTGAATGTCTCCTGCTTAAGCACTTGCCAAAAATGTATTTATGGCGAAATTGCTGCACTTCGACTGCCCGAGGGCCGAAACAGACACACATATATATATATTCATACAACATATATTTATAGTTATTTGTGTGCACAACAACAACGCTTGCTATTTATTTGTAGCTAAGGCGCGCTGCCACAAAGTAGCAATTTCCTTCCATGCAACACACAAACAAGCGAACATAACGCACACACACACACACCAATACAAACACAAGTCGCTAAAATATATGTACATTGGACTTGCAGCAATCTCGGGGCTTCAGTGAACATTTTCGCCACTCAAAGCATGCCTAAGTGGATATGCCACGCCCGCTCCCCCTTTTGTGCCCCCATTTCCTCTGGGCTCGGCACATTTACGTTGAGCTCTTCGGTTTCGGTCATTTCGATTGTATATTGATGTTTGAAGGGCGAAGCTGGCCGTTAAGGTCAAGAATTATGAGCTCAAAAAGGCCAATGAAAAGTGTTTCTTGCCAAAGAAAATAGTGAAATAGACTGAAAATGTACTTAGTAACGGTAAATGTTGAGCGTGTGCATGTAGTGGTGCAATACTTTGACTGTGCAGCTGTAATGGCATTAAATGTGGACCCGAAGGCTTTACATAATTTATATTTATGTGTGAGTTTGTGTGTCGGTGCGTGCATAGTTCAGGGAAGGAATAGCGTAAATTAAATTAAAAGTTTCACAAAGAAATTCTATATCTGCCGCTTAGACTGTATTAAATGTACGCTCATTTTTAGTGTTGCATAAATGGCAACATAATGCAGAAATAACGGTGTTTAAAGCGAAGTTCTTGATTTATTTGGTATACAATACTTTATTTAATATTCATGTCGAATAAGTTTTTGCTCAGAGTTTTCAGTGGAAAGTTAACTATTAAAATACGGTATACTTGCATGTTCAAGAACTATTTTATATAGTGAACTCTGTTTCAGCTGGTAAAATTTACTTAAGAGGAAATTCTACTCTATAAATCAAATTTTGGGCAGTTTTTTGAATTTTATTTAAAAAAAAACCAAAAATATTTTTACCATCCATTTTTTTAGGGTGTTTTTATTAGTATCTTAAGAATACAGAAAAAAATTTTACAAAAAACTATTAAAAATTAAAATAATTAGAGGAGGGAGAGACAGGTGTACAAAAATGACGCATCCTGGTGACATTGATCCTGACTCTCCTGGTGGCCTGAAAAAAAAAATCAAAAGAAATTCTTAATCAGTAAGGATTTTGTTATAGTCCCTACTTCAGGGAACACGAAAATTTTTGTTTTTGAAAAATGGCGACTGCCTGAAAATAAAAATAATTTTTTTCGCTTTTTTTGAAATTCCTGAATTTTTTAAAATATTAGAAACAAAAATTTGACACGATGCTGGTAGGAACGATAAAGTATTATATACAAAAGGTTCGCACAAAAAAATTCAAGTAAATCAGTTGTATAGAACTTGAGATAATGCCGGCACCGTGTGGAAAAAAGTAGTTTCGGGAAACACGCGTTTAAAGTTTAGAAGACAATTCTAGTGAACACGGACGCCACCTCACAAAATCGGCTATATCTCCGAAAATAAGTCGAATTTTGAAAAATCCTTAAAAGGTCATATTTTTGAAAGTCTAAACTTTAAATACATGAAAAAAAAAATCGAATTTTTCAAAATTCTATAGTAGAATACCCCCTTAAAATACTAAATTATTTTCTAATTACAATAATTAGTATTTTTCTCATTTTTCTCAAGACTTATTTTAATCTTTTAGTCGAAAAAGACACCCATAATGCAGCATTTTGCACACCTAAGAGAAATCTTCAATGAAAATGTTGCCTACATTTCAGCGCGCAATAAAAAATAAAAGTGTTTAGAACAGACAATATTATTGTTGTAATTTTTCTTCTTTTAGACGTCATAAATATTTTGCACAGAGTGATGTCCATTTTTGTACGTAAACAAACCTATCCGTTCTGGTTATTTGTATCAGAAAATTGAAAAAAAGAATAAAAATATCTTAAGAAGGATTTGCATGTAAGCTTTTCTATCAAATCGAAAACTTTTACTTTATGAACTAAAACTAAGTGTTATAATATTTTCATGCACCTTTAAGCAGCAATTGATTACTCTTTCGGCTTAATATTGACGATGCAAGTAAAAATATCTCTTTTGATGCCTTATATGAAATATAGCCTTCAACAACGTCTCACTAAATGAAGTTCGATAATAAGAAAGTTAAACTTTTCCGCCTAAAAATTTTTGAATACGTATTAGAAGACCCCCAATCACGTTAATGTCCTGCCATAAGTTCTGTTACAAGTTCAGGCCATTATAAAAATAAAACAAATAAGTAACACATTTTTTTAAATTATGTTAAGTTTACTTAATAACTTACATACTAAGTGAACGAGGTACAAAAGTTTATTCGAAATGGTTACCTTTTGCTTTCACACAAGCCTTCAAATGATTCAGATATTGATCAATAGTAGCACCCTCAGTGCCATTAATAGCGGCGCCGCTGCACGAACTAAACTTTTTTTGAGATTCCAAATTTCTGTGGGGTATTCACCATTCTGATCGCAAACTTGCAGACGTCTAATCATCTGTAGCTAAAAAGAAATATTGCATTTAAGCCATAGTTGGGTAGTTTCAGCCTTGTGTGCTGGAGCAGATTATTGTTTGGAAGTTTCAATACTTTCTTTCAAAAAAAAGTATTGCTTAACTCTTTCACCACACTTTCTAAAAAATGTCTTGCTGATACACTTCTGCTCCATTTTTAACCTTTTATCTAGTAGTGTAGAGGTGCAACTCCCTTTCAAGCGGCTCTCCACCAAACCATTATATCAGCTGGATGGCACTTGGAATAACAATTCTTGCGGCTTTTTTAAGTTTTTGCCGTTTTGCTTATAAAAAAATCTTCTTCAACAGTGAAATTTGTTTCACTTGTAAACAGTTTACATTCATGGCCGTTGACCTCGTGCCACTGAAAAATCCGCTTGCATATGCTGAGCTTTATTTGTTTCGAGCGCTTTGTCAGAAAATGACCAGTTGATCGAAGATAGATGTTCATGTGAACATGATCTCGAATAAGACATTGACATCGAACTTGTCCAAACATTCACTTTCTTTGACATATTTTGTTTTTTTTATGAGATTGCTACTAATACATTCGCGAGTTTTATTGGCCAAAAGGTGATTTGCTGTATAAGTCAAATTACAGAAATTCTACAAGTATTTGTATGGCATCACAACAAACTGCATATATTTCTCTTTGGATCGGGCATCAAACCTAACCTAATATAACTTAATCTATCGGCTCTAGCCGGGAACTGCGAACAGTGAATTTGACTATGACTCGTACGACCATTTCGACAGGTAACTGGCGAATGACACGAGTGATGTTTTGCTCCAAGGCCTGAATCGAAGCGAGATTGACTTATTCCCACAGGAAAAAATCAAACAGTGTGATATTCCAAGATCTTGGTGACCACACCAAGCGTTCCGTTAACGTCTGTGAAACAATGGTTTATGACTATCAGGATATCATGAAATGTATTATTACTGGCGATGAGTCTTGGATCTGTGCTTACGACCCGGAAATAGACGATAAATCGGCCAAATATTGCCGAAGCCGAAAAAACACGTCAAAGCAGATAAAAAATCAAGGTTATGTTGGCAGTTATCGAGGTGTGTTGCACTCCGAATTTATTCTGAACAGTCAAACTGTCAGCAGGGAATACTATTTGAGTGTTATGCGTCGTTTGCACGTAGTTATTCGTAAAAAGAGGCCGGAATTGAGGGACGACAATTCTTGGTTTTTGCACCACGTTAATGCACAGTCGCACTGCATTGATTGTTCGTAATTTTTTCGCCAAATTTTGAACCAATATCGCAACCACCATATTCGTCCGATTTAGCTCTGTATGATTTCTGGCTATTCAGCATACTCAAACAACCGCTCCGTGAAAACCGTTTTGTGTCAGTTGAAGACATTCAACGTGAATCATTACCCCCAAAAAGACTATTCCGGAAATTGACTTTAACAGTTTTGATGATTGGAAAAAACGTTTACGTAAGTGTACTGAGACCTAGGGGGTTACTTTATGGCAGACGGCATAGATTTTTAAGAATAAATTAATAATTTTAAAATTACATACAAAGTCTTACTATTTTTTGCTCATAGTAAGTAGTATGCACACAATTTAAATGATTTTTGCCATTTAAATGCAGTGAAGTATTAATAATTATTAGTCGAAGCATCGGCAATGGATCATTCCTTGCCACTAAAATTACTATCAAAACATGCATTGAAGAAAGTGCTATTTGAGTCACTTGTCATATGATAAAATGCTTAACAATTATATTATATAATATTTATCTGCATACTTTGAATTTAATGCTGAATATTTTTTCTTCTTCTTTTTAGGTAAGTGCCATTTCGTATTCAATTACTACTACAACAAAGAGGACTAAAGTGAGTTGCATTTACATAACTTTCGTGAAAGTTATTTACTTAATAAATTTTGAAGAAATTAAATTGAAGTAATTTGGCTAAAATATTTATATAATTTTACCGCAACACATTTCTTAATCTTCAAAGCGTTTACTGCTTAGATTCTAAGCTGACTTAAGTATGTGATTGTGCATTCAATGATTTAAAGCTTTTATTGACAAAGAGAGGGAGAAAGAGAGAGTTGCAAGGCAGCAAAGCAATTATTTATGCTACTTTTATTAGAAATTATTGTTAAAGTGTATGGTTTTATGCAAGAGTCTGTGTACAGTTTAAATGAATATAACTGCGAAGAAAATAATCTATACAACCAGAACTAATATATATTTATGTTAAAGCAAATTTAACTAACCCGAGCTGCTTTATGAGTTATTTTAAGGCTGTTCAAGGCTTTAGAATTTACTTATTTATTTCTTAGAACAGCAAAAATTATTACATAAATACTATTTATAAATTAAAGAAGAAGCTATAAATGCTGTCATATTGCTTAGAAACAAATCTCTAAAATGTCTCTTAAAATACTAAACCCTATCTCTATTAATCTCCAACAAAAATGTTATACAAATAATTAAATAAATGTTTTTACTAGCACCATCGATGCTAGCATATTTTATAGTTTCTCTCTAGAACAACAATAATTCGTTGCGTCAAGTTTTTGCAATAACAGTAAATTTTGTGTGACCTTACCCCACAAAAAACAAAAATAATTTCGACACAAAAACACATACAAAATATCAATGCGCATTTCAAATGTGTGGCAACAATGCCGATTTGCTTTATGCGCCGCAAAGTATGCTTGCTGCAAACGCATTAAAGCCGAAACGGCCACCGCAACGGCGATATACAGTAACGCTGTTAGCCACTTAACCTCTGACCTGCATTGCAAATCTAGCCAACTTAATGCACAAGTAAAGCACATTTGTTGTTTGTGAGTTGCACGAAAGACCACACAAAGGCGTTTTATTGGCAGGCAATCGCGCATTAAGTGTGCAACATTTTGTTGCCGCACGTTGCGCGCAAGATGAATAGGCCTTTTGTGGATTATAGGAAATAAAATAAAATAGAAAAGCAGAAAATAGCAAGCACTTATCAGTGCGCACAATGCTATTAACCGTTATGCTCTGTGATTTTTTTTGTAGTTTTCTTTCATTTTTTTTTATTTTTTTTTACCTGCAAAAATACAGCGAACATTCATTCTGCATGCCGCGTGCGCCCAGCTTCGCACGCGCTTGGTTTTCTTCGCCACTTATTTTCCGGTATATTTTATTCCTTTTTTTCTCTATTTTATATGTTGTATTTATATTTCCTTTCTTGTGTGCGCCATTCTGCCTAAAGGCAATGCATTTGTTATTTTATATTTCAAATCTATTTGACTTGCCCTTCCTTTGTGGCATTTACCTGCATTTTTTATGTTGCTCTCGAGACGTTCATTGTTGCGACCGTGTTAGTGCGTGCTTTGTGTTGGCGCTGCAGTCTTCACGGCGGCATAACTTTCCACAATAATGCGCATTTTATTCTTTGCTACATAAATACCGTTAGTTATATGACTATTAGTTTGCCGAAGTAAATGCCTGCCATTGTCAACAGCCAATTTCTGAGACCTCTTATTTGAGTTCAGTTATTTTTTGTATAAGTGAGTGACAAAAGAAATGTGGAATTTTTCTGAAGCCGAGTTTATTCTTCCAAATCAATTTTATCCCCTTCAAAGTAATTCCCTCCCGATGCAATGCACTTATGCCAACGGATTTTCCAATCTTCGAAACACTGGTTGTAGTCACTTTCCGGGATGGCCTTCAGTTCCGTCTTCGCTGCGGCTTGAATCTCCTCTATCGTATAAAAACGGTGTCCCGGAGCGGTCTTTTGAGCTTGGCGAACAGACAGAAATCGCACGGCGCCAGATCAGGTGAATACAGTGGTTGCGGAACGATATGAGTTGAGTTTTTGGCGGAATGATCACGAATTACGGGGACAGTATGGGATGGTGCATTATCGTGGTGTAAAAATCAAGAATTGTCTTTCCACAATTCCGACCTTTTTAGGCGAATAGCGTTACGCAACCGACGGATAACGTTCAAATAATATTCCTTATTGACTGTTTGACCGGTTGGAAGGAATTCATAATGCACAACACTACGATAATCGAAGAAAACAGTCAACATGACCTTGATTTTTGAGCGACTTTGGCGCAATTTTTTTGGTCTCGGCTCTCTTTTGGCATGATATTCGCACGATTGATCGGTTGTTTTGGGGTCGTAAGCATAGATTCAAGTCTCATCGCCAGTTATAATGCGTTTCATGACATCCAGGTAGTCGGAAAGCATCATTTCACGCACTTCAACGCGACGCCTTTTTTCCGAAATATTCAATGTTTTCGGTACCAGTCGAGATTTGACGCGCTTGAGGCCCAAAACATTCTTCAAAATGGTATTGGCTGAGCCTTTCGATATGCCAACTTCATCAGCAAGGTCTCTAATTGTTAATCGACGGTTTCTCCAAACCAAATCTTTGATTTGTTGAACGTGAGCTTCGTCGGTTGAGTTTGATGGTCGTCCTGGACGCTCTTCGTCTTCGACACGTTCACGGCCGGCTTGGAACTCACTATACCATTTGTAAACATTTTTTTTAGACATAGCCTCATCACCAAAGGCTTTCTGCACCATCCTCAACGTATCCGCAGCAGAAAATTGATTCCGTAAACAAAATTTAATGAAAATTTTTTGCTCAACAAATTTCGACATCGCAAAAAACAAAAAACTCACTTTTAGCAGCTTACAAAACGACACGTATCTCAAACACTACTGAATATTTTGATATGAAATTTGTCATAAATGTGACTGACAGTACTACCAACCCAAAAAAAAGAAAATAATTCTCCAAATCCTTCAACGCGCGCAGTTTAAATTCACCTTATTTTTTGGACACAGTAGTACTTCTGAATTTTCCTGTAATGGTAATCGAAGAAGTTAGGCCAGCGGGCAAATAAATGCGATGAAAGAACACTTAAATGAAGTATTGTCATAACAGGATTACTCTTAGAATTATCTGCGACATCAGAAACGAAAGAGCTTTTGTAAAATACCACAGATTTCTCTAGGCGTGCTTAATTATGGCAGTAATTATACTTGTTAAAAAACGAATCAAAACTATCGAGTTTCAGTTACGAGCCCGTTAACATTCTGGTTGGAATGGTTAGGAAGCTGACCTCAGCTTTATGCATTGAATCTGCTTCTTCAAAGTCTGACAATAAACAATCAAATCGTAAATCTAATTAAAACTAGGCAAGCTCGAGCTTGTTTGTTGATACGTTGCTCTTTAGAAGCCTAGTAGCTATTTCCGTTTTAAGTGGCTTGGATGACAGGTTTGTAGTAAAACATTTCGACAGCATTTTGTAAAGATTTAGATTATAGAGTTTAATGTCGTACTAATTTCTGTTGTTATCTAGTTCTTTTTTTACCATGAGAATCCCAGGGTCTTCCATTATCTCTACTGGACGAGAATAAATGGTTTCATAGGAACACGACAGACCACAGTTGAAAAGCCTCGTTGTCAATTTGAATCTAAAGTCACATCCAATACTGGCGCGCTGCTCGAAATAACTGAAATAGGCGCTCAGCAGAGTTTCACCCGAAGACTATACTCAAGACCACCATGAAATTCACTTTCAATCCACTTCCTCTCCCGAAGAAACACGTATTTCAGGTAGCGTACGTAGTTTTCTCATTAGAAAATGTATTAGAGTTAGACTAAATGCAAATAGAATAGCGGAATGTTGTTGTAGAAAGTTTTTTTTATGTGTGTTCTGATAATATGTGCTATAAGAAGAGTTCTATTTTGATCTGACATATTTTTCGAGCAACTTACGAACTAGCCTTACATGTATTCTTACCACTTGTTGACGTTAATTGTGGTTGTTGTTGTTGCAGAGGCAGAATATATTGCGCAAATTACTTGTTTCGTTTCGGTTACGTCCAACAGTCATAGAAGCAAAAATTTGTTCAAAAATGATTTCTCTCCAACTCGAATTTATATAACTTTGCCTTCTACTTACCCCTTGGAAAACGGTGCGTATTATGAGCGAAGCGAGAATGCGAAAGGAGGCTGTAGAGCTTCAGCGTTGGAGCAAACGTCTTGTGATTTTAATTAAATGTCGCGTTGCCAACGCCAACAAATGAATTACAAAATCTGAAAGGTATACAGAAATCGTACAAACAAACAACAACAACATTTGTCAAGTAAGCTAACCGCATATCGCCAACAATAAATATTCGCCGCACCAACAATCGGTTTAAGTAATGAAAATCCTCTAAATAATGCTTTGTTGCAACAGTGCAAACCGAACGCTGCTCCTCTGCACGGCATTGTGGCATGTTGCAGCAGCATTGTGTCGACAGAGTTTTTGTGTTGATTGTTTGTATGCTTTTGGCAGCGTTGCATGCAACACTCGTGCATTGCGCAATAGTTGCTGCCAATATGTGGCAACATATTTGCTGATATCATTGTTGCCGCACGCAAATATTTGTTTACAATTTGCGAAAAGAACAATAAAAGGCAGGCAAACAACAAATAAAAGCGTAAAATTTTGCCAGAAGCGCAGTGAAGAAATTTTTATTGTTGCGTCTGAAAACCCCTTGCAACAGCCCGCGCAGCTGCCACCGATCTTCGCAAATGTTTGCTGTGAATTGCACAAATTGCGGTGACATCTGTGGTTGCGTTTAAATGGTCAGCGAAAACAATGGCTGCTGTGTTGACAACTCGGCGCCACGCATGCAACAACAACAACAACGTTGGCAATTGTATTGTGTATAGTTGCAACAAATGCACAGCAACATTAGCCATTTTGCAGGCAGCCACACAAACGACAGCGATGAATGGGCGCACAGCTGTTGCACGAACGCTTGCTTGCCACTGCCAGTAATAGCCACGACAACATTTTTGTTTTATAATTTTATTCCGAGCGAAGGCGTAAAGTGCTTACTGCCATTCAGCAGCACACAACTCGTCCTTGCCACAACAATTTGCAGCCAGTTAGCCGCTTCTGTCTGCCCCTGCCGTCAGCGCAGTCGGCTAGCCGCCGGTCTCGCCGCATTATTGGTCAGTTGATGCAGTTTATTTGTTGCTTTATCACCGTATTTGCTTTCAACTGCAAATATATGTGCGTGCGTGCGTATGTATTTGTGCTGTTGGCAATCATCTGATTTCCCAAGCGACAAATACAAATTATTTCTCTGCATCATTCAATACGATTGTACTTTTTTGTTGTTGTTGTTGTTGTTTTTACATTCACTCTTTCACATGCGTTCGCATATATACAAATGCTGACATTTGGTTTTACCCTCCTGCCGTCGTTTAACCAGCCATGTCGAATACAATGTACGCCCTGGCGTATACGCAACCTTTGTTATTTGCCTGCCGTAGGTGCATTTTCAGCTTTTGCAACTGCTGTTGACAAAGTGACCAATAATAAGAGTTCATAAATCATATTTGCTATTGATTTACAGTATTTGCAGTTGGTCGTTTTTAACCAAACTTATTTGTCCATTTAATAATTGCCGGAATGCGTTGCCATTGAAGTTGACAAAGCCGTTGCTGACCGGCCAAAGTGGACTGGCTGCATTATTGAGCTTACGAGCGGGTGTTTGGGTAGTTATGGGGCACAAATAGCGATCATTTGGCTGAGCTTTGCACTTTTTGCTTTCATATATTCTTAATTGCTCTGTGATGGTCTCACTTATGAAAAAAAAGAAATAAAAACACCGATTGAGAAGCCAAATGAAGAATGCAATTTTTTTGAGAATAAGTCATCGTAACTGCTTTCTATTTTTCAATTCTATTTAAATATTTTTTCCTTCAACAGTTTAAAGATCAGCTTTAGCATAAACAAGAAAAAACGTTAACTTCGGTTGCACCGAAGCTAAATACCCTTTACAGTTGCATTTCTGTTAGCAACTATGTGTTCAGTTTATATGGAAGCTATATGCTATAGTAGCCCGATCTGAACAATTTCTTTGGAGATTACATTTTTGATTTAGAACATAATATAGACCGAATGTCGTGAATATATCTTGCCAAATGTGAAAGTTGTCCTTACAAAAACTTGATTCCGATCGTTCAGTTTGTATGGCAGCTATATGCTATAGTTAACCGATCTGAACAATTTCTTCGGAGATTACATTGTTGCCTTAGAAAATAATATATACCAAATTTCGTGAATATATCTTGTCAAATGTGAAAGTTGTCCATACAATAACTTGACTCCGATCGCTCAGTTTGTATGGTAGATGCCACAGTTAACCGATCGGAACAATTTTCTCGGAGATTACATTGTTGCCTTAGAAAATAATATATACCAAATTTCGTGAATATATCTTGTCAAATGTGAAAGTTTTCATATAAGAAATTGATTCCGATCGTTCAGTTTGTATGGCAGCTATATGTTATAGTGGTCCGATATCGGCCGTTCCGACAAATAAGCAGCTTTTTGAAGAGAAAATGACGTTTGCAAAATTTCAAAAAGATATCTTAAAAACTGAGGGACTAGTTCGTATATATACAGACAGACAGACGGACATGGCTAAATCGGCTCAGCTCAACATACTGATCATTTATATATGCACTTTATAGGGTCTCCGACGCTTCCTTCTGCGTGTTACAAACATCGTGACAAACTTAATATACCCTGTTCAGGGTATAAAAAATTATATACTTATTTAAATATGTAACGAAACACGTTCTGTCTGAAACAAGGTAAAGCCGCGATCTTAATCTAGACAAGTCTTTTTAATAACAGATTTTTAGACTAACTAATCCGAACGCTTGATTTTTGAAATTCGGAAAGCGAAAACTACATTTCTTTAATATTCATCACGTTTCCTCTGTGACCCTTAAATGTTATTAACTATTCTTCAATAACAGTCAAAGATATCAAGCAGCTTGTTGTTGCCTTAATTTGTTGAAGGCAGAAAAGAAGAAAAGCGGGATGAAATTTCAATCTAGATGTTAAACGCTCACCATTGGTGCCAGTACTTACCTTACGGTATCGCCTTAAATGGTCTTATGCAGTAAGAAAATGAGTCACCGAAGCGATATTGAAAAAACACTGTACTACGGACCAATTATCAGCTTATGAAGCGATATCGCTTATTCGCCGATAATTCTAATATAGATCACTTGATTTTAAGAAGGTTTAGCAGAAATCGGAATACGCTTTTTCAAAGCCTCGCCCATGTAATAGACTCTCTAACTGCGGTGAAAGCACTCAGTGGCGATCCCTCAGTTATATAAGCCAATAATTCGCTTTTACTACTGAGCAGAGGCGACAAGAAGAATGAAATATGGATAAAAATAAACTCAGTAGCACTTCTGGTAATAATCTCTTTAGTTGAGCTTGAGCGCGCTTTGTCATTGCGATAATTGTTATTTAGTCACATTAAGCTCTTCAACTCTCTTCCATGTTAGTTTGAAAATAACTCAAAAATCTGCTGAGGTATTTTCACCACTTATTGATCCAAAAAACTCGGCTACAACCGCGTAAGCAGTTTCTACGCCAATAAGGAAGAAGATTGGCCCAGAAATTAACTGAATTTACAATACAAATAATTTTACCGTAAATTAAGTTTCTCAAGTCGTGGAAAGTCAATTAATCATCAATAAAAGCAATTTTTAAACCTTTTTTTGTACCGCTCCTTGTCGATGAAAAAAAATTACAACGACTGCTGAAAAGTATTGACCCCGACCCTGCCTCTTTACGTTAGTACTGCTCGCAGATATTTTGTAAATAGCTCTCAGAGATTTCGCTTTTTCATTTCATGAACCTCAAGCGCTGACTCTTCAAGAATCTGTTTATTCTATAAAAAATGTATCGGCTTCACTAAGTGACTCTTTCTATTATATAGTATATAGTACGTATATCGCGTCACTTCAAAGACATTAGGATTAGGTTAGGTTAATAGTTCCATTTTGTAACAAAAGCCAATAAGATTCTTACTTGAACAGCTGCCAATTCAGGTCTGTTGTGACAGCTAAAACTCCTAAATATAATATTGAACGATAAAGCCTGAAGAGCATGCCACAAATTTGTTGAAGCGTTTAATATAGTACATTTCAGTTACTTCACTGATTTACCGAAAGTATGTTTCAGCCTCAGTCTTGCAAAAACCATACAACTTTTTTCAAACACAGAGATGATTCAAAATATTATATGTGACCTGGTCTACGGTGTAAAAAAATCAATTTTTTTTTTTAAATTTTTTTTTCGCACGTTAGCTCCCTTTTCGTAGACCAGGTCACATATTAATATTAACCAGTATTTTTTTTTATTTTCCGTAATTCCTAATTAACTTCGAAAATTTCGATCTCCGATTCGATTTATTGCAGAGTTTATCAACGAATTTTCTTCGGAATCTTATTGAGTTGATAAAATTCGCGCTTAATTTTGAAACTTCGAGCGTAAAAGTACCTGCAAGTTTCATTGATAAATCTTTGATAGTTTTACTTTTCGAAATATGAATTTAAAAACGCTTTCTCGTTAAATATATAACATTATATAATTATCGTTAGAGTTTATAAACAAAAAGTATGTTTGGAGATGCGGGGCATCGATCCCCGTACCTCTCACATGCTAAGCGAGCGCTCTACCATCTGAGCTACATCCCCGTTATAATTTAAGCAAACTGTCTTTAACGGTATTTTCGTAAACAAATGATGCAAATCGTCAAAACTACCGAAAATACCAAGCCATATACCGCTACTTATGCGCATTGTTATTGCGCGCTTAATTAAAATGCAAGCAATGCAATCGGCAAGTTTTCGTGTGCCAATTAAGCGGTAAGCATGAACCAGCTTCAAACAGACATATATATATTAGGGTGATTCAACAAAAAAAAATTTTTTTTCGATTGGTACTCAGAAATATAGGTTCCTAGACACCTCTAAGAAAGCCTCTCCAAATATGAGTTTTTAATTGTAACGGGAAGGTCCTCCTACATACAGTTTTCTATTTTTTCTTATTAATGAATAGAAAAATTTATATCTCGCTTCCAACGACTTGAAAAAATATCTTGTTCCTTGGATTTTGTAGGAAATTGAATGTACTACAAAAGAGGTCTCCTCTGATTTCTTCGTAAACCCAATCGTTTAAAAGATATTAACGGTTGAATTTTGATTATTTTTGGGAACATTTTTTATTTCTTTTGAATTTTTTAACTCAATGAAAAAAATTATTATGAATGATGAAACTCATAGGTTTTTGGAGAGGCTTTCGAATCAGTACCAACCAGTACCAATCGAAAAAAAAATTTTTTTTTTTTATCCACCTTTATATGGATTGATGTTTGACGATGAATATCTCGTAAACGCTTAACTTAATCGAAAAATCATTGTCGACCTTTTTTATAGAGCAGTAAATTTTCCCACAAAACTATGAGTTTCATCATTTAAAATAATTTCTTTCCATTGAGTTATAAAATTAATAAGAAATAAAGAATTTTTCCAAAAATAATCAAACTTTAACTGTTAATTTCTTTTAAACGGTTGGGTCTACGACAAAATCGTATGAGACCTTTTTTGTAGAACATTCAATTTCCTACAAAATCTAAGGAACAAGATATTTTTTCAAGAAGTTGGAAGCGAGATATAAATTTTTCTATCTGATAATAAAAAAAAATAGAAAACTCTAGTGGGAGGACCTCCCGTTACAATTAAAAACTCATATTTGGAGAGGCTTTCTTAGAGGTGCCTAGAAACCTATTTTTCAGAGTACCAATCGAAAAAAAAATTTTTTTTGAATCACCTTAATATATACATATACATACATATATATAGGTACATATGAACTTTTCAGCTGTTTATGTATATATAATATTTATAAAATGTACATATGTATATATATTTCCTTTTCAACCATACCATATATTTTTGCTTTATTTATCAAAGTTATTTTGTTGCATTTTCTATGCCTTGACTCAGTGTGTCTAAATTGTTGATAGAAATGTTGCTCAACATGTGCCGCCGACTCTTTTTTATTATTTTCGGCTAACAAGTATAAGAGTAAGCAAAAACTGCTGTTGGGTTTGTGTCTTGGGCTGATAATAGTCTGGAGCGAAACCCGTCAGTGACTGAATCAATTGTAATGTTTTGAGGTGAGATTAGTTGTGATTGTGGTGAAAACTATTAGAAAGCAGACAAGCAAGTACTACTCATTGTAGATAGTTCTTGATTAATTAAACTGGCTAGCATATCGGCATACGCATATATATAATATTATGTATGTATGAATGAGCAGTATACACATTGCTATAATTTTTGGTCGAAATATGAACTTTTGAAACAGTTCAAAATAAAATAACTGAAACATAAAAGAATCCTCAAATTATGGGGTCTTACTTGTAAATAAAACAACAAGACATAAGTATTTAAATTCACTAACTGCCAGTGCGGCCGTCAATTCATAATTTCCAAACAAAAATTCGTAAAATTTTGTTTCGCAGTGAAAAGAACCTGAAAAAGAAATGTAATGAAATGTAGATATGTATGATAATGAATTATATACTCTAAGGTATCCGGAATTCTTTTAGCGTTTATTATATTCATAACTAATTTCATCAAAAAATGTCTGCTGTGGTAATATTTAGCCCAAGAGTTTTTCTACCCCAAAAAATAGAAGACAAAAAGTTCGAAATCTGCATTTTGAAAAATATTTCTTTATAACTTTATATTTTTTCCAATTTTTCACACTTAAAAAAATTAATGCATGGCAAAATGTAGAGTTTAATATCATCTTTATTACCTCGGTATACTCAATTATTTCGAACCAAAATTTTTTATGAAAATAGTTTCGGAAAAGTATTAAATTAAAGTAAAAAAAGCTATTAGTTCTTTTTACTACCGTCGATAGATAAAAGTTAATTAAATAAAATTTATTTAACTGAAAATATATCTAAGTTGCATCAGTTCCATTTTTTTTTTTTTTTTTTAATATGAAAAGTAATATTTTTTAAAAATTGTATCCAATAAATTTTTTAAAAAATATTTTTTAATCATTTTTATCAAATAATTTTTTAAAAAATATTTTTTAATCATTTTTATCAAATAAATTTTTTTAAAGAAGAGGAGGAAGAAATAACTATAGTATTCTCATAAAATTCTTTAATATTTTCTTTTTCCAATTCTGCATTCTTGCTTCTTGAAATCACTTAACAAGTTGACCCGGTTAATAGCAACATATGATAATATCTGCTGTTGCAGGGCGCCTGCCCCCTTCTACCTAAATCCACACATACACATACGCACGCACATGTGGCTTATAGCAGCCATGAGGGCTCTAAGCAATTTACGGCAATTCAACCCCACAGTTATTCGTAGGCACATAAATCACTTTGAACCGCAACAACAACGATGCCCTCGCTGATATCACAGGCTAATAGCGTTGGCACGAGCTCAGCGAGCGAGAAAAAT
>CM050325.1:75742396-75843627 GCA_027475135.1 Bactrocera correcta | reverse complement strand
TAAAAAAGTAATAAAAAAAAAAAGCAACAACAACAACAACAACAAAATAATAAAAAAACATCTGCAAAACAAATGAGAATGACGAGTGTAGTCAAATGATTGTTGACTTGTTGTTGTTGTTTTGTTGATGTGCTATGAAACTTTTAGTAAGAATATATTGTGAACATATACATATGTACAACTGTATATATGCACACAAGTATATATGTACGTATATATATATATATATACATATATGTATGTATGTATGTATGTATGTAAAAATAAAAGTAGTTAACCCGACAGCGCGCCACCACAACGCCCCCTCGGCATCTATGCGCCACAGACTATTGCTTGTAAATACATACATACATATATAACTGTCTTTATGTATGCAGTGGGTACTTTTTGTTTACATTTATTGCCTTTTGCGCTCGCTCGCATTTTTGTATTTTGCTTACACTTCATTTTCTCCCCACTAAATCCAGCGTGAGTTTTTCGCGCTCGCCACTTTGGGCGCTTTAATCGCTGAGCGGTGGCGCGCTGAGCATTGACTTTGAACTATAAAATTCCGTCAAATGTTTACACGAGGCGGTCGCGCATTTGGTCAATTGTGGTGACACATTCTGCGCCACGACGCGTCGTACACCGTCCCGCACCGCGCCGAAAGGGTGAGTGGGCGCTTCACGCGATATTGGCGCGTCAGACCGAAACACTAAATAAACGCGCACACATGCATGAAAGCGCGCCGTTTAATGGGCAAAAAGTACCGGGTATATTGGTCTATACTCAGCGCAGCGCTGGGAGCGGGATTGCAATGCAGCCACTTGGGTGCTTGGAGTGCTGGCGCTCCATTGCGCGCCTCGATTACTTTACTCCACTATTAACCTACTCTTGAACGCTAGCAATTTCTTTGACGGCAAGCAAACACAAACATACATACATACCCACAAAACCATACATATACATGCACACACATATATATATACATACATACGCAGAACCATAAACAACATACCTACCCACTTACCTATATACAACTTTACTTACAATTACTTATCTACTAATTTATTTTTATGTTTGTAGATACAATAGCTTGTAACTATCGGTATGTCGGTCTGTCGGCAAGTATGTACATATGTATGTATGTATGTGCGCCATTCATTTCTATGCTAGTGTGGGTGCTATCGGCGAGTCGAAGTGTGCGCCCCATTGAAATGTACACAGAAACTATATGCATACATACATACATACATACATTTGCGTATGTTTGTATATATTTATGAGTTGTGGAGCCGGTCGCCACTCAGTCAGTCATTGGCAGAAGTTCGGTTTGTTGAGACGCACTCGTTTTGTGTTAGCGGTACGTGCTTGTTCGAATTCCGTTAAATATAAAAATTGAATTTCAATAATTGTTTGTTTTTAGTTTTGTGTTATTAGTTTTACGGTTTGAGTTTGTGTAAAAGCGTTTGAACTGAGCCCGAGCTAGTGGTTTCAGCAAAAGGTGATTTAATTAATTTTGTATTTTCTTACAACTAATTGTCTTTTTAATTATGGCAATTATTGCTTGTAGCATCTATATTTATCGCACTTAATGCTCAAGCGGGTAGAAATGTTTGTTGTCTGTTAGTCGCAGCGCTTGATATGAAACTCAAATATTTGCTGCAGTTAATTGTTGCCACATGAATGCAATGAAATATTAAATAAAAAATTTAAAAAATATATTTCGAAATTGTGCTGCGATATGCGGTGAGTGCCGATTGAGCCCACGGGCGCAGGCAGGCAATCTGCTTTACATTGTTTTTCGAAATAGTTCAATCAAGCTCTAGTTCAAATCAAGATAAATCATTTCAGCATTTTTATTCAGCGTTTATGCAAATGTATAAGAATTAATGAGTGAATGCTAACGGCAAATAATTGAACGGAAAAATATATTTATTGAATTTAATATGTAACCATTATAAATACTTATATAAAATACTTATCTACATAAGTATGTGATTTTGTGTTTTAATCCGTAAATGCGCTGGTTTGTGATAAGTGAAAGCAGTTTTGCTAATTCATGGAGTCATTTAGTGAATGAATGATATTATTTTTATATACTTACATATATGTACATATGTGACCTGGTCTACGAAAAGGGGGCTTAGGTGTCAAAAAATCAATATTTTTTTCAATTTTTTTTTTGACACCTAAGCCCCCTTTTCGTAGACCAGGTCACATATGTATATTTAAATATAATACATATTTTTGCTTATGTATATAATAATATTATACAAGTATTATATATATTTTTATCAAACAATACAAATTCGAAACGAACAAACCGGTCTAACGCTAAAAAATAAAATACATATTGAAAAAAATAAATAAAAAATAAAAAAATCACGCTAAGAACAAAAAAAAAATGATAGTTGCTATGAGCAAGTAAAAAAAATTTATTCTAAATGCCGCTGTAATTTAATTAATATTTGCTGTTTAAAAATTTTTTGCTTAGATTTGTTTTATGAATTTTTATATTTGTTAATACATTTTTCTATACACATTTCTCTATTTTTTTCGAAATATTTTGTTTAAATTTTTTTTTAATTTTTTTATATTATTTGTAATTTTAGTTAAAAGTATATGTATATTTATCGAAAACTAAATTTTTTAATTAATGAAAAAAAAAATTAATGAATTTTTATATTTTTTTAATAAATTTTTTTAAAATATTTTTATAACTTTTGTTATACATGTAATTTTTTATAATTTTTGCTATTACTATGATTTATCCAAAAGTAAATTTTTTAATTAATGAAAAAAAAACTAATGAATTTTTATATTTTTTTAAATAAATTTTTCTTATATACTTTTATAATTTTTGGTATATACATATGTATATATTTTTTTTGAAATCTATCATTTTTTTTGTAATTAAAAAAAAAATATTTATGATTTTTTATCTAATTTTCTTAAGCATTTTTATAATTTTTTTATATATATAATATACATATATGTATATATATATCAACAACTAATATTTTTTATTGCTTTATTGTAATACTTAAAAGCGTTTATCTATTTAAAATCGTTCTGCTGTGGGCGACATGTCGTATACGTGACCAAAAATTCGTAGTAATGTTGGCTGATTTTTAACGCTATCACGAGTCCAACACACTTGCACAGTATTGCGCGGAATATTTGCACTTAGCTTTTTAAATATATACACATTTTTTTATTTAAAATAATTTTTATTTAAAAAATAAAAAAATTTTTCTTATTTAAAAAAAAAAATTAATAAAAAAAAATGTTTCCACATTTTTATATAAGCAAGAAATTTTCATTTAAATTTTAATTTGTTAAAACAATGTATAAAAGCAAGGCTGTGAAAATTATATGAGTGTTTTTGAAAATAATGTGATTTTGTTTTACTTCAACCAGTTTTAATTATATTCACTTTATTCTTGGACATTAATGTTCTTGATGGAAAAGAATTGAATTGAGTTTTGCACTGTGACCTATGGCTACTGTGTCCCCTCTTATATCACATAGTAAGGTCACAAATATAATACATATAATTGAAACTGGTTGAAGTAAAACAAAATCACATTATTCTTTCTTTCAAGTTTCTTTATTATCATTTATTATAAGTGTTCCACGAACTTACAAGTTTGTTTCAAACAACTTTAAGATGTCCAAAATATTTTTCCACTTTTCACTTCTATGTTTCCACTGTCAATAATGCCATTGATTTGGCAAAGAAGACCATAAAATTTTACATACAAACAAATTGTAAATTTATAAACCATTGAACTTAATTGTTATGTTTTTGATACTTCAACTAAGCAGTACGAACATTTAAATTTAGTGCTTAATGTTTAATGCATATTGTATCTATAAGTATATTCTTTTTGATATGATTGGCCATGTTTCACATATCATATTTTGCGTTTGGGGTTCTCGTAATGGATCCATTTTTATTCAGTAGTCATATATCATTGCAAAAACGACTTAATTTGAAGCACTTCTGACATGGTAAGTGATCTTTCAACACTTCTTGGCTGCAATTCGTATGGCACCCGATTTCCTTGCTTTTGAATGTCCAGCTGCCTTTAAAAGTTTTGTAACTGTTGCTTGAGTAACACCCAAAGACTCTGCGAGCTCTGCATGTATTAGCATCATTGGGTAATACTACCAGTTCCCCTTGTTAAAACTCTTTTAACCGAAGCTGTAGCGTCTTTCAAGCCATAATCGCCACTTTCAAGTCATGCAAACCACTTTCGACACGTTCGCCAAGCTGGTGCACGTTCACTATAAATTTCAAAAAATTACGTAGACTTTCTTCTGCCACAAAAACACTTCACCCAACATAAAGTGAGATATAATATGTATTTGAAAATATCTAAAAAAATATTGTTGTATGTGCTTAAAGTTACACGATCTCTTAGTAAACCTTGGTTTAAATCAATAAAGGAACAATTGGCTTTGTTTAGCGCAATACTGTATATAAAAATGTAATAAAATGTGGAATATAAAGATATTTGTAAAAAAACTTACTTCGAGTTGTTCGAATATCTCTTTCTCGAATTCCTGAAAGAAAAAATAATAATTTATTAAAACAAGTTATAGTTTTTAGAATAATTTTTTAAATTATTAACTGTAGATTTTCTCTAAATATGCATACTCGTCTACTATATTGAAATTCTGTGGTTTCAAAAAAGAGAAAAATTTCAGGTTTTAATCAATATTTTGTTCAATATTATATTGCATATCCTCACCTAAAATCCAAAATATCGTATCATCAAAAAACTCGAAATAGAGTTTTTTATTGCTTACAATTCACCACACACATCATATTACATACATGTAACATATAATTTCCAGCAGCCAATGCCAGATAAAACCGGTATATAACCATTTTACAACCAAAATTCAAATTTTGTTTCAAAATAGGTGGAGTGGTTTCTATTATAACGTTTTTCCTTCACCTGGAAACTTATGAAAAGTGATGTTGCGTTATTTTGCATCTTAGCTGACGATATGCGAATATGTCTGCATAAGTATATTTACAAACATATTTGTATATATAAAAGTTATATGTTAATTTCTAATAAAAAAGTTCAATCAATTGACCCTAAGTGCTCTTTAAGTTATAGGCCGTTTCAAGTGTTATGTGCTGGAAAAAGTGTATGCCTGACATTTATTACATACATATGTATATGTAAACACACACATGAGCCTAAAGTATACTTATAACTTTAACCTACTCGCCGTATAGGTACATAATTAAATAATATCACTGGCCACTGTCGAACTTGTTCGAAAAAAATATGTTTTTCATTTTGTTTACTTCTCATATTCTCTTTCGTTGTTTTTCTCAACAACTTAAACCAACATTTTTCCTAATGTTGTAATAGGCGCTTGCTCGTTCTTGCCTCACAATGCTAAGCCATAGTCTGCTATGGTCTAATAGGTAGATATGCTGTAATGAGTCTTAACAAATCGCAGGCGCACCTCATTGTCATTGGCATTGGCATTGATCTCCAGCTGTGCTTTGTCGATGCGAATGCGTGGAAACACACTGCAACAATGACAAAAACAACAACAAAATGGCTCGGCATAAATTAGTGACTTCAAATTACTATAAAATAGACATTGAAAAACGCTAAAGTTTAGAAAGAGTGACGAAAAGATAGAAACAATAATTTGTCTGCGTTGAGTGAAGCAAACTAAGATTATAAATATTTTTATGGAAACTATGGTGTATACATATACAGATACACTAATAAATATTATGTTCATTGAGTCAAATAAAAGCGAATGTTTTCTGTTTTGTCTTGATTGTCCACACATCTGTTTCGTAAACAATGATGTCATTTTTGTGTCTCTGTGGGTGGAAATGTTGAGGAAATTGTAAAGCGGAATCTGTTAAAATTATTCGAATATGTAAACGGTGTGAGTTTGAAAGATATTTATATTTTCCTTGAGAGAGGCTATAAAACTAGCTGTCAAAGTGAAGATACATATGTATGTATTTGACATTTATCTTTAGCATACTTTTGACTAATGTGTAAAAAACTTTAACTGGAACCCGCTGAAAATTGGTATTTTTTAAAAAATAGTTAGGTTAGGTTAGGTTAAGCAAACAGGCTGAATTATTATTTTTTATTAAAAAAGGTTGGGTAAAGAAGCTGGTATTCATAAAGCCACGAATATTTTCACTTGAACAGGTAGAGACGTCAACACGTTGTGTCTAGAACTCCTAAATATGGATCGAAAAGACTATCGCATATCAACAAAACTTCAGAGATTGCCACAAATTTATTAAGACGACTAGTTTCCATTTCAGCTTTTCCATCTAATTCTCCTGGAACTTAAATTTTTTATTTTTATTTTATTTTATTTATTTTTTTTTTTTTGAAATGTTTTAACTTTATGTTGGCTTATGTATTATGTTAGGTTATGTAAAGGGTGGTTTTTTACGACGCGCCTAGGCCTTTAGGAAGCCCATTGTGATACCACCGCAACTAAAGTCCACTCACTCTATTTTTTCCTCTTTGAACCACTACGGACTTTTGATGAAGTTCATCAATTCCAAAGGTTTTAAATGAGCAACCTCAGTGACGCAGCGAGAAACCCTCGACCGATGGTTGCGATTCTCTTCCGATAAATAACCATACAAATGCATAGAAGATGTTTAACAGCCTCCTTCTTTTCTACCTCCTGTCAGCTCCTAGCAACTGCTGACATGAGAGTTCTTATATTATTCTATTTAAAACTTAATAGTCGGCATGTGAAGAACAGGTTTCATTCCTGCCACGTTTGCCTGCTTGTTGAGCAAGTCAGGCTTAGCTATGTATATCTCCAAATATTTGATGATTAAATATATACAAGTAGCCAGAGGCATGTAAATTCCTTATTTTCCGTAGTCTAATTGTAGAGAGGTGCCTGTTCTGGCTAGTTCATCTGCTTCACAGTACCCAATGATATTACGAAGTTCTGGAATCCATTGCAGGTTGAGCGTGAAGCAGAATGCTATCTCCACCAAGACATCATGGCATTCCTTCACTATTTCATTATCTAAGGGGGGTTCTTTTGAAACTTTAGTGATCCCAAAGCCGCCTGACAATCCATATATATGAAAATATACCTTGCTGTGAGAGCACTACTTGTCAGAACCTGAAGGCTTTCGCTAATTGTTGTGATCTTCGCTTGGGAGGCATTATAGTAGTCTGGTGGACGGAAGGCTATTTCGGTACTTAGTTTTACAGAGAATACATTACCTCCGTCTTTATTTGCCAGTTTGCAATCATGTGTGTAGATGCTTATTCCTGTTCCCTTGTCCACTTCGTCGCTTTCCCACTCTTCTCTGGAAGAAAAGGCAATATTGGGGAACGCATTTAAATTCAGCTTAAAGGGATTTTGAAAATCTGTGCTGTTGAGAAGAAAAGAGCACTTATTAAGAATCCTAGAATGCTTCTTTTTACTGGCGACTAACATGGAATAGTGTAAAAAAGCCCTGGAAAGACTACCGAGTCTCTCTTCATGAGATGCTATATAGTTTACGAACTTAGAATTCACTTTTCTTTGTGCTATTTTAAATAAGAGCTCTATATTTCCTAGAAAAGCAACCATTTCTATGATTTAAAGTATATATGTGACCTGGTCTACGAAAAGGGGGCTTAGGTGTCAAAAAATCATTTTTTTTTTTTTCAATTATTATTTTTTTTTTTTATTTTTTTATTTATTTATTTTTTTTTTTGACACCTAAGCCGCATATATAGTGATTCATAATATTCATAGCATTCAGGGGTGTTGTGGAATCCAAGACAGAATTGCTTAGCTGTCAGAATTGCAAACCAATTCTGATTTTAAATGGTGTCACAGAATCTGATTGGATTTTCGTCTTTTCGAACATACGCAAAACCAATATTCGAACCAGCAGTTTACTAATGTGACAAAACTTGCAAATGAATACATACAAGCAATCCTATTAAAGTTTTTAATGAGTTCCGAATTAAAGAAAGATTTTAAGAGATAACAATTATTGAATGAATAATGACGCATTTGGGTATTAAATTTCGTTTTTTCATTTTTACAATTTTCCTTAATTGGCGGGCAGGATAGAAAAAAAAACTGAACGTCATGGAATTGGGGCAAAGTTTATTATCTTTGGCATTAAATTATCTTCTATTTAAACTAAAAAAAACTAAGAAAAGTTAGGTTTGAACATACTTATATTTTAAGTAAAATTTTTTTAGACCAAAATCGGTTTTTTTTTCAAAATTTTATACTTTTTATTTTATATTTTCCCAGTTTAACTTGAACATAAGTTATTAAAATATATGAATCTCTTTGAATTTTTTGTTTCCGAAAGAAATCGCGACCTGCATCCTGACCGCCGTCTGGCATATGCACATGCGATAAACATTTGGCAATTGCTTTTCAAAGACAAATGTAAAAGATTTCCTATCAAAAAAATTTGCGGATGATGTTTAAATATATAACTATAAATCCTAGAAATTTCGCTTCAATCAATTATTTCTTTCCTTCCCAAAACAAAAAAAAAAAAAAACGTTTTTTTCAAGCCTCTAAAATATCGGCATTTTTTTTTTTCAAAAACTCAATAATTCAGACATTTCGTGTTTTATTCTTATGTTTTCTCCTATAGAAATAAATATAAATTAATTCGTACCATTAAAATAACTTAATTTCTTAAGTGGCATTTCAAATCTGTGTGCGACTATCTTCTTGTTTTGTTTCTGACAGCAAAACCGATAAAATTGGTTTCCGTGACACCCAAAACCGATACAAATTCTGTTTCGAATATCAAACCAATAATGTCTGAATTCATGACACCTACTGCTTTTTTTGATCGGTTTCAATTCTGATTCTGACAACTATCAGATTCCACAACACCCCTGATTATCTAGAGCTGAGAAATGCTCTACTTAGCAACAAATCCACATACTTCTGTAACTCGTAAATATTTTTGTGGTTATATATTATTATCATTATATATTTAATTTTATGGTTTAAAAACATTTCTCTCTCAATTGGCCTTATAAACAATTTAATACAAATATATACTCATAAACATGCCTACACTTTATTCTGTAAAAACATGTACATATGTATGTATGTATGTATATCACTAGCGTAGTATTAATGACATTAAATGCAATTAGATTTTCCTCTGCATTAATGTAGTTAGTCAGTATGTATATGCACACCTAAATAGTTTTGCTCTGACAACGGTTGTTTATTGTGTTTAGTTAGAGTGCCCGTGTTCATAAATATGCCTGCATTGTGTTCGGGGTAATGAAAAATGTATAACGGTATGTTTGACTGCTGATTTCGATCAAATAATAGTATGTGGCACATGTCAATCTAGCCGTTGGGGACACGAAACGGACCGTGCGAACATTAAACTATTGTATTTACCGGGTTTTTATAAGATTATGGTGACATGTGTTAATAAAATATAGGTTTAGGTTAATAATTCTTGCCAACATTAGAAGAAAAGAGTTTCGAAATAAAACAGTTTTTATCTTTGTTTCAACATTCAAAATTTGATTTCTAAACGCTTTGAATGGTGGACATGCAATTATCTACAGTATTTACTCGCTAATTGCACTTAAATAATTTTTGTTTTATTAGTTTAATTAATGAATGAAACAATTAACCTTTGCTTGTTTGGTTGAAAAGTTCGTAGAAATAAGAGAAACTTAAAAAATTTTCTTTCCCATAAATGGATCCAAACTTTGGCAAGTCCAAACATTCATGAGTGCCGAATCGAACAAGCAACTGGTACAACTTTTTTGGCAGCAATTATCTGATAACTTGTTTCGCAAAGAGTTTATATGCGAGCAGATGGGTTAGATTAGGTTGAGCCAACTTTTTCAATATCAGGCAATCAGATCCTTCTTTGGAAACATAAGTAACTAGAAGAGAGAGAGGAACTTTTTTCAAAGAGCTTACAACTCCACAGTTAGGTTATATTTGGTTTAACAGACTTTTTTGGTATTATCCAATCAAACTATATTTTGAAAACGAGATTAGAAGAGATAATGGAACAGTTTCAAAACTGAACAGAGGGGTCAAATTAGGTTTAACAGACTTGTTTCAATATTTCCCAAACAAACAATATATTAGTAGAGAGTGAGGAACTTTTTTCAAAGGGTTTTGAACTGAATCCAGTCAGTCTTTTGAAATCTAAGCTGAAAGTGAGAAAGGAATCTAGGCAACAATTATTATCTGAGTTATTTTTCAGAAAGAAGTATTGTCATCTCAATCTTAGGACTTTTTTCTTTTTGTTTTTAGAAATATTAAACTTCATCTATTAAAAATTGCTCTAATTAAGGGTTTGACTAAAGGAAAAAATAGCATTTTGGAAGGAAAATGCGTTTATAGCTGCTAAAAACTCACTATAAACTAGGGAAACACTTAAATCGATTACAAAAAAAAAAAAAAAAAATAGTTTCAAACATATACATACATACATACATATGTATGTACATATTTGAAAAACGCACTAATGAAACAACCACAGTAGACAACCATACAAAATAGTAGAGAAATATTGATTTCCAAGCAATACATTGCAGCCTTACCCCTGAATTGGGGTTAGTGTAAACAACATCAATCACATTTCAACGAATCGTGCGCGCGATATAAACACAGTCAAAATGACTTAACCGCAATTTTCGCCTAAATAATTGTCCAACCAAATGTAAGCATACTTCAAGCGAAATTAATACCACCCAGCCACCCACAAACGTTTAATGGACGCTCTCAATGGAAAATCATAATTCGGCTACAAAAACAAATTTGTGTTTCATTCGCACTAAGCACAGCGCGCAAGTGTTTAGTAATCGACAGCTGATGCCAGAATTCTTAGGTCGCAAGACAGCTGGGACGCGTTGATTTGGCATTTGTTGGTTTGAAAATCGATTTGAAAACCAAATGCATTTCGATACAAGGTATGGTCGGGGTATTTGCAAACGTCTCGTCAAATATATGTTTAATGAAATTTTTATACTTTCATGCAAATAAAAGAGTTTGTGCACCTATGACTTTGCGTGCGTTAATCACATTAAGGGAAAATGTATATGAAATAACGAGTATGTCCGAAATACATACCGAATGTGGACAAACAAAACAGTTAATGTATTTCAACCAACTGTGACATTCAATGGTATGCGATCAGCGGTTCCCAAATTGTGCTGGGTGAAGTGATGGATTATCGTGGTAGATAATTTCTTGAGTTATTTAAGCATAATGGATAATTTTTCGCTTCAACAATAATTTTTTGTAATCTATATCGGTTTAAAAATATTTATGAATTTTTTTTTATCATGTCTGTTTTAATTTCTAACTTCCAAAGATGCTTTATATAAGAAGTGTTATATAATTATTGTTAAAAACTATTTGTTTTAATCAATAACATGCCAGGAAGGAAGCAGTATTGGAAAGAGAAATAGATATTTGACAGCATGTCTTATTATAAAAATATTTGGGGACCCCTGGATTAGCTTTATCGAATAACTAAATGCATATACATATGTTCATATGTATACAATCATTCTTATTATTATTTTTACCTATATTAAATATAGGTATACACTTCCATTTGAGTACCCCTGGATTGGCATAATCAATTTCATAAACCATATTTATTTTTTTTTTAATCTTATAATATTTTGTATACTATTTATTTTCAACATTTCTGTTTGTATATACATATAGTATGTAAAAAATGTAATTTGGGCACCCCTGGATTCGAAAAATAAAATTCATAAACCTTGCTGTTTTTCATATTTTTTATACTGTTTGTTTTGAACAGTTGTTTTTGTATATATGTGACCTGGTCTACGAAAAGGGAGCTTAGGTGTCAAAAAATCAATTTTTTTTTAAATTTTTTTTTTCAATTTTATTATTTTTTTTTTTTTTTATATTTTTATTTTATTTTATTTTTTTTATTTTTTTTTTTATTTTTTTGACACGTAAGCCCCCTTTTCATAGACCAGGTCACATATACAAATTTTCCATTTGAGCACCCCTGAATTCGCATAATCGAATTCATGAACTTTACTTATTTGCGTTTTTTGTACTTCTTATTTTCACAATTTATTTCCTTTTGTCCTTATTTATATTTGTCCTTATTTATACTTGTATCGCTTGGGTGTGTTAAATTATTAGCATTTGGCGTAAACATAACTGTACTAATTGCATAAGGGAGGGCGGCAACTAACGTATTATTGAACTATATGTAGACGATTGTGTGTATAAAGAATGGTCATTAGTTAAAGTTCCTTCAAATAAGGAAAAAACCTCCATTTAAAGGTTAGGTGGCTCAGCTACAGTGCTTGTTTGATTTAAACCTCGTTTCCCGTTTAAGGGGTTCAACCATAACAAATCAACAAAAAGAAGAGTATGAATTTTAGATATACAGAGATAGTAAAAAACAAGAAAAAACGTTAACTTCGGTTGCACCGAAGCTAAATACCCTTCACAGGTGCATTTCTGTTAGTAACTATGTGTCCAGTTTGTATAGAAGCTATATGCTATAGTAACTCGTTCTGAACAATTTCTTCGGAGATTACATTGTTACCTTAAAAAATAATCTATACCAAATTTCGTGAATATATCTTGTCAAATGTTAAAGTTTTCCATACAAGGACTTGATTCCGATCGTTCAGTTTGTATGGCAGCTGTATGCTATAGTTAACCGATCTGAACAATTTCTTCGGATATTACATTGTTGCCTTAGAAAATAATATATACCAAATTTCGTGAATATATCTTGTCAAATGTGAAAGTTTTCCATACAAGAACTTGATTCCGATCGTTCAGTTTGTATGACAGCTATATGCTATAGTTAAGCGATCTGAACAATTTCTTCGGATATTACATTGTTGCCTTAGAAAATAATACATTCCAAATTTGGTGAAGATACATTGTCAAATGTGAAAGTTTTCCATACAAGGACTTGATTCCGATCGTTCAGTTTGTATGGCAGCTATATGTTATAGTTAACCGATCTGAACAATTTTCTCGGATATTACATTTTTTCCCTAGAAAATAATCCATACCAAATTTGGTGATGATACATTGTCAAATGCGAAAGTTTTCCATATGAGAACTTGATTCCGATTGTTCAGTTTATATGGCAGCTATATGCTATAGTGGTCCGATATCGGCCGTTCCGACAAATGAGCAGCTTCTTGAAGAGAAAATGAGGTTTGCAAAATTTCAAAAGGATATCTTAAAAACTGAGGGACTAGTTCGTATATATACAGACAGACGGACAGACGGACAGACGGACAGACGGACAGACAGACGGACATGGCTAAATCGACTCAGCTCAACATCCTGATCATTTATATATATACTTTATAGGGTCTCCGACGCTTCCTTCTGGGTGTTACAAACGTCGTGACAAAGTTAATATACCCTGTTCAGGGTATAAAAACAGTGTTGTAAAACAAAAAACTTTATTATTGTCAGTGAATATTGTGATGAGTTTGGAAATCTTCTTTCACCCAGAGAAACCTAAATTTTTTTTAATTTTCTTTTATACTTGAAGTATGTGATTGCTCACTGCTATCTTGATCGCTAACAAGTAAAGTAACTTAAAAAAATTTTAAGTATTTGAATTTTTTAGTGATTCATTGAACACCTGGCCGATTTAGGGTAAGAACCTATTATCAATACCTGCGTAACCATGACTTGTATGTACATAGAAAGCATGCGGAAAAGAAGATAAGGAAAGTCTGTGTATACATAATTTATATCAGTAGATACGAATAGTATTTAATGTTTATTTTGTATTTGTGTGTTTAGTAATATTCATTAATATGGGTAGGGAATGTAAGCATTCGGGAGGAACCGGAATGGAAACATGTGTTAAAAATGTCATGGTTATTGGTTAGTTTTATTGACAGTATTTTCCAGAATACTTTTCAATAAGTACAAATACGCTTTTTCCATAGAATGTTAGAAAATTTTGGAACGTTGTACTAATGCCGAAATCACCGTCATTGTGTAGATTAGGTAAGATTATATGGCTGAGCCATTAGCTTCGCGGAGGGATCACACTTAGACTGTTATGTTCCATCTTTTATGAAGCCTGAAAAAGACTGCTATAGTTTGATATAAGCTATCGGCAAAGTGCCCTGCACCAGCCACGAATCTGCTAAGGATATTTCTTTTTTCGCTATATCATCTGGTTGTCTTACATGAGAACCGCTATCTATCGCAATTTCTACCAAACAGCTGAGGCAGCTGGCATCTTGTAAGATGTTCAATCTTACTGCATGAATCCGGTTCGGACAGTGTCCAGTTAGAACTCTTACAATTATTGAAAGTTGTACCTTGCTGAGAGCGAATAGCTCCCTAGACCTTTCCCAGTTTATCGGCACAGAAGGGCTTTGGGACCTCAGAACTGCAAGTCCTACAGTTCAGTGGTAAACCATCCGTATCTCATAACTTTTAGACAGCTTTTGTGAAATAGTTTTCTTTAGCTTTAAAACTACATTTTCTAACATGAGTTAACCCAAAATTCTTCGAAAAATAGAACTGTAGAAACTATAAAAACTAGGTTGATAAACCCGATATTTTTTACAACTGATTACTGATGAATTATTTCTCTCTCTTTCTATTTCTACTCAGTTGTAAATTTGGCATTGCCAACTCAAAGTTTCAGTTAATTAACAGATATATCGTCACCTAAAATGCAAAACGTATTATCAAAAAATAAATCGAAAATGTAACCATTTTATAACCGAAACTCAATTTTTTTCCATAATTTTGGTTATAACTCAAATTTTTTTGTTAGTGATTTTTATTTTAACGTTTTTTCTTCGCTTGTAAACTTATAAAAAGTGTTGTTACGTAATTTTAGATGACGATATGTACATATATTGAACACCTGTTGCTGCCATAGAACATAAACTGAAAGTGAAAACCAAGCGAATAAAAGTATTTCTGTTAGAATTACTCAAGCTAGGGTAAAAAAAATTTTAATCATTAAATAGTGATTATCTATGTAAATTCGAAAGTTTTTTTTTAACATTGGAATTATAAGATTTCTATATATAAATTTACGACAAGATAAGGAAACAAAAATATTAAAAGCTCACTAAAGTAGGCAACCAATTATCTGCCGATAAAGCCAACGTTTCATATTTCCAAACAACACTAGAAAAAATATTCAATCCATCAATCCTTTCAGATTTTTCACTTTGAATTATAATCTCTTGAAAGAGTGACACTGATTTTTCTCCGATAAGTAACTTGAGTTTTGAACCAAACCATAAAACCTTTGCCCAAAATATCACCCTGGGAAGCAAAAGTTGTGTGATAAACAAAAAATAATTAGCAGAGTAGTAAAATCTTATCTCAACTTCGTGTTTTGGTCGTAAAAACTGTTCGTGGTGCCAACAGATGTTGCTTCACCATTCAACTGATATTTATTGAATTGTGGTTTAGGCTTGTATGGAGCAAAGTTTTATTCATAGAACCCACACTAATGAACATACCTCATATGTATGTATATGTAAATAACAGTTATGCATTCACGATAAGATATTATTAAATGTTATTTAAAAACTCGTATCGCCGTTGCAGAGGGTACTATTTACGTTAGCAGTTACAGCAGTGTCGAGAGTGCCTTTAAAATGAAATTTTATGTTTCATCAATACCACTTCATCGAAAGTACAATGTATAGTAAGTCTTATCTACGTCCACACAGAAACAAAAACAAAAAATCTAGGTTTGTTTACGCGCTTGTTTATCGCTTATCGCTCAGGTGTACGTAGATGCGATCGTTATTGTGTTTGTGTATTTGTATGGAAATATATGTATGTATGTATATGTTTGCCGGTACTTACGCACAACTTGCTTTACAGCTTTTTCTAAGCATCCATAAATCAATTAACAGTTACTAAGCGCCGGAAATGTTATGAAATTTATAATTTTGTTGGCATAAATTAATTTTTTTAGTTAAAATGATTTTGAGTTTTGAAAGTTGTGGTTATAAATATTTTAAAAATATTGTAGATCATGTATTTATATTTTAATGACAATTGTATTGACAAGTACTGTTACTAAATCTTGTCGGTTAATATAACATACACCTACTTCTATATACAATGTGATCAAATTTGACCCGGACCGATCCATTCAAACTATGCGTGCAAACGCGTTTTGTTTGGCATGCGAAAAGTTTGTCTGGCGATTTTTACAATGGAAAAGAAAATTTTAGTTTGCTTAATATTTTGCGGTTCTACGGATGCCTTTGAAATCTTTATAGAAATGTTAAAAAAAAAACAAAAAAGCATTTAAGTGATTCAAAACATTCAGTGAAAATCGTGAAATCATCGAAAACTAGCCTCATACGAGTCGTCCGTTCAGCTCTGTTAAGGGATTACATATGTTTCGTCGTTTAAAAACAACCTTTTTTCAACAATTTTTCTCATATAAAAATTGAAATATTTTATTAAAATTTATTATTGTTACAAACATCGTTATTAGCAAAAAAATTATGAAATTTTTGAAAAAAAAAAAAAATATTTTAAACTCGCCATTGCGACGCCATTTCCAGTCACGCCTCGAATAAATATGCGCATCATCTAAAGTGAAAAATACGTGTTTTAGTTAAAACCTTAAACCTTAGAACTTGTACGAAGAAAAAAAACTGAAAATTGGATTTTTGACAGACATTTTTACAAAAAAACTGAAAATTTCGCGATATTTTTTTTCAAATAGTTGTAATCGAAAAAAATCCTTCATTAAAGTCTTTAAGAATTGTAACCCAAAAACTTCGGTAAAAATTCATAAAAATCGGTAGAGTAGTTCTCGAGAAATCTTGCAAACCGGCTTCAAAAACACACTTGCCAAAACAACGCGCTTAAAGTCGGGGTACTTAGCCTAGCTAGCCTCGAGCGCACAAGTTCTCAAAGCTGTATCTTTGAAGCTATTACTCAGATCAACTTGAAAATTTAGGACAATATTCTAGAGGTGTTGTAGAATATAATTAAACAATACAAAAAATTCATTTTTTTAATCTTTAAACCCATGGAGTTCCTTAATGACGATAACAACGAAAATGTTAAATAAATAGTGCTTTAAAATATCCTATGGATCGACCTAACATAGCTAGATTCGTATCAAAATACTTCAGGCTTTTTCGGTAAAAATCATCCTTAATTTAAGTCGAGTAGTGGTCGCAAAGACAAGCGTTTATGAATCTGAAATCTCCACCGGCCAACAATCTAGCAAAAGGCGGTTCAAAAATTAAACGAAATTATAAAACCACGTCTGAGTAGCTCAAAAATCAAGGCGCTGCTCATCACTTTTACTGATTACCTTTTGGTGTTTGATGGGGAATACTCGTATTTTTACAAGAAATCAAAGCTTTTAAGCCACTTTTCGAATTCCTCTGCAACTCTTTAGTAAATAAAATCAAGTATATTGGAGTTTCCGCGTGTCTTGTATGACCCGCCCCTTCCAACATTAAGTTGAGGGCAGTTGAAGGTCTGATTATTTTGAAGTGGAAATGGTTAAGATAATAACTGCATACATACAAGCATACATAATGCTACAAAGTATGCGTGTGAATACCAGTAGATGTTTTGGTGTGTGCCTTTGTACGAGTACAGGAAGTGGTTTTGTCTCTTACCAACGACTTCTAAAATTTGTAAATAAAGCTGTACAAACTTCGGTGTCAAGTCAACATTTCGTAAATATTTAAGAAATTAGCGCTACGTTAAATAACGTAAAGATTTCGTGAATTTTAGAATTACATTCATTCATAGAAGCTGATTTTCACACACAAAACCCGCTATTATAAGTATTATAAGGCAATTGTTGTTGGATTACTCAGCAGTATGATGTAAGAGCCGTAATTACTTTTTATGTATGCAAATTAATACAATATGTATGTATATATGATATATAGTACAGGGTGGTTCATGTGACAGCTAATATACCAAAAATTAATAAATTAAATTTTTTCTTTTGGTGGATCTGAATTCGACCTAAAAAACTGCGCATACTGTTAACCCACACTTCGATTAAGGGGGTAGTAAACTATTTTTTTTTTGCATTTTTTTACTTTATATTAACGTACAATATCTTAAGATTATTCTGTGAAAATTTGAGGGTAATTAAGGCAAAATTGACGGATAGGTACAGTTGTAAGTCTCCGTCCTCCGATTTGATTGTGAGCGGCTGTGAAACTTTAAAAGTGTTTTTCTCACACTTCACTTTTTCGAAGTCGGTGAACTCTGTAGCTCAAAACCTACTGAACCGATCCTTTTGAAATTTTGCAGTCTTTCTTGACATAAATTGTGAGGTAACGCTGTCGAGTTTTTTTTTTTCGTTTTTTAATTTTAACTTATTTTTAAACAACAAAATTTCTGATTTTTTTGTTGAAAAATCAGTATTTTGAGTTCCGAGCGTTGTTAACAATTGAAAAATCATTAAAGAAAAAAAACTCGACATTTTTACCTGAGGAAACTTATCAACTAATCAAATCCAAATTGTTTTTTAATTTCGCATGATCCAATCATGAGCTATGCGGTTCACCGCGAATCAATTTTTTTTGGAACGTCTGCGAAGATTCTCTTTCACCGGCTCATTTTTTAATATTTTTCTATGAAACTTTCACGAAATATTCTTTAAATATCATAAAATTATTCCATAATTACGCAAAGAAATAAATATTTATTGTATCTTTAAAAAAAAAAAATTATTGAAAATACGTTTTTTTCGCTCGAATTAACCTTACTACCCCCTTAAGGTTTCTGCCTAGATTTCTTAACTTAAGGTTTGTTTTATACAGGTTTAAGGATTTTCAGATCGTTAGAAGATTACACTCTTAACATCCGTTTTAGAGTCGAGATGACAGAGCGCAAAATATTGATTGAAAAGTAGACTAAGCAGCCATTTTACTGAAAAAGGATATCAGTCAAGTCCTTGGTTTCAAATTCAGATTTAAAATATACCAAAAAATGTCAAATTATTTTAGCTCTTCGGTGATAAAAAGCGGGATTCATGTAACTAAAGGGTGATCCATTTCCAGTCTCCCTATTTATTTAAAGAACAAACACAGAAACTACAAATTTAGTGGGGAATGTCTATTATCATTCGAAAGAACATTTTTTGACATTTACTTTTTGAAGATTATTTCTTTCAAATGTTGGTCGTGGCTACGTCTCAGATGATCGAACCGTTAAGACCAATTTTCGATGACTCGTTCGAGCATTTCGACTAGTAACCTGAATCGAAGCGGATTGTCCACAAAGACTTTAGACTTTACATATCCCCATAGGAAAAAGTCTAAAGGTGTGAAATCACATGCTCTTGGTGACCAATCGACCAGACCAAAACGTTAAATTAACTGCTCACCGAAGTGTTCCCTCAATAAATTCATTGATTCAGGCGATGTGTCGGAAGTGGTTGCTGAGATCCCAAGCTTCAATTGCAGGCATCAAAAAGTCGGTTATCATGGCGCGATCACCGGCATCATTTTTGAAGATATATGTACATATGGACCGATGATTCCACCGGCTCACAAACCACACTAAACCGTTGTTTTTTTTAGATCAAATGACAGCTATTGAATCTCTTCAGTTTGCTCTTCGTTCCCAATGAAATGAGAGAAGTACCTCTACTTGAATCACCCGTTACATACACTGCAACACTACACTAATTCTTTTGTACACATTTATTTCACATTATTTTGTGCAAAAATAGCTTATATTTACTATTTAACTATTTGTTCACTTCTATTTATTTATAACAAAACGGCTGAAGGCTGGCAAATTGACAGTGCAACCTCAGTAATATATTTTGCAAAAACAAAAATATTGAAAAAATCTTTTTTCCTTATCTGTCCATACCCATTTTATCCCCGAAATTCTGGGAGGATAACCTAAAGTCGACCCAAATATTAAATACTTTACATATAAATATTTTCATAAAAAAAAAAAAAAATCACCCACAACGATTTTCTACTAAAATCTACCTCAATTCCTTTACAGTTAACAAATCGCGGTTAATCTATGTACAATTTTAAGGTCCCAAGCAATAAGAGAGCATAGTCGAGATGTGCCTTTCGACACCCAACGCCGCCGCTGCGAACAGCAGCAAAAGTACAAATGCTGTCAGCTGCAATGGCAGTTGTGTGAACCTCAACAACAATAACAACAACCACAATAATAATGAGAATGGTAAACTAAGCGCAGCGGCGAACTGTGCAGCCAGCGTCAATGCAAACAGTGACAGTATTAGAAATAGATTTTGCACAAACAACAACAACATCAAAGAAGAAGATGAATGTGGCGTGGCTGATAGCTTAGGTTATAAGGAAGAAAATGCTGTCTACAAAGAAATTCCACAAAATGCAGCGGCTTCAAAGGAAGCCCACCAAATGAACGCGGCCAACGACGAGATCGAATACAAACCACAGATCAGATGGATCGATCTAATAGCGCAAGTGTTTTTACATACCGGTGCTCTTTACGGCATTTATTTGCTATTCCAAGCGAGATTCTACACAATTTTGTGGGGTAAGTGAAAAGTGAACAATAAAAATGCAACAACAAGAAACAATATAAACAAAAGCAAAAATAAATAAAAAAACAAATTTATTAGGCACTTCATGCTGCTTATATCCATTATCAATATTTAAACAAACAACAAAGTT
This sequence comes from Bactrocera correcta, assembly GCA_027475135.1. NCBI lineage: Eukaryota > Metazoa > Arthropoda > Insecta > Diptera > Tephritidae > Bactrocera > Bactrocera correcta. The sequence goes on along the minus strand of CM050325.1, from coordinate 75,822,952 downwards.
ATGAAAGCACACATACATGTACATATGTATATGCATACAACATAAATACACATACAATATTACAAAATAAATACAGATAATTATCTGTGAAGCATGTGCTCATAAAAACGTATTGAAATAAAGTATACAATGTATTAAATTGTTGCCATATTTTGAAGAGCTTCCTATTTTATTTCAATTAAAAATAGTTTTAGAAATTCTGTTTTGAATTTTTTTTTAATGAAATGAATAATTTTTTTAATATTTCTTTTTCGAAATTTTTGTTTGCTAAATTAAAGTGCGTATTTTTTTAAATAAAAAAACATTTTTAACAAGGAGTTTTCAACATTTTTTCAATTAATAATTTTTAAAATTTTTTTCGAAATTTTTGAGCTCAAACAAAACTATAATATATTATTTTGAATAAATGTTACTTAAAAAACTAGTTAACTAGTTATGTAACTATATTGAAGGGATTTCAAGAATATTTCAGAGATCCATTTTTTTTCAAAATTTTAGAAATTTAAAAATTAAAAAAATAGTTTTTTAAATAAAGGTTGCTTTAGAAAGCTATTTTAAATATATTGAATGGTTCTTAATATTATTTAAATTAGCGAGGTTTTGAAGGTTTCCTCGAAATGTGGTTTTTTAATAAATAATATTATATACCTTTTTTATTAAAATTTTCCTTAAATATTTTTTTTGAATAATTGAGCTTTTAAAATTAAAAGCGGTAAATTGTAAATCAATTTTATTCAAAGGGACATTTTGGAAAACAGAAATTGCCTTTTTAAGCCCTTTAGTTTTAATTTTTTTTTTGAAATATTGGAATTTTTAAAATTAAACATTATTTTTTAATTAATTTTTACTTAAAACAACTAATGTTTATTTTCAAAATTTTTACAGAATTTTTTTTCGAAATTTTTTTTTTTTTCGAAAATTTAAAAATTTTTTTTTCGAAAATTTTGAAGGTATAAAATTAAAAAATATATATTTTTAAATAAAGAATGTTTAAAAACCAACTTCAACTATATTGAAGGGTTTTCAATTTGCAATTTTTTCAAATTAATTCGAAATTTTTTTCATTTTCAAAGTAAAAAACTACAATTTTTTTATTAATTTTTTTAGAATTTTTTTTTTGAAATCTTTGAATTTCGAAAAATTAAAAAAAAAATATTTTTATATTTTTTAATTCAATTATTATTTAAACAACAATTTTAACTACCTCGAAGGTTTCCCATTATTATTTAAATTACACATTTTTTGAATTTTTTTCGAAGTTCTAAAATTTTTAAAACTAAAAACGGTATTTTCATTTTGAAACTTTTTTTCGAAATTTCTGAAATTTTAATTTCTTTGTAATTTTTTAATTTTAGAAATATTAATTTTTTTTCGAAACTTTTTATATTTTGAAATGTTAATTTTTAAATTAAATAAATGTTGCTCAAAAAACTGTTTTAACTATATTGAAGGGTTTTCAATATAATTTCAATTTCTGTAGAAAAAAGAAAGTACAAAATTGTAAAAAAGCAGTTATGACTAGTTATTCATTCTTGCCATAAATAAACTATAAAATATGCTAAACATGTGAGCAATAGGCACACATTTACAGATTTTCACTGAGCGCTGAATTTGCCTGTTTGTTGGGAGGTGTAAAATTCTGCCTATTTTTCATAACTTTTATTGCATATTTGCTTGCTTCATTCACTCGTTGGGATAAAACTGAAACTTACTAAGAATTGTGCTAAATAGATGTTTGGCTAGTTTCGCTATTCACACACGAGTTGGTCAATATGTACATACTTATGTATGTATGTGAACCCCACCTCTGAGCGGTGTGGAGATGAGAAAACTCAAAACAAAAAAAAAAAAAAAAACACATGAATACGGACTATGGCGAAAATTCATATGTACATTAACGCTCATACAAACAGACATATGTACATACATATGTATAGGTGTAATCTGATGCCTTGCAGATTTCTTTTTTTGACACTTAGTCATGCAAAACAAATAAACGTTATTTAGTGAAAAAGTCACGTCACCGAAATTTATGCTGGCGGCGCGAATTTTAGAACATTTCAAGTGAAATTAGACAAGCAGGCATTCGATTTCAAAGTATGAGCTGAAAGAATACCGCTAAAGAGTGAGCATTTAAATTGTGACATTTAACACTCTGAAGAGTTAACAGTTTTATATAAGCTGCAGATGTTATTGACATTTTTGGCATTTAAATTGTAACATTTAACACTCTGTAGAGTTAACAGTTTTATGTAAGCTGCTGATGTTATTGACATTTGGGCATTTAAATTGTAACATTTAACACTCTGTAGAGTTAACAGTTTTATGTAGGCTGCTGATGTTATAGACATTTGGGCATTTAAATTGTAACATTTAACACTCTGTAGAGTTAACAGTTTTTGTTTAAAAATTTTCAAAAAGTTTTGGTTTTCGGTTCGGATAATATAAATTAGTTGTAAAATTGATAATTATTACTAGAAGGACTAATTAACATTTTAATATTTTTTTGGCTTCAAATTTCCAAATTCTTTAATGAGAACAACGTACTACTTTAATAAGCAACGATTTTTCTCAATATAGGGTTTCGAAGTTTTTTGGGATATACCTAAATATTAGAGCGGGTTAATTTGCCAGCAGCAAAAAAAAAACGAAAAAATCGCAAATGCGGGTAATGTTCTATAGATCACTCCGAACAACTTTGCTTAGAGAATATGAGTCTAAAACCGGGTGGGTGAATATTGATGATCTATTAATCGACAAGATTGGACAACTTTATCACATACATATGTCTCATATAGCCGATTATTCAGATTTTTTAAACATTGTCTTAAAAATCGCTAGCTTTTAACCCACATAAGCAATTTTATAGTAAAAGAATCGACCCATTTGGCTAAGTATACACCTCATTTTTTTGTTTTCAGCTTGCATTTATCCCAACAACAACTTTAAGAAGTTTTTCTCTGTAGATTCGAAACTCACTTATATTGAAACCAGCAGAGTTGAAAAGTTGCCACCTGTTTGTAAATTACATATAAGAAAATAAATAATATGATAAATAAACAGACCTATTTTTGTAAAATATTAAACTAAAAAGATTAAGAAAAGGTTTATTTTGAAAAAATAGCGGAAGAGTTGCCACCTGTTACAATTTTTATTCATAATAATGAAGAAATTATTTTATTCAAATTAGCAAACCATAAATATTCGAGAACAATTGCTTTTGGTAATATTTTTAGTAGAGTTGCCAGCTTTTTGGAAATTTTAATTCAAACAAAACATGGAAATATACTCAACATTACATCGTAGGCATCAAACTCAAGGGACTTATGAAATAGTTTTGTCGAAGTTGTTTTTGAAAAAGGTTGCCAGCTGTTGCAAAACTTATTGTTAATGAATTGGCCAACAAAATTCAGTAAAAATGCGATTTTTGGGAATTAAAAGGAACTACTGTATCAGTTATTTAAAATGTTTAATAAAAAAAAAAATAAATAAAAAATGATCTTCCTTTTCTGCTATTATTCAGACCTTAAAAGACAGAAGAAAATACTCTCGACTGAAATATTTTTTTCATTGGATTATCACAGTCTTAAAAATTCAAAAAATTGTTAAGCTTCGTTCTATACAAAAATTAAAAAATTTAACTGAAGAAATTGTATTTTTCATTTTTTTTTTAATAAATTAAACTTATGCCTCTCCACATTGAACTAAATGTTCACCACTCAACCAGTGAAGTTTCACTACTATCGCATGCAATCTTAACTAATCTCACTCTTATCTGTAGCCATATAAGGAGACATAAAGCAGAAGACCTTACATGAAATCATAATTGATTTTATGTTAGTTTATGCCAATAGAGACGGTGTTCTTTGTTTCAAATTTCTATATGAGTATAAATATGTATCAACATTTATGCAAGTATGTGCTTTGACTGAGCAATATATATATCTTATTGCGATAAAATTACACAATTTTTACATTGGAAATCTGTGCCTTCGCCTATACTTTGCCATGCTCGCATTCTGTACTATGGTATACTCTTTGTATTCAACAATTTTTCTAATTGAGTATTGAAACAGAAATATTTTATTTCAATAAAAAGTGAACTTCGACCAATACAATTAGTTGCAGAGAGCAAATGATTCAAATTAATGCTTACAAACACACATTGAGTCTATGCATACCAAACTATTGGTGTACACAGACATATCTACAATTATTATATTATATTATACATACATATGTATGTGCAGAAGAAAGTGCGGCATACGCCCAATGAAAAACGCGCGCGCATTAGAAGAACTGCAAACACTTGACAACATCCAGTTCGAATTGCTGGAATTGTTTTCATTACTTGACAATCAGTCAATACAAACAAAAGCAAGAAAAAACCTTAGCCAGAGTTATAATACCCTTCACAGCTGCATTTTCTAGAGCATAAAAAGGTTTAGAAAGGTGTTTATATTGATTTTCAACGTACAGTTTGTATGACAGCTATATGAAAATTTGCTGCGATCTGAACAATTCTTTCATAGATTGTACGGTTATCTTAGGCAACATTCCACGCCAAATTTCATGAAGGTATCTTGCCAAATACAAAAGTTTTTCATATAAGGACTTGAATTTGATTGGTCAGTTTGTATGATAGCTATATGAAATATTGATCCAATCTGAACAATTTATTCAGAGTTTGTAGGGTTACTTTGGAAAATAGTCCATGCCAAATTTTGTAAAAATATCTCCTCAAACAAAAAAGTTTTCCATACAAGCACTTTACGCTGAACATTCAGTTTGTATGACAACTATATGCTATAGTGGTCCGATATCGGTAGTTCCGACAAATGAGAATGTTCTGGAGAATAAAAAGACTTGTGCAAAATTTCAGAACAATATTTCAAGAACTGAGGAACTAGATCGCATAAATACAGTTGGCTAAATCGTCAAATGTTCAGTGTATAACAACAAATGTAGACAGACATACATGCATATGTGTTCAATTAAAACACATAACAGTTTGTATATTTGTTAGTATATTGCAGCAGTGGCTAACACATGCCGAATTCCGTCTAGTTTGTTTCATAATTGACTATATGTACTTTAAGAGATTTTTTTCTAAGCAACAACTTTCAATTACAGTGGTGGCGCTTATCTGGAGTTCTGGTATCGGCATCACCGCAGGAGCACATCGTCTCTGGTCACACAAGTCTTACAACGCTTCCATGCCATTGCGTATCTTGTTGGCGTTTCTGTTCACGATCGCCGGTCAGGTGCGTATCCTAGTATACTTTACCACATTATGAATTATTTAATATCAACTCTATATACAGCGTGATGCCTACACCTGGGCGTTGGACCATAGGATACATCACAAGTTCTCGGAAACCGATGCCGATCCCCACAATGCGCATCGTGGCTTCTTCTTCTCACATGTTGGTTGGCTCTTCTTGACGCCACATCCTAAAGTGGAAGAAAAACGCAAAGTGATCGACATGTCAGATTTGCAGAATGACAGGGTGGTGATGTTCCAACACAAATACTATATACCGTTATTTACACTCTTCTCAATTGGGTTGCCTGTGTTTTTACCTTGGTATTGCTGGAATGAGAATTTATGGATTTCATTTTGGATCAACTTTAATATGCGCTTTACCAGCACACTGAATGCGGCGTTCTTCGTCAACAGTGTGGCCCATATGTGGGGCAAAAAACCTTATGATAAGTAAGTTGCGTTTGCTTATGGAAAACACAATTGTTTGCCGCAATTTACAATTAATTTATTTATTAATTTTTTTTTTCAGGAACATCAGCCCCGTTGAAAGCCCTATCGTCTCGTTCTTGGCGTTAGGCGAGGGCTGGCATAATTATCATCACGTTTTCCCTTGGGACTACAAGACCGGCGAGTTCGGCAACTACAAATTGAATATAACAACAGCGTTTATTGATTTCTGTGCGAAAATCGGTTGGGCCAGTGGAAGTGAGTTTTGACACCTTTATATATAAAAGGGTTTATTGAAACCATTTTTCTGATCGTTATGCTTGAGCTCTGCTATTTAAATTTAAGGAAACTAGTTGAATTCAAAATGAAGATAAGCGATATAACCTCCTATGCCACTTTTGGGATTTATACCAGTTTTATACCAGCTTTATACCACTTTGTTCGATTCGCTCCTTTTCAAAACTTGGAGAATGTAAGACGGCTATGTAGTATTTAACAAGTTATTTCTAAGTAAAAAATTGGATCGTTCTTGAAATTAAGAAAGTGTTAATCTTCTTCTTAATTGGCATAGACACCGCTTACGCGATTATAGCCGAGTTCACAACAGCGCGGTAGTCGTTTCTTCTTTTCGCTACGTGGCGCCAATTGGATATTCCAAACGAAGCCGGACCCGTCTCCAACTGGTCCTTCCAGCGCAGTGGAGGTCTTCCTCTTCCTCTGCTTCGCTCAAGCCATATTAACCTTAGACAAATTTAATCTTTCAGCAATGATTTGTTATTCGACGATTCGACCAATGACTTTATTTTATCCTTATTGGCCTCAAGAGTCCCTCCTCCGTTCGGTGAACAAATCTACTCTGTACACATCACATAATTTTTGTCTTGCTTCAACTTCGAGTTCACAAAAAATCTTGCCAACCGACTTCAAAAACATAGTTTCGGTTTTAAAGACGTCGCACTTAGCTTAGCCTTGCCTCGAGCGCACAAGTTCTCAAGACTGTGTCTCCGAAACTGTTACTCGGATCAACTTCAAAATTTAGTACAATATTCTAGCGGAGTTGTAGAATTTAATAAAGCAATAAAAAATCGATTTCCTGAAACCCGTAAAGCTATGTTAAGCTTAAGAAAAGAAGTCCAACTAATTTATTTTCGTAACGTTTTTGTTTTTAATTTTTGTAATACAACTCTATCAGTTAGTTTTTGAAATTTCAAAATCGTGTAGTTTTTTAATGATTTCTGACTTCTTTTGCAATTTCCTATTTATTGTACTTTAGTGCCTCGACATAACTGAAGGAATGTATAGAAGAGTTTAAATCTAGTTATTTTATTTTTAGATAAACATTTTCCATTTCCATTTTTTTTCCAGGAAAATCCGTCTCACCGGATATGATTACACGGCGCGCTGCCAAGTGTGGCGACGGAACACGCTTTCTCACCGACGAATTCGCCCATAAGGATCAAGTTTGGGGTTATGGTGATCGCGATATACCAAAGGAAGATGCCATTGAATTGGCCAAAATGAAATGAGTATTTCAGATAACTACACTACAACTACAACTACACAGTGAAAGTTTGTAAATTGAGGCTCTTCAATAAGTTTGTATTAACTTCAACATTCGTTCAAATTCTTAGGTCATTTAGACTAAGCTTTAAACTTAAGCTTCATTCACAATTTGTGCCTGCAATGTGAAACGTGCGTAAATGTTTTTTAATATATTTAATATTATATACATATATATATAAGTACATACATGTAATTAAATATTGAACATTGTCTATATGAAAAGTTAATTTGTCTAGTATGTAAAAGTGCTCCTCCTAATTAAAATTTAACGGTTTCCTCATGAATTTTGGAAAATAAGAGTGAAATTGCCGCAATACACTACCAAAGCGATTATAATATATAAATACTAAATAAATAAAGAAAAAGAAAATAAAAATAAAAAGGTTTTCCTTCAGTCAGTGTTCTTTTTTTTTAATTTAATGCTTGAGGTGCATGCCCTCTTTTATATAGCAGTATTTACAGTTAGTACGAGTGCGTTTCTAATTATGCCCGGCTCCTATGAATACTTAAGTTATGCATTAGTTGCCATAAAAGCGAATTTTAAATCAATTTTATTGGAAAATTTTTATTATCTTTAAGTAAGGTTAGTATATAGCGCTTATATACTATATTTTTGTACAAAATTACATATGCATATAAGCTGTGGTGTTTTGAAAAACGGTTTTCTATTTTTGTATCAAGGAAGTTCCTTTAGTTGAGTTTGTGACAGCACGCGCAGTGGTTGACCGGCCGTATCCGATCCGCAAATATACAGAGTAAAGAATATTCTGAGATTTTTTGTTTGGTGTTAAATTTCCTATAAAAGGAGTAATTGAACTTTTTGATTGTTTTCGATTTTTTGTTTTTGAAAAATATGTAAAATTAAATTGATGGCATATTTCAAGCTGAGATTTATTATTATTTTTAATTTAAATAGTGCAATAAAATAAAAAAAACTATAAGGTTTTGAGATAAAAATTATGACCAAATTTTGTCAAAAAATATATTTTTCTGTACATCTAAGTCCTAAAAATCAAGTTCTGACAAATGTTTTACTAGCTTGTAAATTTTCTTAAAATAAAAAAAAAATGTGTGATTTTATCGAGATAACCCTTGCTTTGTTTGTAGTATTTTTCCTATAAAAAACGGAATAAGTTCAACTTGAAGCTTATAAAGGATATATTTGGTACCGATGTTGTAATATTGGAATCTTTCTGTGTTATAATCTTAATGTTTTTTGAGTTTGCGGTTGTACAAATATACAGTTATATAAAAAATAGGGCTGGCTATTGATCTTAATTTTTTGATAGAGTCACAAATGAATGTTGTAGGGTACAAAATTCTAGAACTACTAACAAAACATAAATAAATTTAAATAATATAAAATAAAACAAAATAAACTGAAATAAAATAAAATAAATAAAATGAAATAAAATAAAATAAATAAAATAAAATAAAATAAAATAAAATAAAATAAAATAAAATGAAATAAAATAAAATAATATTAAGTAAAATAAAATAAAATAAAATAAATGAAATAAAATAGAATAAAATGAAATAAAATAAAATAGAATAAAATAAAATAAGTAAAATAAAAAAATAAAACAAAATAAATAAAATAAAATAAAATAAAATAAAATAAATTAAATGAAATAAAATAAAATAAAATAAAATAAAATAAAATAAAATAAATTAAATGAAATAAAATAAAATAAAATAAAATAAAATAAAATAAAATAAAACAAAATAAAATAAAATGAAACAAAATAAAATGAAATAAATAAAATAAAATAAAATGAAATAAAGTAAAATAAAATAAATAAAATAAAATAAAGTAAAATAAAATAAAATAAAATAAAATAAAATAAAATAAAATAAAATAAAATAAAATAAAATAAAATAAAGTAAAATAAAATAAAATAAAATAAAATAAAATAAAATAAAATAAAATAAAATAAAATAAAATAAAATAAAATAAAATAAAATAAAATAAAATAAAATAAAGTAAAATAAAATAAAATAAAATAAAATAAAATAAAATAAAATAAAACAAAATAAAATAAAATAAAATAAATAAAATAAAATAAAATTAAATAAAATAAAATAAAATAAAATAAAATAAAATAAAATAAAATAAAATAAAATAAAATAAAATAAAATAAAATAAAATAAAATAAAATAAATAAAATAAAATAAGATAAAATAGAATACAATGAAATAAAATAAATAAAATAAAATTAAATAAAAAAAATAAAATAAAATAAAATAAAATAAAATAAAATAAAATGAAGTGAAATAAAATAAATAAAATGAAATAAAATAAAGTAAAATGAAGTGAAATAAAATAAATAAAATAAAATGAAATAAAATAAAGTAAAATGAAGTGAAATAAAAAAAAATAAAATAAAGTAAAAAAAAATGAAATAAAATAAAATAAAACAAAATAAATTGAAATAAATTAAATTAAATTACATCAAATAAATTATCGTAAATTAAATTGAACCAGAAAATAAAAAATATATATTAAATAATAAGATAAAATATTAAAGAAAATATTAATAAAAAATAGAAAAAATCCACAAATTGACAAAGGCCTGCTTTCTACAAAGAAAACAAGAAAAAACGTTAACTTCGGTTACACCAAACTATAGAACCCTTCCCTTACAAGAAATGTGAGTGGTTAGTTTGTATGGGAGATATGTGCTATATGACTCGAACTGAACTGTTATTTACATATTGCACCGTTGCCTTGAACAATAACCCATGCCAAATTTGATGTTGATATCTAGTCAAATGAAAAATTTTTCTAAGCAAGCACTTGATTCCGATCTTTCAGTTTGTAAGCCAGCTAATATGCTATAGTAGTACGAACCGTACCGACAAAAATGGTCTATACAATTTTTCGATTAAATTAAGTGCTTACGAAATATTTGTCATCGAAAATCAAAAAAAAATAAAACTAATAAAAAATTATTTTTTTAAATAAAAGAATACAGAATAAAATAAAAATATGTTTGTTCATTGAGTTATAAAATTCATAAAAAACAAAAATTTAGTTTCTTTAAAATAAAATAAAATAAAATACGATAAAAAAATTAAATAAATAAAATAAAATAAGAGAAAATAAAATAAAAAAAATTAAATAAATAACATAAAATAAATTGAAATAAATTAAATTAAATTCAATTAAATAAATAAAAAAAAAAAATAAATAAAATAAAATAAAATAAAATAAAATAAAATAAAATAAAATAAAATGAAATAAATAAAATTAAATAAATTGAAATAAATAAAATTAAATTAAAATTACATCAAATAAATTGCCGTAATTTAAATTGAACCAACAAAAAAAAAATTATATTAAATTATTAACTGCAACTCTTAAAAATATTTAAATTTTAACGATTAATATCTTTTAAAGAGTTATGTTTACGAAAAAATCATTATTAATCGGTATGTTAGAACTATATGAAGAGCATTCAATTTCCTACAAAATACACAAACCGAAATATTTTTTTAAGTAGTTAGAAGCGATATACATAAATTTTTTTCGATCTGATAATAAGGAAAAAAATATAAAACCTTAAGGAGGAAGACTTTGCAATTTAGAGGTCATACTTCCATAGCCTTACTTATAACGGGTGATTTTTTTGAGGTTAGGATTTTCATGCAGTAGTATTTGACAGATCACGTGGGATGTCAGACATGGTGTCAAAGAGAAAGATGCTCAGTATGCTTTGACATTTCATCATGAATAGACTTACTAACGAGCAACGCTTGCAAATCATTGAATTTTATTACCAAAATCAGTGTTCGGTTCGAAATGTGTTTCGCGTCCGTGTCCGATGAGCGATGAGGCTCATTTCTGGTTGAATGGCTACGTAAATAAGCAAAATTGCCGCATTTGGGGTGAAGAGCAACCAGAAGCCGTTCAAGAACTGCCAATGCATCCCGAAAAATGCACTGTTTGGTGTGGTTTGTACGCTGGTGGAATCATTGGACCGTATTTTTTCAAAGATGCTGTTGGACGCAACGTTACGGTGAATGGCGATCGCTATCGTTCGATGCTAACAAACTTTTTGTTGCCAAAAATGTAAGAACTGAACTTGGTTGACATGTGGTTTCAACAAGATGGCGCTACATGCCACACAGCTCGCGATTCTATGGCCATTTTGAGGGAAAACTTCGGACAACAATTAATCTCAAGAAATGGACCCGTAAGTTGGCCACCAAGATCATGCGATTTAACGCCTTTAGACTATTTTTTGTGGGGCTACGTCAAGTCTAAAGTCTACAGAAATAAGCCAGCAACTATTCCAGCTTTGGAAGACAACATTTCCGAAGAAATTCGGGCTATTCCGGCCGAAATGCTCGAAAAAGTTGCCCAAAATTGGACTTTCCGAATGGACCACCTAAGACGCAGCCGCGGTCAACATTTAAATGAAATTATCTTCAAAAAGTAAATGTCATGAACCAATCTAACGTTTCAAATAAAGAACCGATGAGATTTTGCAAATTTTATGCGTTTTTTTTTTTAAAAAAGTTATCAAGCTCTTAAAAAATCACCCGTTAGGTGTCCATAAACCAATTCTTGAGAGTACCAAGCAACAAAAAAAAAAAACATTCGTTTTTTGACCTACCCTAATAGTCATATATATCTCAAATATCTGATGCTTCTTTCTGAGTGTTATAGACATTGTGGCAATGTTAATATACCTTGTTCTGGTTATAGAAAATTAGTTATTATTGCGCACTACACTGAGAATAAATATTTTGGTACAATTTTGATACTCAAACCTCAAGTAATATTCCTTGTCTAAAAAATCTTTTTATTAAACTATATAAGTATGTACATATTTTTTTGTATTAAAAAAAGCATATTTTTAGAAACTGCAACTTTTTTACTTTACTTTTCAATATCTATACAATAAACCAGCTGAAAAAATCAAATACCAGTATTTTTAATTCTTTTTATATTTAACACAAAAGATATTTTGAAAATGGAAACTCAAAGCAATGTCGCTAGCAATGGCGAAATCCAACAACAACAGCAGCAAACACAGCCATTGACGTCGGCGGACACAACTAAGGAACGCATTAAACGTGAAGCGAGCTGGCCTTTCGTGCTATTTTACATACATTTGAATATACTTGGACTCTATGGAATCTTCATAATGTTTACGAACGCCTCATTGCTGACAATTTTATTCAGTAAGTTCAATCAGAATCGACAAAAGGTTCATAAGTCAACGGCAGTGTGTTTTGTATGCTCCATATGTGTATGTATGTATAAATATATGATTGTGTTTATGTGTGTATGTGTATTTAAGGGCTGTACATATATAATCCAACCTTGGTTGATTTGTTGGATCATGTAACTATAATACTTTTTTCTAATAAATTTTAGCCTTCACTTTGACTTTTCTGGGAATATTGGGTGCAACGGCTGGCGCTCATCGCCTTTGGGCTCATCAAACATACACAGCCAGCACGTCACTAAGAGTTTTCTTGATGCTGTGCCAAACCATAGCTGGACAGGTAAGTGTTTTATGTTGGTAACGTAGTATTATTCCTACGAATTGTTGCGCTTGACCATTGGAAAAACATCAAGCTTGGAAAAATCGTTTTTTTACATTCTTGACATTATCCTCTAACAATTTTAAGTTGCTACGGCAAATAGTTTTAGAAATATGAGCGTATTTGTACGAATTTCTTAATTTAGTATAATCGGCTCGCAAAACTGACTTTAAAAACTTTTTTTAAGGAAACGGTGTTTTCAGAATCGGCAGACAAAACTCTTTCGAAAGGACTGAACCGATCGACATGACCTTCTTAGATGTATTGCCAAGTATTGATACGAGATATACGATTTTTTGTACTTTAAAGTTTGTTAGCCACTCTGAAGTGAAAATTAAAAAAACGACTTTTTTATACAAAAAAAAATTTGACTGCTCTTCGAAAATTACCCGCACTCATCTATAGTAATGATAAATTTTCATGGTTTTTGGAGCCTAGATAATTTTAAGCAGAAAACTCTGTCTTATTGCCAGACTCCTTTTTCCTCAGATCGCTTACACTTCAAAATTGTTTTTAAATATTACTAAACCCTCATGTACACCCTGTAGCTGGTCTGAGTTAACGAAGTGAATGTTAAGTCAAAAATTCAATGCGGTGGTTGTCTTCACTAAACTGAACGAAATAAACGCCTAAAATCGTAAATTTATTTTTACGCTCTTAACATCCGGTATTAATTTTACGATCTCAGACAAACTTTTGACAATTTTTAATTTTTACGCACTTTACTAAACCTCACAGGGCCCTATCTATAGATGGGTACAAACGCATCGCCTACATCATCAGAAATTTCGTCAAGAAGATGACCCTTTCTACAGCGCACGTGGCTTCATGGCCGCACAAGTGAACGCACAAATCATGAGTTACACACGGGAACAACAACAATTGCTCAGTCAAGTCGATATGTCTGATATCGAACAGGATAAGGTGGTTATGTTTCAAAAAAAGTTAGTACTCCACAAAATGTTTAGAACGACCCTAATAGATAACTATTAATAATACTAAAATTAAAAATATTGAATTCCCTCCAGGTATTACTGGGTACTCTACTTCTTCCTGCACGTTTTGCTGCCAGTCAATGCACCGCTTGAGTATTGGGGCGATTCAATTGCCGCAGCCACCTTTGTGGCCTTCTCGCTGCGTTATCTCATCGTTTTGAATGTTTGTTGGCTTATTAATTCGGCACATTTCATTTGGGGTTTGGACAAGAACTACAAGCCCTCCGATTCGAATAGTGTGTTCTTCATTGCAAAGAGCTATTGGCCGCAATATCATTATCTGTTGCCCAACGACTATCAGAGCGGAGAGTTCGGCGATTATAGCAGTGACTTCGTAACGGCAATGATACGTGTGTTTGCAGCGCTCGACATGGCAACGGATCTGCGCACCATAAGTTCGGTGGCTGTGCGCAAAGGTTTGACTACCGCCGTGGAGACGGGACGTCCAATTGTCGAGTGCATTCAGGAACACGCAACCGAAGAGTTGAAGGAAATGCCGAAAAATCATTTCTTAAACCGCGATCGTTTCATGTAAACTATAATTAATTCATTCTGTATTCGAATATAGCATTATTAGTCGAATCATAGTAATACGTTATATAGAAATTATGTAATCCATTTTTACAATTTTTACAAAAGACTTTAATAACCCTACAAAAATTTTCAAACTAAAATTATTCCGAATAAATATCATTAATTAAAGCAGTTTATTAAAATTTTATCCGATATTAAATAATAAATTGCCAGATTTTATTGTAAGTTCCTTTAAAAAATACGGACATAATTGTAGAAGCTAGTTCTTTACTTAATGCAGACACTGACCTGTTTTTTAAGGTGATAACCACTTAAATATAGTTTAAGGTATTTATATTGACCCAGCACCTTTCCCGTGAAAGCATTAGACAGTTAGAAGAATTTTAAGACCTAGTACACTATAACTAAGCTTCGACAGAGGTTTATGAAGGCAACGTTAATGTCATAATTGCATCTTCCGCGATTACTAAGTTGAATATATAAGACGAATTGTTGGATAAAAACTCTCCAGCTCTGCAAATATTCAGTGTTCTTCTTCTTTACTGGCGTAGACACCGCTTACGCGATTATAGCCGAGTCAACAACAGCGCGCCAGTCGTTTCTTCTCTTCGCTACGTGGCGCCAATTGGATATTCCAAGCGAGTCCAGGTCCTTCTCCACTTGGTTCTTCCAACGGAGTGGAGATCTTCCTCTTCCTCTGCTTCCCCCGGCGGGTACAGCGTCGAATACTTTCAGAGCTGGAGTGTTTTCGTCCAACCGGACAACATGACCTAGCCAGTGTAGCCGTTGTCTTTTAATTCGCAGAACTATGTCAATGTCGACGTATATCTCGTACAGCTCATCGTTCCATCGATTGCGATATTCGCCGTGGCCAACGCGCAAAGGACCAGAACTTTTCTCTCGAAAACTCGCAACGTCGACTCATCCGTTGTTGACATCGTCCAAGCCTCTGCACCATATAGCAGGACGGAAATTATGAGCGACTTTTTTTTTTTGGTTAGATCGCCGAAATAACAGCCCTTGGTCGGATGAAAGCCGAGTCAATTCCGGTGCGTAGAACCGGCTGTTGAATTATGAGCGACTTACAGAGTTTGGTTTTTCTTTGTCGAGAGAGGACTTTGGAAGTATTCAGTGTTAGTTAGTCTTAATTCTAAATTCTGAACGCTTGATATACTTGAACCAGCAATACTCCAAATTCTTTAAACCGTCTGAAGAACACTTTTTCCAGAAGTTGTTTGAAATCGCTTCTTTTTCTAAGCTAAATGAGGTAGTTATTTTTTCGAACTTGGCACCGAATATTTATAATACCTGAAGATGATGAAGGCTGTTTAGACTTTTCCTTGGTTTCTGGTGTATACCGTTAGATCCATGTTTCGGCGACGGTCATGTATGCAACGCAGAAACTCGTCTTTTTAAGTACCGTCAAACATTGCTATGAAGTGATCTCACAGTATCGCCAACTTTCATATACGGTCAATATCTTATGAACGCCGTGGTTTCTTGAGATATCCATGGTCTCAGCTACATATTTTGCATACCCTAAATCGGCGGTCTGAACATATATTATTGTGGAATTTTGTCGCGTATGATCCTTAGAAGTTTTACTTTTTTTATTACCTGGAATCGGGTCATCAAAAACTGATGTACGAGCAACTTGAAACTCGTTAAGCAATCGCCGTATTTTGCTATCAAGCGCCCTTTAATTTTACTGCGAAGTTTCCGTTACAAATGCAAGAATTAAATTCTTTTTTCATTTTGCTAAAATTTGCGGACTTATCTGAGGTCTTTGCTATTGCGAAAGCCGCGGAGTTGTCCTTTAACGCACCTGCAGGCAATTCCAGAGTCAACATCTACGTAGTCAGTCAAGTTACAATCAAAGCAGTAATCTCGTATCACATATCGGCCAGAAGTGTCTGGGGAAGCAGAAGGCTCCACTGCAAGTGTTGACAGAAGTAAGCAACCGTACTTCTACTGGGTAACATGTCACAAAGGCCTCGAGTGCAATAAAATAGTGGACGAGATTGTCAAGAATGGCGTATACCCGTGATGAACATTGAGAAAGTCATGCATTTTTGATACGACGAACTGGATAGAAGCATGGTAAAGAAAATCGAAACCCGATGGAACGAACTACCAGGGTGCAAAACTGCAAAAGTCATGTACAAAACTGTAGATCGGAAGTACACAAAATTCCCATTGACACTCGATAGGAGAGACTGCAGAAACATGATCGGAGTTCCAACTGATCACAGTCTGCTGACGACACACGACCGCAGTACGGGACCGACAGATCGAGAAGACTGCAGGAAATGACTGGATCAAAACACCAGGGAAACAATGGAGCATCGTTCTGTGCAGTTGTCCGCATTTGTAAAACAATGCTGAAAGCAGCTGGGATCTCCACGGTATGATACACAGGAAGAGTTATCGATAGTAAGCACAGTCTGTTGAAATACGCGACGATCCCAAAGGATGACTACGCCTCATTTGTCGAAACCGCTGATGTCGCACCATTCTAGAAATTAGCTGCCATACAAACGGAGCAATAAAAATAACATTTTTAATATTTCATAAGTTTTGATCTGTAAAACGACACCGACACAGACGTCACACTTCGACAACAACACGCTTTACGAACTGCATGTTTGCCCAACCACAACGCAAAGCGAAGTCAAGGCCAAAAGGTACAAAAATTAAACAAAGGTTGGACCGATATTTGCTCACGAAATTTCCAAACGTTGTTGTTTGTACATACTTAAAACGACTTATTAAGACAGAAGAGTAAAAATTTCATCATAAGACACCGAGAAAATAAGACGTGCCTATTTTCATACACGAACTCATTTCCAGTCTTTATTTAGTTTCTTTTCGTATTTTAGTCACAGAGTTTAAAAACAAACAGAATCGGCACATTTACCATGAAACGCTCAGAAGTAGTGTGGCGCTGGGCAATGACGGGTTCAAGCGCAAATAAAGCGCGTAAGTAAGCATGCTGAGTGAGCACACATTTTCATACATACTGCTTGATGAACACATCTACGTCAATATGTATGTGTAAAAGTCAATCAAAAATATGAAAAATGCGCTCGTCAACAGACGGTCGTATAATGTCAATACTCGAATTCCCACAAATTGATTTGACTTCGAGTGTTTATACATAGCACAATAACCTAGTACTCATTCAACGAGCGGATACGCACTCACACACACGCGCAAATGTGTATTTGTTTACTAATGCAATTAGATAAATCAATTAGATTTTGCAATTAACTCAATCGTCCCGCCGCCATGAAAGTATGCAAAGTAAGTGAATTGATAAGGTGCGAATTGGAAAATACTCGTCATCTGTCGTTTGTCGTCCGTCCTCCGTCGTCCGCCGTTGGTTGTGCGTATCGGTCGCCCGGCCATTCAAAGAGCGAAAGAGCACTCCAACATAATGAATGCATCAGTGTGAAGAGTTTAATTCACGCCTCTTTCAATATCCCATCATACTTGACACTTTGCATTTGAGAAATTAATTTGCGGCTGATTAGCACTTGCATTTTCAAAATCAAACATTTGATGCATGCTTTATTGCTTACTTTATGCAGCCACAATGCTTCATGTGTCTCAAATGTGTGTCTGTGTGCGTGTTTGTGTGCGCATCGGAGTGTTGGTGCTAACTGTGGCTGCTGTGTTTGTTTAATTTTACGCAAAGTTATTAGAAATTATCACAAAGTCAGCAATGTTTACCAAACTAAATGAGTGTGCCAATATTTGATGTCACCATAAAGTAGCATGGCTTGGCTGGGGATACAGTGAATTTGTTGGCATGATAAGCATAAGGTGTGTACCCACAATGTTTACTTCATAAAGAATTCACTAGAAAGGCTTTTTATGTTGCCGTGACAACTCAGCGATTAGTTATGAGTTCGGATTGCTTTATTTTTATTGTTGGTACTGTATTCTACTAAAATTTTATATAGAGTAAGAAGGTGAACTTTTACCGTACGTTGAGACGTCAGAACAACGGTAAAGTTCTGGAATATCGCATTTGAGACGAAGCACTCTCTACTACACTATTTTATCTATATTTTATTAGAACATAACAGCATAGAAATTGCTGAAAAAACATCTTAGATATTGAGAGATTCGATTTACTTAGTTGCTTTAACATATTGTCTGAGCACGCGTCAAAGGTGGACCCCAAAGAGCTCAAAGCAAAGAAAGTTAAGTTAGTTTTTCTGCGAAACTCCAAGCCAAACAGCTAAATATATGAACACTGCTTATGTTCCTGACACTGTAAGAGCTCATCACGCATAATTTTGGTTTCGCCGATTTCGTTACGGTAGTCTTAATGTTAAAAATGCACCACTCTTTGGAAAACCAAATCGATAAATTAATGGAAAAATAATGGGAATAACGCAAAACAACTCAAACCTAAAACCTAAAACCAAATTTCTAACTACCAATCGCTACTTTTCTGAAGGGGTTACATGGGTTTCACAGTTTCAAAAAATCGAAAATTTTTGTTTTGTCTTATTAAATTCTATAACATTTCTAGAATATTGTCCTAAATTTTCAAGTTGATCCGACTAATAGTTTCGGAGAACTTGTGCGTTTACAGCTAGCTAGGCTAACTGCGCCGTCTTTAAACGCGTTTTTCTCAAAACTATCTTTTCAAAACTCTCAACCAATATTGATGAAATTTTACACAGATCTTCGAGATATCATTTACAAGGTCGTGAACAAAGGATTCTGTTTTTTTTTTAATTACAACTACAAAAAAATGTCGAGAAATTTTCATCAAAATTTGCATTTTTTTATAAAATCGTCTGCCAAAATTTCAATTTTCATTTTTTTTTCGTTCGTCCAATACCTGGTTTATTGTCTTTACTAAAACACGTACTTTTTATTTTTATTTCTGATGATCCTGAAAGAAGTTCTGCTGACAACGCGAATGCACATTTTTTCCGAGGGACTGCCGGAAATGGCGTCGTAATGACTGCCATTTTGATATTTTTTTTTGAAAATTTTACAAAATGTGTATTAAATACGAGTCTTTTAAATAAAAAAAATTTCATTAATATATTAAATTTTTTTTATGTAAAAAAAAATTACTGAAAAAAAGCCGTTTTTGCCCAAGGAAACCCATGTAACCCCTGAAGCGGATGGCAATTCGTCACGAAAAGTCGATCGCTTACGGCAACGTCTGGCGACAGGATTGACGACTGGGTAGGATGTACCATTTGTTCAGTGGGATTGGAAATGTATCATCGACCATGAGCTGCTTCCCAGCGGTCAAACTCGTAATTCAGAGCAGTACTGTCAGCAATTCGATCGCCTAAAGGAAGCAATAGCCGAGAAGCGGCCAGCTTTGGCCAAAAGAAGAGGAATTGTATCTCATCACATCGTTAGTGAAACGCCAAAATTTGCAGAAAATTGGTTTGGATGTTCTTATGAATCCAAATTCTAGTTCGAACCTGATTCTAAGTGATTACTATCTGTTGCTGTCTATGACGAATGATTTTACCGATAAAAAATTCGTCTCAAGAGAAGTTTATGAAAAAAGGCAGATCCAGTTTTTTGCCAAAAGAAAGAAGGGTTTTTGTGAGAGTAGCATTATTAAGTAAGTTCTTTATGATAGATACATTTTCGAAAACTTGCTCTATATAGCAGTGGCTGACACTTAAATTTAAATGTTTTTTGAAGTAATTTTGAGTAGTCATTATACTATTTTGTGGGTAGAGGTGACTAGCTGAATGAGAGTGAATTTCTTCAAAGATGGATGATGGGTGGGGGATTGTACTGTCGTAAATTCTCCCATAGTTGGAAAAGGGGTGATAATTGTTTGTCGTAAACAAGTGATTTTGATTGGTACAAATTATTCAAAGAGATCGGGTCAATAAAATAAAGGAAGGTGCTTGAGAATCTACGATTAACAGTCAGAGATCTTACTGGCATTGTTGGAATATCGGATTCGAAAGGATCAGTGAAAATCATTTTGAAAAATCATAAGTAAAGTAAAAGCACGATTGGTTTCAAAATCATTCCATTTTTTCGAAAACCAGCGTCGTACTAACGTCTGTGAAACAACGCTTTCGGGACTATCAGGATGTCATGAAACGTATTATTACTAACGATGAGTTCCGGATCTATGCTTACGATTCGGAAACAGACGACCAATTGGCTGAATATAGTGGCAAAGATGAGCCAAAGCCGAAAACCATGTCAAAATAGGTCAAAAAATCGAGGTTATATTGGTACCTCGATAATCGAGGTATGGCTCTCTCCGAATTCTTTCCGACCGGCCAAACTGTCAAGAGAGAATACTATTTGAGTGTTATTCGTCGTTTGCGCGAAGCTAATCGTAAAAAGAGACCGGAATTATGGGCCGACAACGCTTGGTTTTTGCACCGTCGCATACTGCATTGATTCTTCGTGAGTTTTTCGCCAACTTTTCAATCAACATCGCGCCGCAATCACCGTATTCGTTGGATTTAGCCCCGTGTGACTTCTGGCTATTCAACAAGCTCAAACGACTGGTCCGGGGAAAGCGTTTTGAGACAAATGAAGACACGGAAAGTGAATCGCTACGCGCATTGAAGGCTATTCCCAAAATTGACTTAACAACTGTTTCGAGGATTGGGGAAAATTTTGGTACAAGTGTATTGTGGCCAAGGAAGATTACTTTGACTGGGAAGATATAGATTTTGAGGAATTTATTAAGAATTTAAAAATTGGGAACAAAGTCTTACTACGGTTTGGCCAATAATAGAACCTAACTAATATCGTAAACCTCTTTATTTATTTTTTCAATATTTTTGACGTAATTTATATATTTGCACAAATTAAGTTTATGACTCTCAGCTTTACTTTTTTCCTATTTTTTTATTTTGTAGTAATTACATTTTGATCACTAAATTCTTAGAATTCATTCATTGTGTAAAATATGTATATACGAGGAGGAAAAAGGAAGAAGAAATTAACAAAAGAAACTTTAGAAATAATACACGGAACTATTCTACAGATGTACCTTACTTACTTTTTATCACTTGATATGTCTAATTACATACATATGTGTAGGTAGGTAAGTAGACCATGTATGTTTAACTAACGAGAATGTAATTAGAGCTTAACGAAGCTTCACCAAGCTTAACCTCTACAATATTTTGTTTGAAGGTTAACACTTAATTTGGAGACGATGTGTGCAATTTTTAGATGAAATTCATTTTTAATGATTTAGAAAGATTTTCAAATTCAAAGAAAAATAAAATAAAATAAAATACTAATTTATATTGGACTGATTTGGATGGATAAATATATGGAATTAATTATTTTTAAATAACGGGTGATTTTTTTGAGGTTAGGATTTTCATGCAGTAGTATTTGACAGATCACGTGGGATGTCAGACATGGTGTCAAAGAGAAAGATGCTCAGTATGCTTTGACATTTCATCATGAATAGACTTACTAACGAGCAACGCTTGCAAATCATTGAATTTTATTACCAAAATCAGTGTTCGGTTCGAAATGTGTTTCGCGTCCGTGTCCGATGAGCGATGAGGCTCATTTCTGGTTGAATGGCTACGTAAATAAGCAAAATTGCCGCATTTGGGGTGAAGAGCAACCAGAAGCCGTTCAAGAACTGCCCATGCATCCCGAAAAATGCACTGTTTGGTGTGGTTTGTACGCTGGTGGAATCATTGGACCGTATTTTTTCAAAGATGCTGTTGGACGCAACGTTACGGTGAATGGCGATCGCTATCGTTCGATGCTAACAAACTTTTTGTTGCCAAAAATGGAAGAACTGAACTTGGTTGACATGTGGTTTCAACAAGATAGCGCTACATGCCACACAGCTCGCGATTCTATGGCCATTTTGAGGGAAAACTTCGGACAACAATTCATCTCAAGAAATGGACCCGTAAGTTGGCCACCAAGATCATGCGATTTAACGCCTTTAGACTATTTTTTGTGGGGCTACGTCAAGTCTAAAGTCTACAGAAATAAGCCAGCAACTATTCCAGCTTTGGAAGACAACATTTCCGAAGAAATTCGGGCTATTCCGGCCGAAATGCTCGAAAAAGTTGCCCAAAATTGGACTTTCCGAATGGACCACCTAAGACGCAGCCGCGGTCAACATTTAAATGAAATTATCTTCAAAAAGTAAATGTCATGAACCAATCTAACGTTTCAAATAAAGAACCGATGAGATTTTGCAAATTTTATGCGTTTTTTTTTTTTAAAAAGTTATCAAGCTCTTAAAAAATCACCCGTTACTTACGGCTAGATGGCGTTGCTAGTGATTTTTTATGATGTTCATTAAGAAATAATATTTCCACACATATGAATTAAATCTGGATATTCGTTATGGGTGGTGGAAATTTTTCTTTTGGTTACTTTCTGTTTCACACTGTGCTATTAAGTCTCTATCTAAGTGAATAAGAATTGCATTAAAGTTCTCTAAAAGCCTTTGAGCACGCGCAATCAAATGTCATAACATATTTTAAAAATTTCCAAAACTTAATTTTAAAACAGTCATTTGATCCATGCGATGCCATTGTGAAACAGTTGGCAAATCGCCGAATAAGCGCACGACAAACAGCAAGCGCTTCGCACTGAGCGCATGCAATTTTACACCGATGTCAGACTGTAAAAACAACAACAACACTAAGGTTTTTCTTGCCTTTTTTCTAAACGTGTAGTTATACAAAAACAAATACATATGTACACACACACTTATGCACTTGTAGATATGCAGAAAACAGTTCGCCTAACAAACAGAATTGCAGTTGTGGAGCCTTTTTTGTGCCTTGTGACGCCAGCGTGTGTAACCTAAAGACGCTTAAAAAGTGATTAAACGCTAAACTATTACGACTTACGGCATTACAATGAGTGGCAAATTTTGTTTTTCTTATGTATGCTGTGTAAGTTTTCAACACAATCATTGAGTACACCATTTGACATGATCGATTTTATGCGGTTATCGTACGAGTATATACAAGTAGTACGGAATATGTTGGAAAATGGTACTACTGAGTGGTTTTCAGTTCTGTTAGGCCTCCAATCGATTTGCACCTTCTCGTTATTATACGTTCTCTAGGAAAGGTCCCAATTGAAATCAATGATGGGGTCGTTACCATAACAGTCGGGTCTAAGTAACTGGAACGGAACCGGATTTTTTATGCGGCTAAGGACTCGGCAGCAAGCCTCGATGTTACTTCAGGTGCGTTTTCTGCCGCTACAACAACAACAACACCATGGGATGGAAATTCTCAAAACGGAAATTTCTTTCACAAGCGAAATATTTTCCTCCAATTTTATTAAAATCTCTTTATATCTTATCGACATACATATATACATATGTATACAATATAAAGTCAATCTGAAAACTGGAAATATTTTTAAAAAATGTATAGAGGCTACGAGAAGTTATAGATCAAGCTCATTCATATTTGGTATCATGATATGATGAAGAAAATATTCTTACTTAACTTTATCAAGTCATCAAAAATATTGACCGATTTACACGGTAAAAGGTCACCGGAGGGTGGAAAGTAATTTCATTCAGCAATTTATGGAATAAATCTATTACTTAACAATAATATTATATACGAATGTAACAGTCAGCAACTTTTTTGGCACTTGAATGTTCTAATTATAAGTCGAATATGTTGAAGGGTTTTGAAATATCGTTAGATAGGAAGTTGGCTTGGCTTAGGGTGGGCTAGTTCTTTGTGTGTATAAATTGTCTTTAGGTTTTTAAAGAAACATGTCGAAATGCTAAGTATGCTTGGAGCCTAATTCCATAAAAGATCTTTCAGTTAGTTTCAGTGCCTTACAGCTGTATTCCTCTTAATCCTGGTATATGCATCGAGTTCAATTCCTTATCAGAATTGTTAGTTGGTTACAAAGCTGTGCAGATTTCCCTTCCTTACCAGACTAGAATCTTATTCCTGGTATATAATTGAACTCCTAGTTTGACACACAAATACTATTTAATTGAGGTTATTTTTGCTTATGCAATTCCATCAAGTCTCATGCTTTCCATTTCGATGATTCTAGTATTGTGCCTAGTTTCTGTAGGGCTGACAATCAAACATTCCTTTTTTCCACATTGATCTCGATTAATTTATAATGCAACGATAAATTAAATAAAAAGAAGTATATTCTAAAGAAAACTAGTGTGTTTAGAACAAATCTGCTATACTTTGTGTACTGTTAAGCTTTGAAAGAAAACGGTTGTATTAAAAAAGTGTATATCGTATCATAGCAATAGGGAGATAATCAGAAAAAAATGTGCAGACTTGAAACCAAACTGTTATACTTTGAAAATACTGTTATGTTTAGAACGAAATGGTTAACCACAGAACAGAAGTGTTCTCTTCCGAACAAAACTATTGCACTCAAAGCAAACTGTTATATTCATATTCAGAACAAAACTTTATACTCAACCAAACTCTTATACTCAAAAAACTGTTATACTTAAATAAATTGTTACACATATCTTACATGTTATAATAAAAATGCATAATTAAACAAACTGTTATACTTAAATAATCTGTTTTACTAAAACAAACTTTTATACCCCAAAAATGTTATACTCAAAAGCTATCATATTCAAAAACTGCCATACTTAAAAATTGTTATACTCAAAAACTGTTATACTCAAAAACTGTTATACTCAAAAACTGATATACTCAAAAACTGTTATACTCAAAACTGTTATACTCAAAACTGTTATACTCAAAACTGTTATACTTAAAACTGTTATACTTAAAACTGTTATACTTAAAAACTTTTCTACTTAAAAGCTGTTGTACTTAAAAACTTTTCTATTTAAAAGCTGTTATACTTAAAATCTTTATACTCAAAAAAACAGAATTAGATTTAAAAAAAGTGTTGCCAACTATTAAACTCGTGGCGAATGTTTGAAAAAATTTGTTTAATAGTGTAATAGTGCAATCATATATCAAATTTTCACACTTTACTTTATATTTATGAATTTCCGTATTTACTTTTATCTATTTTCTATTTTAAATCGTAAACATTTACAATGTGAATAAACTTGACATTTTTTTCCCCAACACAATATTGTAAAAATTTCTGATCTTAAAACCGCATGTGTTTATTCTACCAGCTTTAGTTTGCAAAAAAAGAAGTCAGCTGTGGTTAAGCATCGAAATATTTGGAGAATTTGTTAATGCCTTTGTTGGTACTCACATACATATATTTACATGAAATATATCGAAATCTTTCTATGTAGTACCTTGAAACGTTTATATTGACACCACTTACTTCTGTTGTGGTCACAGCATCAAATATCGAAATTTGTGGTGGCAAGTGAATATTTCTCAGTTCCATCGTTACAAGGTGATTCTTCAAAAAAATGCGTTATTATTTAAGTGACACATGTCACGTGCCACAAAGAGTAAATATTAAAATATGTTTACATATTGTGTCTGTTTATGCATACATATGCTATATATATATTGTTAATAAGATGACACATGAAATATGTAGTGCCTACGTGTATGTTGGCTTGTAAGTTAAAGACTAAATGCTTTCAGCAATTGTTTTACTTTAAATTTCTTTTTTATCTTTCTTTACTTTTCGTAGGCATGCAGAATTTTTATGTTTCTAAATATACTATTTGCCCCCCTTAGCACGTTTTTATGCCAAAATATGCAAGTTACTCCAAATATTTAGTTTATTCTTCAATCGAGAGAAAATTGTATTTATTTCACGTATTTTTTGGGCAGAACATACTATAATTTATATTTTTTGAAAAGCTCATAACCGCATTAGCAAATCTATTGATTCAGAAGCTGATTTTTTCTCTGCTTCCCCCGGCCAGTACTACGTCGAATACTCTCAAAACTGGAGTGTTTTCATCCATACGGATGACATGATCTAGTCTAGTAGTATACTTCGGCTTAAATTAAACTGAATCTCCTTCTTGCATTACTAAGAATCATTAGCTCTATGTATAGCTTGACAACCAGGCAGTAAAACCTAACATAGCCTAGCATATAGTGTGTGTCGCTTAGTATACCTCTACCATTCGGACAGCTTTGCTTTCCTTTGTCAGTATTTGCTAGATTAATATATTACTACTTAGAAATTTTTCATTTTGACCACTAAATTCATTGACCTTGAATCAATTTTTAGCGCTTAATGGACTGCCAATGCAGTAGACGCGCAATAAAAGATTAAATCAAAGAAATTCGCAGACATAGTTTGGTATGGAGACAGACCGATTGATATGCAACTGGTGAAATCAGAGTTTATTGATGGTCGATAACACGATTATCGTTATTATTAGTCTATTGAAATGTATTATTAAGATTACGAACCCGTCTGGTATGAGATCAGACCGATCATTATAAAGCTAACCACAACTCACATGACCAAAACATCATGTGCTGTTTCACGAACAATTGTTAAATATAACTGTAATAAATATTAAAGAGAAATATACAGATTCAGATTATAAATCTGTTTGATGGTAATTTATTACTTTTGCGAGTATGTCTCTATGATAAGATTGCCAACAAGATGTTGGATTAGATTGAAAAGTCATAACTTTTTAAACTTATAGATTGAAATTCTTTCTCCCGATTAGATTTTATATTGGCACAAAATTTTCAAGAGGCTGTTAGAACTCGAATTACGTGTGAGATATGTATATGCATAATTGAAATAGTCCTTCTCTGACAATGGTATGTCTGTATGTATTCTTCTCTCAGCCCCCATTTACTAATATAAAGATTTTCAAACTTCCTGGTGACTTTACTTGTTGTAATACAATTTGTACGGCGATACCCTCTTCATTCGATAAAAATTTCTTCCCAACGAGCATTTTTTTAAGACCTGAGACCAGGAAATAGTCGCTGGGTGGCAGATCTGGAGAATACGGTGGATGCGGAAGCATTTGGAAGTCCAATTCATATATTTTTGCCATTGTTTTTACTGGCTTGTGAGACGGTTCATTGTTGAAACAAAACTTTATTTTGCCAAATACTTGTATGTGGCCATATTTCGGCGATTTCTTCCTACAAACGGTCCAGTAACACAATGTATTAGTGGTGGTTGATGGTATTTCCTTTTTCAAGGTAGTCAATAAAAATAATAAAAGTCAATAGTCAATAAAAATAATTCCTTGAGTATCCCAAAAAACAGACGACAGAACTAGCGTTGCGTTTTCCATGCTTTAGAAGGAGTTCATCGTGTGTAGTTCACTCGGGTTGCTGTCGATTGGATTTCGGCGTGAAATAATGACGCCCTGTTTCATGCACTGTCACATATCGACGCAAAAACTCGGCTTTATTATGCTTGAAGATCTCCAAATACTGCTTTAAATCACTTTCATTAACTTGTTATTTCCATCAAAGTGAACTCGCGAGCCACCTTCTTTCCACAGAGCTTTCTCATACCCGAATATTCGTGGCTGATATAATATAATATACACATTCAGTTGACATCTTTAGAATGCCTGCTTTCTTGAACAACTTCACTTTAAGCTCATCCAAATTTATTTGGTAGGCTTTTTGATGTTTTCGTCGGTAACATTCTCTTTTGGGCGTCCACTGCGTTCGCTGGCTTCGGTGCTTATTTCACCACGTCTAAACTTAGTGTGCCAATCCTTGATGGTTGAGTTTCCAAGAGTATTGTTCGGATACTCTTTAACAAATGAAGTACTTTCTTCAACTGTATTTTTCCCTTCAAAAATTAATATTTTATCAACATTCGAAATTCCTTTTTCCGGTTATTTTAAGTTACAATAACAAAAGTTTTTTCACTCTAAAGGATATAATTCACAAACTAATGAACAGACAGCTGTCAAATTTATTTACGATCTTTTCGAAGATTCGGGCTAACTAAAAATCATATGGATTTAAGAAGCGTCAGGCCGAGGACTTTTCAATAGACCTCTTAATTATCTGCCAAATCTTCATATTTAAAGCTGACAACACAAATGAAACTTCGATTGAAAATAGTTGAAGTACTTAATTCAACTGAGTGAAGTTGAAAGCCCTAATAAGGATATTTACATATACATATACATAGTATGTTATATGTTATATATACATATATGTACATGTATGTTATACCTTTGAAATATAAGAGGTTTTTGTTTTTAATTAAATGACCTTAATAATTTTAAAAAGTTATAAATTTTGGTCTTAAGGCAAAATAGGCTTAGAAGAGGCGCAGAATTTGGCATTTTGGCATTTGCCAAAGCGAAACATTATCTCGGGCCGGCCCTGTGCTTGGGTATATGTAAATATTTAAATTCATTTGAATGGGTTTATTAAAATTATTCCTCATTCAGAGAGTTTATTTGTATATTTTAGCATTTTCGGCGAAGTTGGCATCGTGTTGATTTTGGCAAATATATATTTACATGCATATATAATTAGCAAGTACATACATTTGTTTACATGTGCATATGTGTGTATGTATGTTGAATGTGTGGAGACGTTAACAACGGAGCCATCACACATCAGTTTGTGACAACTTTGTTGCCGAAGGCGAAGGTGATGGCAGCACTGCTGGCAATACAAATGGCATTGACGTTACCAATGGCTGCCATCGTTCGAAGTCTCTGCTCACCTGTAGTTTCTTTTACCGTTTGCGTTTGCCAAAACTGGTTTGCTTTTAACATAAATAAAATTATAGTCATATTTAACACTATTTCCATTTCTTTATTTGAACATTTTTTGGCTGAGAAAACTTCACCTCTCAGTCAACGCTCTATTTAGCTGCGCGCAACGCAAAATATGCGAAACTTGTAAATAAATTAATTAAAACGCTAAATTAGTGTGCTTTTGCAATGAAATTATAAAAAAATATATTTTTTATAAAAAAAAATCACCACGTGTCGAATTTACGGCATATGAAATCACGTATGTGTAAAATTTGAAGATGGCCGACGATGTCTAATTAGATTTGGAGTGTAACCGTAAATGTCAACAACACCTTTCGTTTCGCAATTGCCCTTTCGTTTATTTATGGACATATGAGTATACAATAATTCATATTTTTGACCTTATTTCCTTTGGCTTTATCTGACTTGCTGCATGTGGTACTTAGTTAAATAACGACCTCAAAGAGCCACACGGTTGATAGGCACCTGAGCACATGTATCTATGTATGTATTTACTTTATGTATACAAAGATATGTATATACATACTTAAACAAAATAAACATTTTTTTACTTTCTCTTAAATTTCATAATTTTTCTTAAAATATCATTCCAGCGATTTTTCGAGTGTTCGAGACTCCTCACTTTATCAGGAACACAAGTATTTGAGTGCCACAAAGTATTCAGGAAAGGTCGTATAGTCATCGAAAACTTGCCTTGTTCGTCTATCCACCTCTGTTGATGACGAAAACATCGAAATCGTTTAAGAAACAGAGCATAAAAATCATCCCGTTGGCATCAGAGAGATAGTAGAGGGTCCTATCATCTTTTACATAGGTTGCTATATATATTTCTTGACTAGGCAACACTAAGTGTTGCCAGGTGCAATCTGACATTTCCATTGGAAAGTTTGACGTTTTTTAGCATAACATCACTCAAAACGTTTTTCATTTGATCGTGAATTGTTTTATTTACAGGGAATAAAAAAATTCATCTCGGCCAAAAAATGGAATTAACTCGTGAACATTTTCGTGCCATCATTTTTCACAACTTTCAACGTGGATTATCACGACAAGAGTACATCGATGAACTAAAATCTTTGTATAGCTATGAAGCACCATCCTATAGCAATGTGAAAAACTGATACAACGAATTCAATCGTGGCCGACGCTTGCTGAAAGACGAATTCCGTGCAGGTCGTCCAAAAACAGCCGTTGTGCCAGAAAATATCGATGCCATACGTGAACTGATAATGCAAGACCGTCATGTAACATTCCCTCAGATAGAGGCATGCCTATGCACCTGGCCGTAAAAAAGGTTTGTTCTCGTTGGATCCCGCACAATTTGACAATCGCTCAAAAAAAGGCTCGTGTGGATTGGTGTAAAGAAATGCTGAAAAAATACGATCGCGGTGCTTCAAAAGACGATAAGATCGTCACAGGTGACGAATCATGGATCTATGCGTATGAGCCCGAAACAAAACAGCAATCGACCGTGTGGGTCTTCCAAGGCGAGCCAAATCCAACAAAAAAAACCATTTTCGTTTTTAAAAATGCCTATTTTCATTATTAGGCCAGAAATATATATAGCAGCCCTCGTATGGGTCGTCTTACCTCTTATTCGCTAATGTTTTGTGTATGAAGTGCATTAATTCTAGACACGTATCAAAATATCTGAAAGTGCTCTTACATCTTCCATATTGCGACTTACCTTTTGGCTAAACACAAAACGGCCACTGTATTCGCCCCATTTGTCTTTTTTCAGATTTTCACAAAAGAAAGAAAGAGGTTGGTCTTGTGGTAAACGAGGGCAAGACAAAGTACCTGAAGGCTTAAGGACTTTGTTTATCTCGGAACCAAAAAAAAAATTCAACTAAAAATGAAAAACTCGAGATCAAGCGTAGAATAACTCTTGCCAACAGGTGCTACATAGGGATTGGCAGGCAATTGATAGAAGTAGATCTTAAACTATGAGAGCCAGAAGTGTTCTTCGCAAGATTTTTGGAGCTGTCCGTGTGAGCAATGAGTATCGAAGAAGATGGAAGCACTGTATGCGCGATACGACGACGTGAAAATACAGGGTGGGCCATATAAAATTTTAAATTTAAAAAGTCAATAAAAAAACGGAATATTTTTCAAAGGTCTAACATTTATTTAAAAGGTTGTTTTATGAAATTTATTTGTGGAAAACAATTTCAGACAAATGACGACCACGGCTGAGTTTACAGTAGCTTATCCGATCCACCCAATTTTGGAGTACTTTCTCTATGGTTTCAGGCCTTATGGCAGCTACAGCAGCTTGAATCTCGTACTTTAGATCTTAAATCGTTTGTGGATGGTTGGCGTAACATTTATCTTTAACAGCTCCCTACAGAGAATAGTCCAACGGAGTTAAATCGCAGCTTCTGGGAGGCCAATTCACATCACCTCTTTTTCTAATTGTGCGATTTTCGAAGATAGGGCGTAAAAGATTGAGTGTGGCGTTTGCTGTATGGCACGTAGCGCCGTCCTGCTGGAACCGAATCTTGCCCAAGCCTTCCCCTTCAATTTGCTTGAAGAAAAATTCGGTTAACATTGCGCGATATCGCTCATCATTGATGGTTACGACGGTTCCTTTTTCATTTTCGAAGAAAAATGGGCCGATGATTCCACTAGACCAAAATCCGCACCATACAGTGATTTGTGCTGGATGCATTGGCCTCTCGACGATTACTTGCGGGTTTTCTGTGCCCCAAATGCGACAATTTTGCTTGTTAAAGTAGCCATCGAGGTGGAAATGAGCATCGTCCGAAAATATGATTTTTCGGTAAAATTGACCATCCATATTCAATATTTCTCAGTTTTCTTCTAGTGAATAACGACCCATTTCGTAAATTTTAGACTTTAGACATGGAAAATGATGCTCCAGCGAAAAGCTCCTTCGACTCGAGACACATGGGTGGACAACGTAAGCAAGAGCGCCCACGCATCCAATGGTAAGACAAAGTGCAAAGGCAAAGGTAAGCCCAAACCGAAGCCGAAAAAACCACGTCAAAACCTGTCAAAAATCAAGGTTATCTTGACCGCTTTTTTCGATTATGAAAGTGTGGTGCACTACGAACTCCTTCCGACCGGCCAAACTGTCAACAAAGACAGTCGTTTGGGTGAAGCAAACGGAATTATGAGCCGACAAGTCTTGTAAGTTTTTCGCCAAATATTCTTCCTATATCGTGCCGCAACCACCGCATTCGCCTGATTTAGCGCCATGTGACTAATGGCTATTCAGCAAACTGAAATGATCGCTTCGGGGACATCGTTTTGAATCAATTAAAAATATTAAACGTGAAACGCAACACTTGAAACTTGAAGGTTATTCCGGAAATTGATTTTAACAAATGTTTCGAGAATTGGAAATAGCGTGAGCACAAGTATATTCGGAAGAAAGGGAAACTACTTTGAGGGGGACGACATAGATTTTGAAGCATAAAACAAAAATTATAAAATTATGAACAAAGTCTTACTATTTAAGCATATGGCAATCCCGTTTTTTTAAACCTCTTCTAAAGATTTTTAAAGGCCTAATAAATGTAAATACTGCTCCACCAGCGTAAATAAATTTACTTTTATTAAACATAAGCTCATAGCTTAATTAAAAAACCACCTAAAATTGTTATATTTTTATAGCTCTGTTCATTTTGAAGCGACATTGTGTCGCAGCTCTTTGTATTCGCTAGATGAAACCGCCCACTCTGAACACAGGCAATTTGCTTTAACTACAAATGAGTGATTTACTAACCAACACTTCATTACCAGCATAACAACAGCAACAAAAAATGCTGCCGCTATGTGTCTCAGGTGCAAAACTATGTATATTATTTAGTACAACAACAACAAAACAATTGAACTGCGAAAGTCGAAATAAAGAAAGTGAGTGAACAAATTAACGAAAATTAACGAAAATTGCCGAAACAGCGTAAACTTGAATGCGTTTATTTGTTTGAACGCATGTTTGTGTGTGTGTGTAAGTACAATATGCATATGTGTGTGTGTAAAAACTTAAATAAGAAATGCGCGCGCAAATGAAGCTGAAGGGTGCTGAAAGCGCAACGGCAAGCTTGGTGATGCTGCCGTGTTCGCTGCCGCCGTCGACGCCGCTGCAAATTTGAAAGTGTAGTGGTTGAAGTCAGCAACGCGACGCGACGCTTTTGTTGTTGCACTATTAATTTTTTTTTTTCAACTTTTGCGATTTAAGTACAACGGCCAACTGTTGCTGTTGCTGTTGTGTGGAGCGTTCGCTGCTGAGGGGTCAGTGGAGACATGAACGGTGCAGTTGAAGGGCTCAGCTGGCCAGTACCCATATGATGTTTTGTTTATGTCCGTAGGTATGTGTTGATGTAAGCCAGCATGCCCACAGGTTTTTTACAATTTATTGCATACAACCACACACACACCTACACGCTTACATGCACGCTCGTATGTGAGTGAGTTTTGGCCACATTCTTCGCTCTCCAAAGCCACAGCTGCTGTGTCAGCACGGAGCTACACGCTATGCAACGCACAATTACCGCTGAATGGTTTGTTGTATTGGCGTGTTGGGTGCTTTGTTGTCTTGGTTTTTTGTTTGGCGGAGTTGGTGTTGCTGAGTTGCTGCTTTTGTGTTTCAAGCGATGACGTCGCGCTAATTCGTTAAGCGCCAGTTCATTTGTAAAAATACATACATACGTATGAATGCATGTGCCTATGCATGCGTAATCAAAACTTCATTTTCCGATGTATTTGTGCCGGATATGTATACATGTATGTGTCAAATATGCATGTATGTATGTACATACATATATACAGACAGTTGTGGCTTGCTGGGAGCTACATACGCGCAGACTAACACACTCATAGTGGCTGCTGTTTGGGTGTGTTAGTCAAGTGGCGCGGCAGTGTAGGGTCTGACTCTGAGCCAGTTTGTTTGTAGAGTAAAATTTGGTGTTTTTACCTTTCTGTCGAAAATTTAGATTGGACCAAATTGGGTTTAATGCGGAACTCAAAGGGTCTAAGCCATACATAGGATTCGAAAATTAAGAAAAACATGAAACATCGTTAACATCGGGTGCATTAAAGCTAACCTTGACTGAAAGCCCAGTAGCTAGTGTCGCTTTTTAATTTATGCTGTAATTTATTATTGTATAAATTGTTATAAATAATAAAATAAATAAATAAAGCTAACGCACTATATTACAGTTGAGAATTATATATAAAAACTTTATATTGATTTTGATCGATCAGTTTTATTGTCCGCTATGTGTTGGAGTGGTCGGATTTGAACTATTTGTTCGAAAATTAATCTGCAAAAGATATCTTCTCAAATAAAAAGCAGCCATGTGTTTTAGTGGTTCGAAATCGGCGGCTCCGACAAATGAGCAGATTTTTGGAGAAAAAGTGTTCAAAATTTCAGACGGATATCTCAAAAAAGAGATGAGCTCCTGTATTTACAGATGAATATTCCTAAACTGTTTCAGCTTGTCCTGCTGATAATTTAAATATATATTATATATTTTATTAATTTAAATATATATTATATAGGGTCCCAACGATGCTTTCTGCGAACGATCTTTCTTATCTTCTGTTTTTTTTTTTTTTTTGTGTTTGAGTAAAAACCTTCCCAAATATCTCAATCTAAACTATGCCAGGTTTATATGGAGGATTTTCGAATTGGAAACTCTTTGCCCGAAGCTCTTTCAACAATTGTACTCCCAAGAAAACTCTACAGTAGCTGTTGTTGTTCGGTGAAGACTTCCTGAAGTGTGCTTTCAAAACCGAAAATGTTTCTCACGAAACCCAACAGTTGTTCGGCATTGTTGTGGGACTCTTTTTATTACTTTTGTATTAGAAAGAAGCTGCTACGAAGTCACCTAAACAATTAAAAGCTTATGAGAATGTGTATTTTGTGTTACAATATTCATTCCGATCGAATTTTGACCACGCTGATTTCGAAACTTGTTTTTTTGTAACATTTTTTGTTGATTTTTTTAGCTACCGAACTGTACCTATTTTTACTTCTACTGAGGAAAAAAATATTATATCCGCTTTGGAAATGTGATATGAGATCTTCAGATGCTTTCTTTACTTAAGTTTGTAAATAAGGTTAAAATCATCAGGCTCGTTTAGGTGGTGTCTGGTCAAAGCGAAATTGTAACTGCAAAGTCATTGAGCTAGCCTGGAGGGGCAACTTTGCCTTACATTCGGTTGATACTGAAGTGGATCTCCATTAGGGTCTTGCTTCTTTCCAGTTCTGCACTGATATACCTCGCATGCGCTTAGGAGGCTCCAGTGCGACTGCAAGTTTCTTTTGACCTAGAACCGAACACAGCAGATCTTCTGAACTACTTGCCCTTAGCAAAGTCTATTTTGTTAAGGGTTTTTGACATGTTTAAAACGCTTTGATAATATCACAGTGCCTTATGATCTATTAAACATATAGCAGTTTTAAGTGAGATCCCCTTGCTAGATTCAACTTTTTAATTTAACGGCTAACTACACAGCTAGCCTAATATATGGTTACCTTCAAGTCAGTTTAACATACATATGTTTCTATACATAGAGAGATCTCAAGTATATATATGTTTTCGTACGTACTTGCAAGAGATTTCTATTTTTTTTTTTTTTTTTGAAAATGGTCTATAGTTGTTGGTTGTATGATAATCTTGCTCAGTCTTCGGTAATCCCAAAAATTATTTGTATTCTAGATTGACCAATATTTGGTCAACTTCATCAAATTTATTTTAGACTCCGCGGTTTTAAAAAATATGATCACTCACGGCCATACTCTCTCAAGATACGAATAATAATATTCTTTATATTAAGGGGTTGCATGCATTTATGGGTTTCATAATATCCAATTTTTGTTGTCTTATTAAATTCTACAACACCTCTGGAGAATTTTCCTATATTTTCAAGCTGATCCGAGTAAAAGTTTTGGAGATACAGCCTTGAGAACTTGTGCGCTAAAAGCTAGCTAGGCTAAGCGCGCC
This sequence comes from Bactrocera correcta, assembly GCA_027475135.1. NCBI lineage: Eukaryota > Metazoa > Arthropoda > Insecta > Diptera > Tephritidae > Bactrocera > Bactrocera correcta. Next base: position 75,786,961 of record CM050325.1, on the reverse strand, counting down.
GTCTTTAAATGCAACTTTCTCGAAATTGTGTTTCTGGTGTCGGTTGGCAAGATTTCTTGAGAACTCCTCCACCGATCTTCATGAAATTTTACACCGGTCTTTGAGATACAATTCTTAAAGGATTTTTTTCGGTTACAACTATTTGAAAAAAAAAAATGTCGGGGAATTTCTCTGATTTTTTCATTTTTTTGTTTTTTTGTAAAAATGTCTGCCAAAAATCTAATTTACACTCTTTTTCCTTCGCTCTAGTTCTAGGTTAAGACCTTAACTAAAACACGTATTTTTTCACTTCAGTTGATCTTGTAAGTAGTTATCCTGCCAACGCGGGCGCATCACTCAAAAATTCAAATCAAATTTTTCAGAATTTCAAAAATTTCAGAAATTTCAGAATTTCTTTGAAAATTGTATTCTAATAAAATATTTAATTTTTTATATGAAAAACAAAAATTCTTGAAGATGGCTGTCCAACTATCAAAATGTTATTTCGCCGTCGACCCGAAGCCACAGTCCACCCATAGCTGTAAACTTATGAGTAAAAGAAGCCACACACATAGTGCTATGTATGTATGTGTTTGGCTTTGTTGGTGTGCACGTGCGTATTTTTGTGTTGTGCCAAAGTTTTGCTGAAGATTTGGCCTTAACTAAGCACACACACACACATATGTATACATCAACACACATACATATATGTAGATATGAAAACACCTTAACAACAATTTGCAGGTGATAGTATGTGTGTGTTGCGCCGCCACACGGCAGATGCTGCTCGCTTTTGTTGTCACCGACTGCTACTGCTGCTGCCACCGTTGCCACCGCAGCGTTCAACAACGGTACACACGACCGACTGACTGCCCTCTGCTGACACTTGTTACCGGGTTATGGTTTTTGTGCTGTTCGCCAGTTGTTGCTGCTGCTGCTGTTGTGCTTTTTTACAATCAAACGCTACACGCTGCTGGCCATTGGCGTGTGCGTTGGTGTGAGTGCGCCCATATGTATGTTGCCCAGAAAGCAGAATCTCGACGGTGCGACCGTAATCCAATAGATACGAAAATTTCGACTTGACCGAGTTCATTTGTCTTCGGAACGGCGGCGTGTAAAGATCGTTAGAAGTTTGGTGCGGCTGAATAAAACAGGAGTGTAAAAACTCTGAAAAGTTTTTATTCACAAATATTGAGTTTCTGGCGCAGCTTACGAGTTGTAGACATTGCAAAACAAAAAAAAGTCGGAGATTTGCTGTGAAGTAGTAAACAACTTGAAAAAAAGTTGTAGCGAACCATATCGAAAAGTTAACTGTTAATTTGTGGAAAACAGTGTGCCGTTCCGAGTTTTTCGAAAACAAATTGAATTAAGTGCATATTGGTATGTGATTTTGTGTGTATCATTATATTTCAAAACTTTTGTCAACAGTTAGACAAAGCGTAAAGAAATCAAAAAAAAGTTAAAAAAAAAATTAATTAAAATATTTAACAGCAACAGTGTGCTCAGAAAATACAAATTTGCATTCCCACAACAGTTGTGGGAACTTTATGATATTTCCCCTCAAAAATTGGAAAAAAATTCGAGTAAAAAAATTAAAAAAAATTTTTTAAAATTAAAATAAATCAAAAAAAAATTAATAAATAAAAAAAAATTAATAAATAAAAAAAATTGATTAACGAAAAAAAGTAAATAACAGTGTTAAAGCACTAGCTGAGCAACAAAGCAAAGAAAACGCTAAATATATACACAAGCAACCCAAGCAAACACAAAAAAAAAACTATAAAAATATTGTACAACTTTCTTTTTCCCCTACCTTGTCTTAATAAATGTTTACTTAAATTCGTTTCTTAAGCGAATATATTAATTCATTTATTATTACAACTCTCTCACACACTCACACTGACTTTTAACTAGAAATGGGTCACCCATCGAATTCCACGAGTCACGTTGACACCACCGCAACGCTGCCTAATGATGGAGCTGAGCTGAAAAAGCGCATCAATGGCACAGCAAACGGCATAAACGAAGCTAAAGCAGCAGCTTCTATCGATGCTGCCGCGCTAGTCGGAGAGGCGCCACCAACAACCAATCCATTGAAGAAGATCGGTCTCTATGAACCCGTTTACCATGTCAATCTGGAGGAGTATACACGCACCTTCAAGGGTGACAAAGTGTTTGGCGTCGAATTCAAAGCGCCACTCAAATGGGATAAAGTCATACAAATATTTCTGGTGCATATTGTGTGTCTTTTGTGTTTGATCTTCTTTCCGGTGCAAAAGCTGAAGCTCTACTCCACAATATGGGGTAAGTGTGCGAAAGTCGTTTAATTACTAGTGATATATGAAAATATAGAAAGTAGAGCTCTAAGGTGCGTGTGTATTATGAAGCAAATAAGTTTAGAAGTTAAAATTAATTTTAATGTTTTTTCGAAATTTTTTTGAAAATCAAGTGTTTTTCATCTCAACTTTTGTTTGTTGAAATGATAGAGAAAAATAAAAATATAGAGAGCTCTAAAGTATGTATGTGTGCATTATGGAGCAAATAAGTTTTGAAGTTGAAATGAATTTTAATTCTTTTTCGAAAACTTTTTTGAAAACCAGCATTTTTCACTACAATTTTTTTTGTAAAAATTTTTAAAATATAAAAGGTGGAGCTCTAAGTTTGTGAATAATATTAAGCAGTATATGTATTTTGGAAGTTAAACGTATTTAAATTTTTTTTTCGAAATTTTTTTTTATTGAAAATCAAGTGTTTTTGCTTTCAATTATTTTGGTTAAAAACTAGAGAAATATGAAAATAAAGAAAGTAGAGCTCTAAGGTATGTGTATATTATGAAGCAAGTAAGTTTTGAAATTAAAATTAAATTTTAATTTTTTTTCGAAAACTTTTTTGAAAACAAGAGTTTTTCATTTCAATTTTTTTTGTTGATTCTATAAATATGTACTTATTTATGTATGTACGTCAAAAAAAAAAAACATTTTGAAGCTTTAAAGTTAGTTTTTATATTTTTTTTTCGAATACTTTTTTGAAAGTCAAACGTTTTTCATTTAAATTTTTTTGTTGATTCTGTAAATATGTACTTATTTATGTACGTCAAAAAAAAAAATATTTTCAAGCTTTTAAAGTTAATTTTTGTATTTTTTTTTCGAAAACGGTTTTGAACAACAGATATTTTCGAATTCTTTCTGCATTTTTATTGCTTACATAAATCTGTATGTACATATGCACATCAAAGAAATTTTAAAGTTGCCTTAATTCCCCATCGTTCGACAAAAAATTTGTTTTCAAAACATTGTACCGTTATTTGCTTACGTTGCGCCGCTTTAGTGTCGCTTGAAGTTGGTGTCATAATATTGTGTTGTGTTTTTTGATAGTTTAAAAGTCGTTTTCAACTCCGCTTTGTACACTTATTGTCAACCACTTATACAGTTAGAATAATTGTGCCACCTCATCTTAGATTACAACAGCGTTTTGTTGTTGATTTATCGTAGTGAAATCGTTACAAGGGCGCCATTCGACTCATTAGCGTTTAATTCGATTATTTTTTTTTTTTTTTGCATTTTTTCAGTTTTAAATAAAGATGATTTGCAGATTTTGCAACGAATAACACTGCATGACAGTCACAAGGCATAATTTGATTATTTTGTTAGAGTAGCGAAGTTTGTCGTAATAGAAATATAGCCAACAAAAGTATTTGGTTTTCCAGGTTGTAATGATAAAAAAATGTTTTGTGAGAAAAATGTAATTAAAATGAAATACCCGCAGTCTTATAACGTAGAAAATGTTGAAGTTTGTCAATTTTTGTGCTATAACTATTGAGAAAATATTAAAAAAAAAAATCTGCAATCTTCGAAATCTGAAATTTTGAAATTTCTTAGAATATTTTTTTTATTGCTTTTTGCATAAATATTTCAAAAAACCTACATTTTCGAAATCTGAAATTTTCGAAATTTTTTGAAATACTTCTTCATTAGTTTACATATGAATTTGAACCATTTAGAAATTTAATTTAAAACACTTGTTTTGCTTTTTCTTTGGGAAACTTTTACTTTTCAAACAAAAAATATGAAACGATTTTTTCTTAGTTATATTTGAAAATTGTATAAAGTTAAATTAAATACCGAGATGACGCTACTATTTTGTTTTTTTTTTTTTTGATACCACCTGTTACGACCATAACTGTAAATTTTATTATTATTTTCCAAATCTATTTAATTTTGCCTTACAATATGAAAACTTTTTTCTCTAAGATTGAGTATTTTCAAATTTTATATTTGTTTTTATTAATACATAAAGTTTTATAATCTTTCGGTAATAATGAAAAAAATGTTTATGGCTATTAAAATTTGACGGCGCATGCGTGAAGCGCTCTCAAACTCCCTTCTTGCCAACATTAATTTTTGCGCGTTTTTCTTTGCTCATTTTCGCCACTTATTTTTTCAAGTTTGTTCCGCGGCATATAAAACGCATTAGTTTTTGGTTTTTCCTTCTGTTTAGTTTGGCGCTTATGTGTCATAATTATATGATTGTTGTTTTGGGCGCTTACATAACCGCCATTACGATCGTTGAAAGTACCAAAATAAGAGTTTCCGCAATTGTCGACTTTTTATGTCGCGCTTTGCCGCCTTTGTGTTCGCTCATATAATTGCCACTTGTCATTTGTCTATTTTGCATGGTTTGCTTTGCGTTTGCATTTAAAGGTTTTTCGTTTTTCATGCTTTTTGTCAGACTGTTTTATGATATTTGCCACTCAAATGCATGCTGACAGCATAGATTTACAATGTAGCATAAATATAGCGGTAATTGTAAATTAACATCAATTTGCTACAGTGATGCTATCTGTGCGGGGAATGTTAGCGTAAGGTTGGCTATATTTGACTATAACCATTCAGGTATTTTTATGCCTGGGAATATTTGTATTTGCGAAGATTTTCTGTTTGTTATTTGTAAAGCAAACTTCAAGTGGGTTGTTGATGCTTCGATGGCGAATTCTTTGTAAAAAGCAAAGTTAAACTATATGACACTGAGACTGATTTTATTTCAAAGGGTCTTCGACACTACTAAATCCCCTGCTGCATTATTTTTTCTGAAAATCTATTAACTATGCATTAAGGGCTTACATTTAGGTGCTTTATTTGAGTGATTCTATGAATACTCAAATTGAAAATTTTAAAAATATTTAGTAATAGTTCATAAGGCTAAGTTAGGTTCTATGGCTGATCCCAAACTGTTACAAATAAAAAGCCTTCATGCAGTTCAATCTCGTATAACGACGAAAGGCCCGAAACCTATCAAAAATCTGCTTAGAAGTTTACTTCCATACCAGCTAGGTGGTGAATATAGGTTCTATAGGCCAGTTAGATAGATAGTTAGTATTATTTGAGGTAATGCACCGCGACCTAGGGCTTATTGTGCCCTCTTCTATATCACATGACCTCCCAGAGCCCCAGCAGCCTGAACAGTTCCAGGAGTTTGCCGGGCGCTAGTGAGGTAATGTGATCTCTGCTAATGTAAACGCAATCCAGGGCTTTAAGCCTTTTTCCACAGATTGCTGTGCAATCCAGGATTAGGTGTGCTGGTGTTTCCTGTTCCAGGTCGCAGAACCGGCAGTTTGCACAGGGGACCATCCCCATGTTGGACATGTGTTTCCTGAGCTTACAGTGCCCTGTATAGATTGCGACGAGGATACGAAATTTTTCACGGGGGAGGTGAATTAGTTCCGTAAACCTGAAGAGATTGTACCCTCCCAGAAGCAGCATGGCGTGGCGCATACTTCTATAGGCCAACTGACATACTTAAAATAAAACTAAAAAAAAAAAAAGAATAGTCTAACTTGCCCTATTAATATTTTTAGATTTCTATGAAGACATTTTTCCTTTTTATCAGTTTACGTACGATAATTAATTATAAAGCTTTCAATAAACTCAATTTCGAGATTATAAGGCAAATATATTGTTTTGTGGAGTAAGTTCGAAAAAAGAGAAACTTACTTTGTTCCAATCCACAGAAAAAAGTCGAGACTCATTCAAAATAAAGTTTGACAAAGAAAATTATTATTGAAGAAAAAATAAAACTGATCTGGCGTGCTTTCGAGTGTAGAAAATGTGCAGCTTCCAAAAGAGTACGGAAAGTAAGCAAAAATTTATAAAATTTTGAACAATCTTGTTAAAAATCGTATGTTGTATAAATATTGTGGGATTTTCTGTTATTATAAATTTTGATTGATTGTATGCCTAAAAATATACTTTAAGTGCGCAAACGTTGCCCAAATTTCTAAGATTTTGAAAAGTTTGAGGTTATCCCAAAGAAAGAATACGAATTTTGAAAAATGAAATGAATGATAAAACATTCACTGCGCTGTAAATAGATTTCAATTGGCTGAAATAAAGCAATTTTTAAAAATATACCCAAATTTTTTACTTTTATTTTTAGAGATATAACCAGACAGTCAAAACTTTAAGCGCAAAAATATTTGCAGACTCAAAGTGCAATCGTTTGATGCACTCCAAGGTCTGAAGTTTTATAGGATTATTTTATTCTACGCTGACGGCTGAAATCATCCATAGTAAATGGTTTATACTATGAGAGATGCTAACAGCTGAATTTCGGTGATATGAATGTGATATACTGGAGGTTTTTATAAAAACAAGCCATATGTTACAAAACCTTGCAACATAGAATCAAAACACTCACACCAAAAAACGATTTCATTTCACAATGTAATTTTTGGTGGATCATTGTTAAAGCTTAAGTTTATGAGAAGCCAATCGAATTGATTTTAGCAGACAAATCGCGGCTCTTAAGGTTTCTGGCATAAGTTTAAAAATCTTCTAGCCTATCCTGTCCAGGGTATATTTTATTTCCCACGATGTTTTTATCCAAAATCCAAATCGAAACGTTGGAAATAAATTACCAGCGTGGCGAGCTGAGTTGATTTAGTCATTTCTGACTGTTTAGACCCTCAGTTTTCGAGATATCGATTTGAAATTGTGCACACGTTTTTCTCTCACCAAAAAGCTGTTCATTTGTTGGAATCGCTGATATCACACCACTATAGCATATAGTTGCCATACAAAGTGACCGATCCAAGCCAAGTTGTTGTATGGAAAACTTTTTTATTTAAGGCAATGCTACAATGTCCGAAAAAACTGTTCAATTCGAACCACTATAACATACAGTTGCCATACAAATTGACCGATCCCATCCAAGTTCTTGTACGGAAAACTTTTTTATTTGGCGGGTTATCGTCACGAAATTTGGCTCGAATTATTTTTTAAAGCAACAGTATAAACTCTGTGGAAATTGTTCAGATCGGACCACTATAGCATATAGCTGCCATACAAACTGACCGATCCAAGCCAAGTTCTTGTATGGAAAACTTTTTTATTTGACGGGTTATCGTCATGAAATTTGGCTCGAATTATTTTTTAAAACAACAGTATAAACTCTGTGGAAATTATTCAGATCGAACCACTATAGCATATAGCTGCCATACAAACTGACCGATCCAAGTCAAGTTCTTGTATAGAAAACTTTTTTATTTGACGGGTTATCATCGCAAAATTTGGCTCAAATTATTTTTTAAAGCAAACAGTATAAACTCTGTGGAAATTGTTCAGATCGGCCCACTATAGCATACAGATGCCATACAAGCAAACGATATTTTTAACCTTTTTATACTGTAAGAAATGCGCCTATAAATGTACATATCTTATAGTATATAGTATGTACATGTGTACAAAGTAATAGCTCTGGTGGAATCGTGAACGATTTTTACTATGTTTAACCGATTCTAAATGGCTAATGGCTTTTATGAGCATTTTTTTCAGACACAAATACGCTCGAAGGTTTGTCATTGCTGATCCATCACAGTTAACAGCAAAAAAAAAAATAATTTGCATACATATATTATTCCAGCAGAATATTGCGAAGACAAATTAGTTTTTTATGAAAGAGTAATGCCGAAGAGCACTTATGAATGTATGTACATATGCACGTTTTTAGCATATGTAGATATGTATACTTGCATTCACATATATATAATGTCTTACCACACATACTTAAATTGCAACGAAACTAGCTAGAGTTTAAAAATGTCTTGTAAATAAGTAATTTAATGTATTTACGCACACATACATATATATATTGTCTGCTATATCTATGTACAGACATACATAAATCCACATATACATACTTAACGCTCTTGACAACGAATTGGCTGGTAAAAATTAATTGTTTTCACCGTAGCCGAATTATGTCACCTTACTCATGCTTTGCGCTACTTACAAGTATGCATGTGTGTTATTTTATTTTATTTTGAAATATCTTTTTCTTCTTTTTTGCTACGTCATCATAAAACGTAACGTCTTCAATAAAACGAGTTTACGAAACGCTGGCACTGTTGGTGCACTCGTATTGGTGTGTTGCCTTCGCTTCACCGTAAAATTTTGTTTCACAAGAAATTGAGCAGCTGATTTCTTTGTGTATTTTGACATTATTATTTTATATATATATAAACATAATAATAATACTCATAATAATAGTAATATGACAGCTACGCCCTTAACAGCTGCTTAACCGAAATTTGACGCATATTTGTGGTATGAGTCGGTGAAGCTGTGCGATGCATTTCGGGCTTAAAGGCTTTTGATAGCCGACAGCTGATAGGAAAGGTCTAAACATAAGGTCTAAAATACAAAACTTGGGCTCAGAAATTTTCACTCTTTGAAGTTGATTCACACTTCTTTCTAGTTCGAGATCTCTTAGGGTCTGAGAGATCGGAGATTATGGTCAACATATACCATAAACATAACTAATAAAGCAAAGCGTACCTAAATCAACAGAAATATCATGAATTTTATTGCATTTACAAATAAATATGTACATTTGTATATACCTATCTATGCCTGTGTGTATGGTATAAGCATGTGTAATCTAGGGAATAATAAAGAAAAACCCCAATAGCATACAATTAGTTTCTTTTTTTTTCATTTTAAATAAATTAATTTTAAGACAAAATTTATCGATCGCTGTGAAAACCAACTCAGTTTAATATTTATTGCTGTAAGCTCTGTACATGCAGTTCGTTTTGTGGCTGCGCCGAAAACTACAGACTAAACATGCGCGCACTTGCATTGGTGGTTGCACTCTTTTTTTTATGTCTTACTCTTCCTACTTTGCCCAGCCTAGTGTTTTAGTTTTTTCTTCTGGTTTCTTGACATTGAGTCAACTATAAAGTGTGCGAAAGATCAGTTAAGCATCGGTTATCGCGATGCTTCTCGTAGGACCCACGGGGTTAGGCTGAATGGCTGCTTGCACGTGCCACATGTACACACGCTTGTGTGTGTGTGTGTGGCGCTTGTCTGCGATGCCGCTGCAGTTCACATGGGAAATAAGGAGTTGGCCTGCCCCGCTTCAAAGCTTTAATTATTTATTTATGTTTTTTTGCATTTGCAAGCTTACACGCTTGAAGTGCTTACATTTCTGAGTGATTAAACTGTTGCGTCAAAAATTTATTGACTGTTTCTTGGTATTTTTAGCGTAGCAGCTGAACTATTTAAGGTTGAAATTAACACAGCACTTATTGAGGGCCACTTCAATATTAACGAAAGGGGTTTTCACGCATAAATGTTAACTCATTGGTTGATTGCGTTTATTTATTTATATTTTTTTAGCCTGAATAGCGTGTCTTAATTTTGCTACGAAGTTTGTAACAATTGGGGGGTAACGTCGAGGACCTTTTAGAGTATGCGAGTATATGAAATGCTCAGCTTGGCGAGCTGAGTCAATTTAGACATATTTCTATATACGATAAGCTGTCATTCAGTTTTTGAGATATCGTTTTAAAATTTTGCACTTGTGCTTTTCCTCCCAAGAAGCTTCAGATTTGTCGGGGTCAGCGCTATCGGACTACTATACCATATAACTCCCCATACCAATTGATCGATTAGAATTGAGTTATTGTATGAAAAAATTTTGTATTTCACGAAATATTTCACCGATATTCGGCATAGTTATTGTACGGAAAAATTTTTTATTTTGCGAAACATTTCACCGACATTCAGTTTAGATTATTGACCAAAGCAAAGGAGCAAATCTGACTTCTAACGCATATAGCTGCGCTACAAACTTCATCTTTATTGGCATAGACACCGCTTAATAACCGATCAAAATCAAGATAACGCTTTTTTATACCATTGAACACAAATTCACATGTGAAAATGTATTATAGCTTAGGTTAGTAACAGTAAATTGTAGCAAAGTGTTGCATTGATTTATAGTTTTCGAAAAATCTCTATCTTACTTCATAAACTAGAGAGTTTAGAAATTTTTTAACTGTTTTGAACATTTTAATAAACGCTACCGCAATATTTTTCTGATGCTTAGGAAGCTACGCCACTCTTTTAAGGCAAGCATCCCTACGCTTTCAGCTTTTAAACAGACTCTCAGGCAACTAGACACAGACAGAAGCAGCAATTAGATACTTATTAAGCTTCTAAGGTAATTTTCATACAGCAGCTTATAAAACTACGAGTTTTTAAGCTAGTTATTTACAAATAGGTGCCAAAAACCAAAAACTCTGAAAAGCTTTTTATAGAGTTTGGAAGAAGTACAGTCTTACCTCTTTGCGGAAATACACAGAAAGAGTTACGATTCGTTCGAGTTATGACCGTTTTTAGTAGAAACTTGTAAAATTAACTGGAACCAAAGTGAGGTCGTCTTCTCTCTAATTATGTAAACACTCTTCATCTACCATTGAACCTATTTCCGAATGACCGAGTTGAATGGAGACATTCATATACATTTAATGTTAATTAAGCACTAATTGGGTTATTACTTAATTACTCAATTTAAAGTTGACTTTGCAATAATTATAGCTTAATTGCTTAGCTACTCAAGTTTGCAATTAAAAGTATGCTCTGAGATTGTATAAACCCTATGTGACACTGCAAAGAACCGAGTCAATTATTCCAAAACATATTTCCTCTTAACGGAGTTAATTTGTTGGTATAAAATGGTTTTTGATGTAATTTCTTCAAAATTTATTGACAAATTGGCAGATAGGTATTTAGTTATTAATTTCAACGAAAAACTACACAAATCTTAGAAAAAATTATAAAAATCAAATTTCCCTTTTTTTAACACAGAAAATATTTTTAAAAAATCGAATAGTAATATTATGCAACTTTGAACGCTTCAAAATTATATTATATTCAATAAATTGACTAAAAATTTCATAATATGACTTCAGTAATAGCCGAAATGCCCGATAATTACAAATTAATAAAGCGGCTTTTAATAAGAATAAAGTAGATAAGCAAGAATTGTAAATTGTTGGGCACTTTGTATTGAATGACCAATCAAAATTTATAGCTGCTCAATAATCGAGTGATTTTAGAGTTTTAAATAAAAAAAGAAAATAATAAATAAACTTGAAGTGAAATACCTAAAGAGCTGCTGGCGAACCGCACTGGCTTACGATTCTGTAGGGAATTCCCCTTCTATGCGGAAATTGAATAAATTACTTTTTACAGTGATTCATTTCCTGCAAAAGGTGTTTTTTCGAGACATAACAATAATTATTTTGCTATTTAAATTTGCTATGCTGAGGCTTATATACATAAGTATGTACATATTGTGTAAAAATTCTGAATGCCAAGATCTTATTTCTTACCTTCACAAATGTGGATTCTTTGGAAAAAACACACATAGGTTATATACATATTTACCATAAAAATAATATGTATGCAGAAAATGGTATGCATACATATATGTACAAGCATGCATATATGCATATGTACATATGTATACATACGTATCTTTCATTCAAAATCTATGCCTATATTTTTTTACAATAATACGCGGTGTCTTCTCTCGGTTGTAAAATTTACTCGCATACTCGTACTCTTTGAAATGATTTCTTCACTTTTCAACTTCTTTGTTTGTGCTTTCTTTGTCTCACTTGACACTATAGTGTAAAAAACGAAGAAAAAACGCTCATAATTATGCATTTAAGCTTGCGTAACACATGTGCCTATTGACCTTCGTGCCGTTAAGTGGGTGATCAATTTCTCTTCGTTTTCTCAATTCGAAACCGATCGACGAATTTTTTCAAAAAGTTATCAATCATCAAAGTATCGAACTTACTGAAGTCGGACACTCTCGAGTGGTTTTGTTTTTAGTAAATATGAGTAATAACCAGTTTAGGTTGGTAACCAAAAAGTAAAAAACATAAATTGATAAATTTAAGGCAAAAGCAGAAACCGCGTGTGTTGAAGGTTAATTCCGATTGTTTCAAATGATCAACAAACTATTGCAAGCAGATTGAAGCTGAACAACAAATAAATTATTTGTAATATATATTTGTGTATGTGTATGTAAACATGTGTCTGTGTAAAAAAGTATTTGTAAATGTAAATATACTTATATATGTATATATGTAAGATATGCAGTGGACTAACGTATATAACATACCAAAAAGTGCGGATCTTACCACTTTCAGTTCAATCAGCACTTAGCATATAGTACATATGCACATGTATACATAGATACATAATATATATGTGCATACATATACATATCTACATATACATTTATACATGTGTTTATGTATAGTATCTAAGTAACTTAGTTTTAGGATAATTTGCGGTTACTACTTATACTACTGTGCCCAAAAAATAAGGTGACATTGTATTTATTTTGAAAATTCTTTAATTATTCTTCCAAATCAATTTCATCCCCTTCAAAGCAATCCCTTCCCGATGCAATGTACTTATGCCAACGGATTTTCCAATCTTCGAAACACAGGTTGTAGTCACTTTCCGGGATGGCCTTAAATTCCGTCTTCGCTGCGGCTTGAATCTCCTCTATCGTATAAAAACGGTGTCCCCGGGGCGGTCTTTTGTGCTTGGTGAACAGCCAGAAGTCGCACGGCGCCAGATCAGGTGAATACGGAGGTTGCGGAACGATATGGGTTGAGTTTTTGGCGAAATGATCACGAATTACGAGGGCAGTATGGGATGGTGCATTATCGTGGTGTAAAAACCAAGAATTGTCTTTCCATAATTCCGGCCTTTTTTGGAGGATAGCGTTACGCAAACGACGCATAACGTTCAAACAATATTCCTTGTTGACTGTTTGACCGGTTGGAAGGAATTCACAATGCACAACACCACGATAATCGAAGAAAACAGTCAACATGACCTTGATTTTTGAGCGACTTTGGCGCGATTTTTTTTGGTCTCGGCTCTCTTTTGGACCGATATTCGCTCGATTGATGGGTTGTTTCGGGGTCGTAAGCATTTGTCCAAGTCTCATCGCCAGTTATATCGCATTTCATGAAACCCTGGTAGTCGGAAAGCATCGTTTCACACACTTCAACGCGACGACTTTTTTCCAAAAAATTCAATGTTTTCGGTACCAGTCGAGATTTGACGCGCTTGAGGCCCAAAACATCCTTTGATGGTATTGGCTGAGCCTTTCGATATGCCAACTTCATCAGCAAGGTCTCTAATTGTTAATCGACGGTTTTTCAACACCAAATCTTTGATTTGTTAAACGTGAGCTTCGTCGGTTGAGGTTGATGGTCGCCCTGGACGCTCTTCGTCTTCGAGACGTTCACGGCCGGCTTGGAACTCACTATACCACTTGTAAACATTCTTTTTAGACACATCACCAAAGGCTTTCTGCACCATCCTCAACGTATCCGCAGCAGAAAATCGATTCCGTAAACAAAATTTAATGCAAATTCTTTGCTCAACAAATTTCGACATCGCAAAAAACGAAAAACTCACTTTCACAGCTCACAAAACGACACGTATCTCAAACACTAATGAATATTTTGACATGAAATTTGACATAAATGTGACTGACAGTACTACCAACCTAAAAAAAAAAATAATTCTCCAAATCGTTCGACGCGCGCAGTTTAAATTCAAATGTCGCCTTATTTTTTGGTAGTAGAAGTAGTATTATGAAGGGTGATCCTTTTCGCGTTTCCCTACTTTGTTAAAGAAAAAACACAGAAACTTCAACTTTGATGGAGAATATTTATTATAATTCAAAAAAAATTATTTGGCATTTATTTTTTGAAGATTATCACTTTCAAGCGTTGGCTGCGGCTAAGTCTCAGATTATCCATCCGTTGAGTCCAACTTTCGATGACTCATTCGAGCATTTCGGCTGGTAACGAGTGAATGACACGCGTGATGATTTGCTCCAAGGCCTCAATCGAAGCGGAATTTACCGCACAGACTTTAGACTTTGCAAATCCGCACAGGAAAAAGCCTAACAGTGTGATATCACATGATTTAGGTGGCCATTCGACTGGCCCAAAATCTTCAAATTATCTGTTCACCGAAGTATTCTTTCAACAAATCCATTGATTGATGCGATGTGTTGAAAGTGGATCCACCTTGATGAAACCAAATGTCACCAAGATCAGGAGTTTCAATTTCAGGCATCAAATAGTAGGTTATCATGGCGCAATAACGGTCGAAATTGACGGTTACGTTCTCATCGGCATAATTTTTGAAGAAACATCAACGGATGATTCCACCGGAAACCAAACCACAAACCACACCTAATCTTTGCTTTTTCTGAATAAAGTAGCAGCTCTTGAATCTCTTCAGATTGCTCTTAGTCTCAAATGCAGCAATGTTGCTTGTTTAGATATCCATTGAGTCAGAAATAGAACACATCGCTGAACAAAATTTGACTCGAAAACGTCGGATCTTCTTGGAACTTTTCAAGAGCCCAAAGAGCAAAGCAATGTCGCTTGCTAAATTCAAGCGGCTTCAGTTCTTGCACAAGCTATAATTTTGTGCGCTTTCTATTCAAGACCTCGACGTAAAATGCGCCAAGTCGTTCCATACGTTTGTCCGAATTGCTGCGAACGGCACCGAATCGGCTCTCTCGGTCTTGCTGTACATTTTCTTCACTGCTGGAAATGGATATGGTCTATTCGGTCGAATATCATCCAATCATGAATGTTGGCTCTCAAGATGGGTGAAGGTATTGTGAATACTAGTATACTCATTAGGCCGATTATATTGGCCATAAGTTGAGCGAAGGGCGGAAAATTCATTGTTTACTGTTTTCGTAACAAAGTTAAACGAAAGGCTATTAAAAAAAGTACCTCTACTTAGATTACCCGTTATATACCTACTTGCAGCTCTTAATATTACATATGAACATTTCCAAAAATGCATTAATACTCGCATATTTGATTTGCTGGAATTAATTCAAACACATTCATACATACATGTTCCTCCATAGAGGTTTCTGCATAGTAAAAAAAATTATATAACTTCCTGTCTTAACAGTATGTTTGAAAATCAAAAACGAATAGGCACTTCTATGGATTTTTTAATTAGTGGTTAATTATGTAAGAAGGTTGATATTAGCGATATTATCTCGAGTACAAAATTTACAGCAAAAGTCTCTTGTAATACTGTGGTTCATTGCGTCTCAATAGGAAAAAGCTGGAAAAGAATTACTGAACTATAGAATAGCCTTTCTCAGAGTGTTTACCCCGCAATGCCAAGAAGAAAAAGTGAATCCATCCGATAAATAAGAGAACACATTACAACCGTTAGGTGCCTTTGATTTGACTGTGTTACACGAAGTGTTATTATAATAAGGGCGAACACAATAGACCACAGTTCGCAGAACATTCTTCAATTCGTAATTTGCAAGTGCTTCTATCTCAAAAACACCCTGTTTTTAACTTCAATTAACTTGCTTTCGATATTAATATGTCCAAAAGATGTTTAACACTTTCAAGTGTTGATTTCAAACTAATCTCAGTTTTTCCCTTTGCAAGTCTTCATTTAAAGTCGCTACTCAACATTTCAGGTCGCTGAGATGTTACTCAACCTCGATCACTAACTCGATAGAACATTTGGTTATCTTAACGATGCTTCTTTTGTCAATCGCTAGAAGATTTTCACAATATTTATTTCATTCACACTATTTCAAAATCAATTAAATCTATTGATTTATTGATAATTTAATTCGAGCACGGCCGGTGTTTTTCCGTCTAGTTTCTTTTAAGTTCGCTAATTCTGACTGATTCGGCTCGAATATCAAATTATAAACCCATGTGTTTGTTTCTAATACATATGTACACAGAATTACATATGAAAACATGCATACACTATGCCGAATTAGGCTCTGCACGCATGCGCTTTGGCTGTTATAGTCATCTTACTGTTTTTGTCAAGAGTGGAGAATTCCATAAAACGTTCAAATAAGTGTGTATGGTAATTGGTTTGAATTTTTTTGTTTTTTTCTAAAATTTAACTAGTTAGTGTCAAAATAAAATTTGCATAAAGAGTTAATTTGGGGACAAAATCGTAAAAAGAGCTATGATGACAAGACAAAATCTTTGATATACAAATTTTTCTGCAAGTCATCCTTTCCACAGAGCATCATGTGACGTTCCAAAATTTCAAATGAATCTGAGAAGTGTGTGATTTGTGTTAGTAGAGTACAAAAAATGATGCTGAGCATTTAAGAAACTAGTTGTTTACAGTTACTATGCAAGTTAAATGCGGGGAAGTACAGAATTTATTATTTTTGGGTAGTGATAATATATTATTCTCTATTAGTTATAATATGTATGAAATGAAAAAATTTTCCACTACTAATGAATGCTTTTGATACTTGATGATATTAACTATATAAGGGAAAATAAAATTTTTTTATTGAAAGCGACCAGCATCGTTAAATATCCACATATATTTTGTATGTAAAATAAATTTGTTGGAGCGAAAAACTTAGGTTCATTGATTAGGAAATAAAAACCTGATCGATTTCGGCATTTGAGATAATATTTGCTACTCTAACAGGAAGAATTCCCTAAATACAGTCTTACATACATAAGTATGTGAACTAGCTTTAAGAGAAGTCGTAAAATGTTAAGGCTGCTGAAAATATGTATATATGTTTATGTACATATGTACGATCGTCAGAATGCTTAGAACATACGCTGGATATTATGTCTGGAGATTTTATAAACTTGTATTCTGACCATTAATTCAGAAAGCTCATCAAAAAACATAATGGGACGATAGTTCATAAAAATTCCAGAATATTAATCGAACATATTCATTGAAAAATAGAAGGGTGTAATAAAATATTTTGGAAATATGGTAGTTTCAACTTATCACATTAGCCAAAAAATTTCGTTTTGAATAATTGTTGCAAAAGAACATATCGAAAATCGTTAGAGATTGAAAACTATTTTTGTAAAAAAAATTAAAAATTGTAAAAGGAAACTTTTCGGGAAAAATTATGTCACATATATAACAGAATGTACAACAAAGTACTCCAACAAAAAACAAGTAAGAAATGCCTATGCTTTTATCAGGAAAGGATTCTCTACGAATATTAATAACACAACTGATAGATTGACCTATATCTTCGATAGCTTCGTAAGTTCGTAATTGGAACTGTGGTCCACATGTTCGGCAAGTGGCGGTTTGAACAGTTGTAGCCCGATTTTGACAATTTTTGGTCAGCAGGTGGCACACCTTAAGCTGTGCATAGCTTTATGTCGATGTATTCATTTTGTGCTTGATTTTTATACTGAAAAGCGAAAGAAGCAGATAAAATGGAAAAGACGTGTTTTTTGTTCGATTTCCTACACTTTTGCACTGCAATGTAAGAACCTCGGAATAATACTAAATACCCAATTTGGTTGAAATCTGTCTAGTAGGTGCCAAGATATTATTTTTTACCTCAATGCGGACGCTGCCACGCCGATTGTCCAAATTCGACATCAGCTCCTAAAACGTCTTCTTTTAACATATTGAAGATAAAATGGTATGTCTAGTGACTTATGGCACTTTTAGTATATATGAGGAATGAACGGGTGTCTCATCCAATTTACGAATTTGATTATTATAGCTTGATTGGTTTTTCAGATATGTATGTACATTCAACTTATTAGAGGACAAGTTCACTTTTTAAAAAGTTTTTTTAACCATAGATGTCGGTTCCTAATACAATTCGAGGTACCAAAAAACAACCTTGTAACTTAGTTATGGAGTTACGTGGGTCTACACGTTTCAAAAAATCGAATTTGTTTATATGTCTCATTAAATTCTTCAATATATCACCTCTAGATTATTTATCTTAAATTTTCAAGTTGATCCGAGTAATAGTTTTGGAGATACAGCCTTGAGAATTTAATATATATTATTTATATAATTAAGTTAAGCTAAGCTTATATAATTAAATTACTGTACAGTACTTAATTATTTATTAATAATAATTTCTCACTTCTTTCGAACGCAGCTTTCTTTATGGGCGGCGTTGCCGGTTTTGGTGTAACTGCTGGTGCTCATCGCTTTTGGACACATCGCTCTTTTAAGGCCAATGTACCGTTACGTAGCATATTGATGATTTGCTTCTCGGCGGCTGGACAGGTAATAAAATATCGGAAACAAATTATATAATTAACCTGCATCTACTATCAGATAACACTTGTTGTGTGTTTAGACGATTGCATTGTTTATTGTTTGTATGCATATCAATTACCGTTGGTACTGTAATTACGGTCTAAGTGTATTTTATTAGCAAACTACGTGTGTTACGTATAACACATTAAAATTGCTAGTAAAATGTGTTAAAGCAAGCCATTAATAGGGTTAATTAAGATTTCAATTAGCCAATATTGCTTGACATGTCGGTTTTGTTTATTTAATTTTATTTATATTTTATTTTTTTTAAATCATTACCTAACATTTCTTAATTACATCTAAATACTTTTGGTACAGTAAACTCCGCTTAATTGACGCACAAATTATTTTATATGCCCGTTTATTACAATTATCGCTTAATTTCGGCGTATAATTAAGTCTTATTAAAATAATTATCTACGTTTGCGTTGAAAACGAAAGAAATATACATTAAATCTGACAAAAAATATTGCTTAATATATCCAGATTCGAGTATATACATTATTAATCCCTTAATTTTGCTCAATGAGAGAAATAAGTTGAGAAAATTAGGTAAACCAAGAAAAAACGTTGAGTTCGATTTCTTCGAATACAAAAGATTCCATATGTGCTATATGTTATAGGTATGCGGTCTGAATAATTTCTTTGAAGAAGGAAATGTTGCCTTGAAAATTAATGCATGTCAAATTCGGTGAAGATATCTCGTCAAAAACGATATTTTTTATACAAGGGCTGGATTTGGATCGTTCAGTTAGTATGACGGTTCCGCAAATGAACACCTTCTTTGAGAGAAAATGACGTGTGCAAAATGCCAGATCGATATCTCAAAAACTCAGGGACTAGTTCGCATATATACAGAGTGACGGGCATGACTTAATCGACTGCTCGTGGTGCTTATAACTTATATATTTACATATTTTATAGAGTCCCCACGTTTTCTATTCGGTATTATAAATGTCGTGACAAACTTAATATACTCTTTTCAGGATATAAAAATTATAAATTTCTGCGACCCGATTAAGTCGGGCATACTGTAGATGCTCCACATCAATCTTTTTAATAAATTTAAAGCTGTAATGAAAATAAATATTTTTACACTTAAATTCCATAAAATAAAAGAAGTACTTTCCTATAAGTTTAAAGACAAATTCCAATTAAGTGCGTGTTGATAATTAAATAGCACTTTACCAAGAAAACTATTTTGTGGCGGTTGCCTAAAATGTCATAAAATAAAAATATCAATTTTGTTTCCAAAATTAATAAATTTATTTGAGAGCTTCAAACAGCCCCTTAATTCAGTCAATTAGTAAATTTTTACCATTAAAAATATATGCAAAACTCAGCAATTGACTCAATTAAGCGAGTACCTACAACTCATATTATTATATTATTATTCTCGTATGAATATGCTTCCTTTATCCTAACCTAAAAGTGTTTGTTTTAAACTCTGTTTCTTCTATTTTCCCCACACTTCAGAATACGCTCTACGATTGGGTGCGCGATCATCGTGTGCACCACAAATACTCGGAAACCGATGCTGATCCACACAACTCCAATCGTGGTTTCTTTTTCGCCCACGTCGGCTGGTTAATGATGCTAAAACATCCCGAAGTTTTACGTCGCGGACGTCAGCTGGATTTGAGTGATGTAATGAACGATCCGGTCGTGCAGTTCCATCAGAAATACTTTATACCCTTGAAAATTATGCTCTGTTTTGTATTGCCCACCATGGTGCCCATCTACTTTTGGGGTGAAGAATTCCATTTGGCCTTTATTACGCAATGTCTCTTCCGTTATGTTAGCAGTTTGAACTTTACATGGTCGGTGAATAGCGCCGCCCACATGTTTGGCACACGGCCTTATGATAAGTAAGTGGAGTAGAATATTACTCAATATTAAAAAAACAAAAAACACAGCTATCTATTTTTATGAAACACTATCTTTACTAAACAAAATCAAATATATGCTTGTCTCTTCCTGTTAACAGTCGCATCAGACCCACTGAGAACATTTACGTCTCACTCATTGCCATGGGTGAAGGCTGGCACAATTATCACCACGTTTTCCCCTGGGACTACAAAGCAGCTGAGCTCGGCAACTATTTCGGCAACTTCACCACAATGGTTTTGGATGCCTTCCATCGCATTGGCTGGGCTTGGGATATGAAGGAACCCTCGAAAGATTTGGTGCGTCGCGTTATTGATAAATATGGCGATGGCACACATCCTACGACAGAAAAGTCAGAAGAAACACCATCGGTTGGTCATTATCATTATGCGGAGGTACCCGATCCTGAATTTGATGCATCCGATGCGGAGTCGAGCAGCACGGAGAGCACAAAGCTGGATGAGAATGAGAATTTGAAGAAGAAAGTGCTAACGTAGAATACAGTTCGTGGTTGGTTGATAAAAATGCTAACTATGGACTGGATGTAAGTGAGCGTGAGACGTCGAAGCTCCTAAAAATATGGACGTGTGGCTGTTTATTTAATTGTTTTTTTTCGTAATGTGTAACTAAGTGCATTTGTATAAACATGTACTTTTAATAAATAATGGGTGTTCCGTTTAAAAATACATTTATACATATATGTATGTATGTAAGTAAAAATATAAATTGTATTTACATAAAAAAATAAAAATAACTGGAAACAAAAGTCGTATATGTTAACGGGTGAGATGTGTATGTCATTCGGTTTTTTCGGGTTAAGTGTAATGCACATTTTAATGGACATCCCAGCACTTTGGCATAAATAAATAGGTTTTTAAGTAAAAAGATGACGAATGCGTCACAAGTAGAAGACATTCTAGTACTAGCGTGTAAGAATTATAATTTTATAAAACACTTTTTGTACTATGAAAATACACAAGCGGGATAATTGTGCTACAAATGATTTACAATTAGTCAGTTAAGTCAATGCAAATTAATATTGGTAAATTTATTTTTATTAATAAGTAAGTCTGTTCATTTGTGAACGAAATTTTGATGTATAATAAAAAACAAAATATATATATCAAATCAAATTACTAAAAGCTAAAAAATATGCAAACGTCTTTTAATCAAAACTAGTGGAGTTACGATGATTGAGTTGGGTTCTGTCATAGAAAACAAGAAAAACCGCTAACTTCGGTTGAAGTTATAATACTTCTTCTTTACTGGCATAGACACCGCTTACGCGATTATAGCCGAGTCAACAACAGCGCGCCAGTCGTTTCTTCTTTTCGCTACGTGGCGCCAATTGAATATTCCAAGCAAGGCCAGGTCCTTCTCCACTTGGTCCTTCCAACGGAGTCCTCTTTCCTGCTTCCCCTGGCAAGTACTGCGTCGAACTTTCAGAGTTGGAGTGTTTTCGACCATCCGGACAACATGACCTAGCCAGCGTAGCCGCTGTCTTTTAACTATGTCAATGTCGTCGTATATCTCGTACAGCTCATCGTTCCGTCGAATGCGATATTCGCCGTGGCCAACGCGCAAAGGACCATAAATCTTTCGAAGAACCTTTCCCTCGAAAACTCGTAATGTCGCCTCATCGGTTGTTGTCATCGTCCAAGCCTCTGCACCATATAGCAGGGCGGGAATTATGAGCGACTTATAGAGTTTGGTTTTTGTATGTCGAGAGAGGACTTTACTTTTCAATTGCCTACTCAGTCCGAAGTAGCACCTGTTGGCAAGAGTAATCCTGCGTTGGATTTCCAGGCTGACATTGTTGGTGGTGTTAATGCTGGTTCCTAAATAGACGAAATTATCTACAACTTCAAAGTTATGACTGTCAACAGTGACGTGGGAGCCAAGTCGCGAGTGCGACGACTGTTTGTTTGATGACCGGAGATATTTCGTTCGCCCTCATTCACTGCCAGACCCATTTGCGTTGCTTCCTTGTTAAATCTGGAGAAAGCAGAACTAGCGGCGCGAGTGTTGAGGCCGATGATATCAATATACGCTAGCAGCTGTACACTCTTATAAAAGATTGTACCTGCTCGATTCAGTTCTGCAGCTCGAATAATTTTCTCCAGCAGCAAATTGAAAAAGGCGCACGATAGGGAGTCGTCTTGTCTGAAACTTCGTTTGGTATCGAACGGCTCGGAGAGGTCCTTCCCGATCCTGACGGAGCTTTGAGTGTTGCTCAACGTCAGTTTACACAGCCGTATTAGTTTTGCGGGGATACCAAATTAAGACATCGCGGCATAGAGGCAGCTCCTTTTCGTGCTGTCGAAAGCAGCTTTGAAATCGACGAAGAGGTGGTGTGGGTCGATTCTCCTTTCACGGGTCTTTTCCAAGATTTGGCGCATGGTGAATATCTGGTCGGTTGTTGATTTGCCAGGTCTAAAGCCACACTGATAAGGTCCAATCAGTTTGTTGACGGTGGACTTTAATCTTTCACACAATACGCTCGATAGAACCTTATATGCTCGCCTTCTCCTGGCGTTGTGCGTTCACTGCCATTCAGCAGGCTGGAGAAGTGTTCCCTCCATAATTTAAGTATGTTCTGGGCATCTGTGACTAGATCACCTTTGGGGGTTCTGAAGTTATAATACTTTTTATAATTATAAGTTATAATTCTTATAGCATAAAAGGGTATAAAATGACTTAATCTTGATATTGTTCGATTGTAGTTTGTATGGCAGCTATATGCGATAGTGGTCTGATCTGAGCAATATTTTCGCAGACTATAGATACCTTGTGAAATAAAAAAAGTTTTTCATACAAGGATTTGAGTCTGACTGAGGGCAAGATGAAATATCTCCTGTCATCAAACAAACAGTCGTCGCACTAGCGAGTAGGCTTCCACGTAACTGTGGACAGTCATAACTTCGAAGTTGTAGATATTTTCGTCTATCCTGCAACCAGGACAGATCACGCGTGAGTCGTGTCGAGCTGTCAGGTTATTTTTATTCACTATTATTTGGCATTTTATCATGAAAGACTTGCGCCGGAAAAATGTTTACAAATCGCTCAACTTTATTACGAAAATTGACGTTCTGCAAAGAATATGTTTCGCCCGCTTCGCTCAAGTTATGATCAACATAAATGGCCTACTAAGCGTGCTATTTGCAACACCATCATCTAGAGACCCAGCATTCATGATTGAATAATATTCGTCCAAGTAGACAACGTCCAGCACTCAGTGAAGAAAATATAGCAGCCGTAACTGAGAGTGTGCACGAAGACAGTGGAGAGTTGATTCGACGCCGTTCGCAGCAACTCGGACTGACATATGGAACAACTTGGCGCATTTAACGTCGTCATCTTCAATTGAAACATAATAAAATAGGAGCGGAAGCCGCTTGACCTTCCCAAGCAACATCGCATCGCTCCATGGGCTCTTGAAAAGAAAAAGATCCGATGTTTTTGAGCCAAATTTTGTTAAGCGATGAAGCCCATGTCTGGCTCAAAGGTTATGTAAACAAGAAAAATTGCCGTATTTGGGACGAAAAACAACCTGAGAAGATTTAAGATCTGCCATTTTTTCGTGAATAAACAACGGTTTATTGTGGTTTGTGGGACGGTGCAATCATCGGTGCATATTTCTTCAAAAATAATAATAACTGTCAATGGCGACCGTTGTGGCGCCATGATAACTGACTATTTGATGCCTGAAATTGAAGCTCGTGATCTCGGCAACACTTGGTTTCAACAAGACGCCATCACTTTCCACACATCGCATCTATCAATGGATTTGAGCAGATTGAGCAGATAATTTCACGTTTTGGGCCGGTCGATTGGTCACCAAGATTGTGTGATATCACAAAGTCTAAACTAAAAAGTCTTAACTTTTTCCTATAGGGCTATGTAAAGCCGAGGCCAACATTTGAAAATGATAATCTTCAATAAATAAACGCCAAATAATGTTCTTTCGAATGATAAGAAACAATCTTCATTAAATTTGAAATTTCTCAATGCGTGAGGTATTCTATACTAGATACTTTAGCACTGAAAATGAGAAGGGTTAACGAACTTAACAGACTTCTAATATACTTCTCAACACCTTTACAATATTGTCAAAAATTTTCAAGTTGATCCGAGTAATAGTTTTGGAGATACAGCTTTGAGAATTGTGTGCTCGAGGCTAAAAAGGCTAATTGCGTCGGCTTTAAACGCGTTTTTCTCGAAAATGTGGTTTTGAAGACGGTTGGAAAAGATTTCCGTGAGCAACTCAACCGATTCTCACGAAATTGTATACAGGTGTTTGGTGAAATTTTAATTTTGATGTGAAATTGTCTGCCAAACATCCAATTTTAATTTTGTTCCTACGTCTAAGTTCTAAATTAAGGCTTTAACTAAAACACGTATTTTTGTCACTTTTTAAGGAGTTATCCTGACAACGCGGGCTCATCTTTTGTGTGGTTTGAGGCTTTGTAAGTATTTGCTTCCAATGATTGATAAAACTAAACGAGATAGATATAAAGGTATATGTATACATTATAAATGATCAGGGTAACGAGAGAACTTGAAATTCGTTTGACTGTCTGTCTGTCCGCCCGTCCGTCCGTACAAGTTGTAACTTAAGTAAAAATTGAGATATCTTGATGGAACTTGGTATACAGATTCCTTAGTGCAAAAAAAATTCGAGTTCATAGATGGGCGTAATCGGACCACAGCCACGCCCATAAATCGCCATTAACTGAAAACACATAAAGTGCCATAACTAAGAACTAAATTAAGATATAAAATTAAATTTGTACAGGGTATCGAAGAAGAAATTGGCACCTGTGGATAAAAAATTTTAAAAAGTGGGCATGGCTCCGCCCCCTAATATATTTAATATGCATATCTCCTAAACCACTAAAGCTACAATGACCGAGTTCGTCCAGCGTAAATATTACAGGAAAATCGACTGAAAACCCCGTACACTCCCCATATAACGGTGCGGTTCAAAAGTACTAAAAGCGCAATAAATCAATACCCAAATATGCTGGAGACATTAAATTTTACCCCCGAGATGGTACACAGAGTCGGTGTGAAAATTGGACGATACGCGTGGCTCCACCCAATTTTTGGTGAAATCCCATATCTCGGGACTCGACCAACCGATTTCGAACTAATTTGGAACGTGATATTCTTTTTATGTTCTGATATAGGAAAAAGTTGTGAAAATGAAAGAAATCGGACAACCACCACGCCTACTTCCCATATAGCACAATTTTAAATCCAACTTGATTCGTTCAGTTTCCAGTACACAAATCAAGAAGCAATTAATATAATAGTATTAAACTTTGCTCGAATAATGCTTTAAGTGTGTGCAGCTTTATGACAACTAAAACAGTTCAAGACCCTAGGTACCGAGTAGGTGGATCCCAGTACCTATAGTTGGCTTTTGTTCAAAATATCGGTCTATGTGTGAGATATGCAATAGAAATTCAAACAGAATCCTTTTTTGCCGTACTAATTTTATGTATCCAAAATTGGAGGAATCGGGACAATATTTCCCAGAGCCCCCATATACCTAATATAAAGATTTTAGAACCTCTTGTAGACTTTATGTTGGATATATCGCCCAATATTTGAGTTATCTCAATGAGAATCTCAGAACGTATTTGATTCCTAACAGTATATCATTGTACCCAAAATTGATGTCGAAAATAATCATGGTCGATTTGGTGATTTAAAAATTATTTCTAGTTAATCGATTAAAATCTTGGCAATTTTCAAATGTATGTATAGCAGAGCAGGAGCCTTAGCTAATACTTCCTGAATATTTATTAATAATAATTTTTCTCTTCACCTCTCTTCTTGAACTCAACTTTGGGCGACGTCGCCGGTTTTGGCGTAACTGCCGGTACTCATCACTTTTGGACACATCACTTTTTAAGGCCAATATACAGTTACGTAGCATATTGATGCTTTGCTTCTCGCGAGCTGGACAGGTAATAAAATACCGGAAACAAATTGAATAATTAACCTGCATCTACTATCAGATAACACTTACTGTGTGTTTAGGAGAGTGCATTGTTTATTGTTTGTATGCATATCAATTACCGTTCCGGTTAAAATGTGTTACGTATAATAAACTTAAATTGCTAAGAAAAGTGTTAAAACATGCCATTAACAGGGTTAATTAAGCTCTCAATTAGCCAATATTGATTAGGCGTGACGATTTTATTTATTTTATTTTATTTATATTTTATTTTTTAAAATCATTACCTAACATTCTTTAATTACATCTAAATACTTTTGGTACAGTAAACTCCGCTTAATTGACGCACAAGTTATTTTATATTTTTTATTACAATTACCGCTTAATTTCGTCGTATAATTAAGTCTATTTAAGATAATTTTCTTCGTTTGCGTTTAAAACGAAATAAATATACATTAAATCTGACAAAAAATATTGCTTAATATATCCAGGTTCGAGTATATACATTATAAATCCCTTATTTTGCTCGATGAGAGAAAGAAGTTTAGAAAATTAGGTAAACCAAGAAAAAACGTTGAGTTCGATTGCTTCGAATACAAAAGATTTCATGTGCTATATGTTATATGTGTGCGGTCTGAACAATTTCTTCGGAGAAGGTAGTTCTGCCTTGAAAATTAGTCAAAGCCAAATTCGGTGAAGATATCTCGTCAAAAACAATAGTTTTCCATACAAGGACTGGACTTGGATCATTCAGTTAGTATGACGGTTCCGCCAATAAGCACCTTCTTTGAGAGAAAATGACGAGTGCAAAATGCCAGATCGATATCTCAAAAATTCAGGGACTAGTTTGCACAGAGTGACGGGCATGACACAATCGACTGCTCGTGGTGCTTATAATTTATATATATACATATTTTACAGAGTCTCCGACGTTTCCTTTTACAAACATTGTGACAATTTTGATATACTCTTTTCAGGGTATAAAAATTATACATTTCTGCGAACCAATCAAGTGGGGCACACTGTAGATGCTCTGCATCAATCTTCTTAACACATTTATAGCAGTAATAAAAATAAATATTTTTACACTTAAAGTTTAACTTGACACCTTGTAAAATATTTAAGTACTTTCATATAACTTTTAAGTGCTCAGACAAATTCCAATTAAGTGCGTGTTGATAATTAAACAGCACTTTACAAATAGATCTATTTTATGGCGGTTGTCATAAAATATTTTTTTCTTATATTTTTTTTTATTGAAACGTTATAAAGTGATTGTTTACATTTCATAATATAAAATACAAATATTAAACTTTTTTTCAAAAAATACTAACTTTATTTGAGAGTTTCAAAAACCGCTTAATTTAGTCAATTGGTAAATTGTTTCCATTAGTTAAATATGCAAAATTTGCTAATTGACACAATTAAGCGCCTGTCTGAAACGTCTATTATTTGCATAACAAATGCTCATAAAGAAATCTGGAACACTATTTCAATTTCTATTTCTTCTTTTTTTCCTACACTTCAGTCGAGACATTCTGTTTGTGACTCGCAAAGAAAAATTCTAAAAATATAATATTTAAAAGTAGCTTGAGGATTCTGTAAGTATTTGCTTCCAATCCAAATCCGTAGACTCAAAAATATCACATTCGTAAAATGTGAAAGAACTTTTTGATTACATGAAAGCATTTGAAAAGCACTATAACCAAAAACAGTTATACGATAAGCATTATTTTTCTGTAGAAGAAGATTATCCAATTGTTTGAGAGCACAAGAGCACGTAATTTTATAAGACAAAAAACTGAAAGGGGCGAAAAGACTTAGGCACAACTTAAATCTCGAGCACAAATCAAGTTATTAATTGATTGATCATGCTCGATTTGGTGACTGAATACTATTCCAAGTTAATCGCCTGAAATCTTGGTCATAACATATGTATAAACAGAGCAAAAGCAACATTAACATTTAACATTTGCTAATTTAACATATCCGAGTGATATTAACAGAGGCTGTTAAGCTACATTGGTAAATTTTGATCATTAACATTGCTTTTAAGTAAAAAAATGAATAGTTCACTTGAATGAAGTTATATTCAGTAGTTTCTCCAACTTAAATATACCGTTATTTCGTTTTATCTAAACGACCACGCACATGCGTACGAAAAGAAGCTTGTTATCACATCTAATATAAGTTTCGACTAAGTGAAGTGTATGTGCAAATACAAACATTAAAATATTTTCATAATTTCTACTTAACGCTTAAATCTCATTAACCTTGCATGCTTATGATAAACAAAAGAGGAGTCAGCTTCATCTAAGTTTGGTCACGTGGAAGCAATGTAAAACTGGAATTTCGGCGCAACAAAAGCCGCCAAATAAGAAGACGGGTTAGAAGAGTGAACTCAATGAAATTTAACTGCTGTCATATATATTTACATACATACATACTAAATACAAATTTTTTTAATGTATGTGTATGTATGTATTTATATATTATTATGTAAAATAGTGACAACTAAAAAATTGATCACAAAGAGAATTCAGAGTTTATAAGCAAAAAAAAAACGAAAATAACCAGTGTGAACCGGCTAATTTAAACAAATACAAACAAACATACGCTTTTACATATTGTATGTATGTAAGTATGTTTGAATTTGCACACAAGATGGCTTTTGAAATGAATTAATTTGACTAATTAAATTAAATTTTATAATTTCATACTCTTGTAACGTGTTGCTACAGAGTAGAATAGTTTTGTTCACCTAACGGTTGTTTGTATCAATTATATAAATATAATTGATCAGAATGTCGAGGCAAGTTGAAATTCGGATGACTGTCTGTCCGGCTGTCCAAGCCGTAAATTGAGTAAAAGCTGCGGTATCTTAATGAAACTTGGTACACGTGTTCCCCGGAAGTGAGGACAAATTCGTAGGAAGACGTGATCGGACCACTGCCACACCCACAAAATGCTATTAAGCGATAATATATAAAATGCTATAACTAAGTACTAAATTAAGTAACTAAGGGCTAAACATTTTGAAAAAAATGGGCATGGCTCCACCTGCTAATAATTTTAATGTACATACATATGTATAAATAAGTACATTCCAAACTATTAACGAAATAGCACCCAGTCTCCACGACTTTTCTTTCGACAGCATGAAAATATGTG
This sequence comes from Bactrocera correcta, assembly GCA_027475135.1. Classification (NCBI taxonomy): domain Eukaryota; kingdom Metazoa; phylum Arthropoda; class Insecta; order Diptera; family Tephritidae; genus Bactrocera; species Bactrocera correcta. Next base: position 75,757,495 of record CM050325.1, on the reverse strand, counting down.
AAATCGGGTGATAACCCCGCTTACTCCACGTCTAATGGGTTTGTTAAAATCTAGTAATAGGGCCATTAAGCAATAAATGAATACGACAGAGTCATTAAATTTTATGCCTAGGATGATACAAAATAGATTTTATGGAAAGGGGTATCAAATTTGGAAGATGGACGTAGCACCACCCACTTTTCGGAAAACCCATTTCTCAGGACCTACCCTATCGATATCGAGCAAATATCATATATAGTTCAAATATCATATGCAGTACATAATATTATCTTGAAATTCCTATATTCCAGTACGCAAACGGGCGAATTCGGTCTAGAACCACGTCTACCTCCCATAAAACACAAATTGAAGTTCCATCTGAATCTTTCGCTTTTCAGTTTGCAAATCAGGCATCAATTAATGTATTGGGATAAAATTTTGTCCGAAAAGTGCAATTAGCGTAGGTCATCTTATGTCCAAATCGATACCGAATATTTGGATCAAGTTCGAATTTATCGAAAATATCGGCAAATATGTAGATATACTCTGAAATTTTAGAAAGACCTTACTTGAATCGGATCAATAATTTCCTTAGCCCCCATATACGTACCAATGTAACTAGCAGCCCGTCCCGGCATCGCATGGGGTAGACAATTATTATTTTTTTTTTGGAAATTTGGATATAAAACATCTTTTTTTCACAAATATTTTTATTTGCATTAAAGAAAATCCCACAGTTATATTTGTATGTACATAAGTCTATTTATGTTCAATTGGAAAATTAAAAAATAAAAATAATAATAATCAAAAAATTAAAATAGCAATAATAAATAATGAATTCAGTCGTTTTACATATAAGTAAATAATAAATTATTAAATAAATATATTAAATAATAATAACAATAATATTTTTTAAAAATTAGCGTATAAAAATATTATAAGTAAAAGTAATAATTACGAATAAAATGAAAAAAAATAAATAAAATAAAAATAATAATAAATAAAAAAAATTATATTAACAGTAATAAATAATGAATTCAGTCGTTTTACATATATTTTTGCCACTGCACGTGCTCAATTCTGCTAAATAGCAGCGACAACGTCGAATTCCTTACTTTGATTCTATCGGCTCTGTTAGCCGCCAAATCGAATATCATGCAGAATTCAATTTGCACCTTCTCTATACATTCTCTGGCCCGGCGCGCTTTTCAGAATGCATCGCAAACAACGGCGACGGCGCTATGGCGGTTTTGTTTACTTTTTGAATTTTTTAATTCGTAATATCTTTTGAATGGAAAGTCTAATTTAAAAACTATTTTATAGGTAGTTAAATGGTCTTGACCATAAAATAATTTATTTGGATTGGGATTAATATAAACACATAAATAGCAAGGTTTGAATTAGGTTAGCATTTTCATTAATGTTTAAAATGAAAAAAGTTGTTGTAGTGACATAACTACAATAGTTGGACATATGCTACCGCGGAGTTTTTTGTAGACATTATGATGTTCTTTAATATTGTTGTACATTATTTTGTTCTATCGCTAATAGTTTCGGCAGCGCATTCGACGAAAGATATTTAAGACTCATTTTTCTACTCCTTCGGTTACATTGTTCAAATTTTACCAAGGATCCCAATTTTTTTTTGTTTTCAAAATAAAATGTAGCCTATGTCAAATTGGAAGAATATAGCATTCTATTGGTGGAAGAATTTTTTAAATCGGCCCAGTACTTTTTGAGCCTATTCATTACAAACATACAAACATACAGAAATAGGTGCAAATCTTTCCTCTTTATAATTTTAGTATAGATATAGATTAAAATGAAAAAAGTTGTTGTAGTGTCATAACTACAATAGTTGGACATATGCTACCGCGGAGTTTTTTGTAGACATTATGATGTTCTTCAATATTGTTGTACATTATTTTGTTCTATCGCTAATAGTTTCGGCAGCGCATTCGACGAAAGACATTTTAAGACTCATTTTTCTACTCCTTCGGTTACATTGTTCAAATTTTACAAGGATCCCTAATTTTTATTTTTTTTTTTTTAATAAAATGTAGCTTATGTCAAATTGGAAGAATGTAGCATTCTATTGGTAAAAGAATTTTTTAAATCGGCCCAGTACTTTTTAAGCCTATTCATTACAAACATACAAACATACAGAAATAGGTACAAATCTTTCCTCTCTATAATATTAGTATAGATAGAAAGATTTTCAAATTTTCTGATGACTTTAAATCGCATATATTGGCAAATGTATGAGTTATTTTTATAAAATTGAGGGAGCGTGTGTTCCTTATAACGCTGCCTCTTTGTACCTTAAATGGATAAAATCGGATGATAGCTTGCCCGAGATACTCCAGGTATTTCCCTGGCTTTAAGCCTACTAAGTTGCAGGAGTGTAAAATGTTCGGTTACAGCCGAACTAAGGTCTCTCTATTTTTTTTTGTTTAGAAAAAACTACTAATGTATGCATGTTTATATATGTATGTGTGTAAATATTTAAATATATTTTTTATTATATATATATTTAAAGAATATTAACCATTGCTATTGCCAAAACGTTGAGTTGGTAACAGAAGTGGAAGAAGAAACAGCGTCTAAATTCTAATCGCCTGCCTTTAAGACCATCTGCCCGTTCGCTCAAATGATTAAGCATACATTTTAGCGAAATATTTCAATGTGGACACAATTATATGGCAAATTTAATGTAAATTGTATGTAAAAAGCGACTTTGGCGACAACTTTAGTAACAAAAGTATTTGCCTCCACTTAGGCATATGCAAATTTTTGTAAACACTATATAATAATAGTGTGGTCTTTTGCTTGTAGTAGCAAAATTTAGATAGTCGATTTTGCGCATTTGGTATATGAATATTTGCTATTTTTTTGTTGTTGCTGTGTTGCTTGGCGCAATTTAGTCATAATTTATTTGTAATCTCGTTTTTCTAGGATTTGTGTGGCCAGATGTGGTGGCCTACGTGCCAAACTTCACGTACGAAAATCTGGTTGCATGCGGCTTGCTCCAGCGCAAAGGCCTTGAAAAGGTTCTTCCCTATGGGAGAGTATGCTATAAATGGTACTAGCAAGCTGATTGCCTGTGAAACTAGTACTTGGGTCCATAAATAAATGCCAACAGAAATAAATTCTTGTATGCTTTATTTCTTTTGCAGCAGGGCACTTGCAGTTTTTGTTGGGGACCGCCGTTGCAGACATTGATCATGTTTCGTTGCACGTACGCCTGGCGTCAAATTGCTGCGCTTGATCGACATCGGTATCGGCATCGCCACTTCCTTGCCAATTATTATGGATAATTTGTCAAGTATGCGCTTGCAGCGGTGATAAATTGCTTCGGCTACATGAAATTTTAAATGACGACTTAATTGCCGTATTACGAGGGTGCAATTGTAATAAATATCATGCAAGTCGTCATCTGTCGTTTTTTGTTGCCATCATTGAGTCGTTGCAATGCGAATTTGTTTATTTATTTGCTGTTGTTTTTTTTTTTTACTATTTTTTTAACTTTCTCTGCCGCTTTGTTTTCGAGCTTGTGTCAGAACAGGTATACCTTTTTTGGTCAATTTAATTTGGTCAAGTTTTTTACAACACTTGCCATAAGGAGTTGCCATTAAATGTCTCTAACCAAATTCACTTTTGGATTTCGCCTGTAATTTGTTTCGCCAAAATCAAGGTCAGTCGAATTTGGTCATCTCTGCTGTTTCTGCGTAAGTTCCCAATGTAGTCAAGGTCACATGTTGGTGTTTAAATATGATTAGTCCAGTTATTTGTAATATTTGTTGACATATGTATAGTATATGGTATATACAAATTTATCATTAAAATTTTTTTCAAGTATTTTTCTATTTTTTTTAAATTTTTTTATTTTAAGGGGTATTCTACTCCAGAAATTTGAAAAAATCGAAAATATTTTTTTTTTCATAATTCGATAATGTTGATATTCAAAAATATCTCCCTAAAAGGATTTTTCAAAACTCAAATTATTTTCAAAGTTATAGCCATTTTAGTGACGTGGCAACTAGACCGGTTGACCGGTTTTTTTTTCTGAGGTAGGGACTATAACAGCATCCTTACTGATTAAGATTTTTTTTTCCGCACCACCAGGAGAACTAAGATTAATGTCACCAGGATGCGCCATTTTTTTACACCTGTCTTTCCCCCCTCTAATTATTTGAATTTTTAATATTTTTTTTATAAATTTTTATAATTAAGATATCAATAAAAACACCATAAAAAAATTATAGTAAAAATATTTTTTGGTTTTTTTTAAATAAAATTAAAAAAACTGCCCAAAATTTGATTTCTAGAGTAGAATACCCCCTTAATTAATTTTTATTGCTAGTACTCGTTATAGTACATTATTAAGAAATGTTTTCGACTATAAATATTTCAAGGTTAAAAGTAGTAACCTAATTGCATGAGAATCTCTCGATAAAGCATGCTCTACGTCTTTACTACATGTGGTGAAAAGAGCTTAGCCTAACAATTTGACCTAACTCTGATTTCGACCTCCGATGGTTTCAATAATGTACAGTTCGATTATGTTTCTGCGCTTCGCTCAACTTATGGTCAACATAATCGGCCTACTGAACGTACTGTTTGCAACACCATCACTCATCTTGAGGCCCAGTATTGATTATTCGACCGTATAGACCAGGTTCAACACCGCAATGAAGAAAACATACCAAAAGTAGCTGAGAGTGTATACGAAGAGCGTTGAAAGTCGATTTGACACCATTCGGCATAACTTGGAGAAACTTATGGAACGTCTTCGCTCATTTTACTTCGAGATCTCATATCAACAGCATACAAAATATATCTTGGGCAAGAACTGAAGCCCCTCAACCTACCCAAGCTAGTGGAATCATCGGTCAATATTTCTTCGAAAATGATGTCGGTTATTACGCCCCGTTCCCACGACAGTCGGGTTTACGTAACCGGAACGAACCCGGGATTTTTATCCGGCCTGATGCCTGATATTAAAACTCGCGATTTCAGCGACATTTGATTCCAACAAATTTTCAGTACCACCCTCATTCTAAGATTCTTTAAAGTAACAAGCTCAACCTTTCCTAACATATAGAAATGCAACCGTTACAAACCGTAACTGTTTCTAGAGCTTTTTTCTTAAACCATAAACAGTGCTACAAATGTATGTCTCTATGATATACAATTTAAACAGATACATAGAGCAGATGGTATTTTCGAATTAAATTGAATTTCGAAACGACATAAAAATGTAAAAATGTTCACTGACCTCAAATGAAGCAAACAAATGCGAAAAAAATATGCGCCGAAGGTTAAAAACAAGTTTCAAATTTCCCATTTTTGTTGAAAGTTAAATTTCGCAACAAAACAAATGCACAGCTTTGTGTTTTGATGTGAGAAAAATCGTTTTTGGCAATGCCGCTTATTGGCGCGTAGGTGGGTAGGCTTAAAGGTCCATTTGCTAAGTTGAAGACGATCGATGATACATATGCTATTGCGGTATTTTGCAATTTGTATCAAATGGAGTTTATGAATATATACTAGGGTGATTCAAAAAAAAATTTATTTTTTTCATTTGGTACTTGAAAAAATAGGTTCCTAGACACCTCTAAGAAAGCCTCCCCAAGTATGAGTTTTTAATTGTAACGGGAAGGTCCTCCTACATACAGTTTTCTATTTTTTTCTTATTATCAGATAGATAGATTTATATCTCGCTTCCAACTACTTGAAAAAATATTTTGTTCCTTAGATTTTGTAGGAAATTGAATGCTCTACAAAAAAGGTCTCCACGATTTTTTCGTAAACCCACCCGTTTAAAAGATATTAAGGTTTGAAGTTTGATTATTTTTGGAAAATTACGTGTTTTTACACAAAAACTGGAGGAAAAGTTCGCAGATGGGCGAAACCGAACAAAATACCACTAAATTAAGATATAGAACTGTAATTTGCCACCGAGGATCGCTGTAGAAAAGATCACCTAGCGGCACTATAAAAATGGGTGATATCGGATAATCACCCCACACACTCTGAGTTGGCATGAGAGGCCTTTGTAGGAGCCAAGGTCATTATTAGAGGATGAGCATGATCCATTTCGTAACCTGCTTAAGCGATTTCAGCCAAGGGATTCGATGGTGGCCTTATTGTGATATAACTATGTTGCAGTGCGATTGGACTACAACGACGCCTATTTCTCACATCATGTACAGTCACGATCACTTGATTATTTCGTTTTTCAGTATATAAACCTTGCAACGGGTTGGAATAAAACTTTGCATGAATAAATAATGCCTTTGAACTCTACCAGCTTATGATCGAAAGCTATCCAAATTGGATCAAAACTGTTCAGACCCCACGTACCAAATGTGTGGTTTCTAATAACAGTGCATCTTTTTGCTTAGAATGAATAAAATCGGCCTAGACCCAATAGAACTAAGAAGTCCCATGTATCAGAAGGTATTACGCTGGCTTTAAGGGGTTACATGGGCTTACGGGTTTCAAAAATCGATTTTTTTATTGGCTTAATAAATTCTATAACATCATTCTAGAGATGATGGAGATTGTCCTAAATTTTCAAGCTGATTCGAGAAAGAGTTTCGGAGATACAGTCTTGAGAACTTGTGCGCTCGAGGCTAGGCCAAGTGCGCCATCTTTAAACGCGTTTTTGACGCGTCGAAACTGTGTTATTGAAGTCGGTTGGCAATATCTCAAGGGCTACTCAACCGATCTTCATGAAATTTTACACAGGTCTTTGAGTTGCAATCCTTAAAGACTTGGAAGAAGGATGTTTTGAAAAAAAATATCTAAATTTTCATTTTTTTTAAATGTCTGCGAAAAATCAAATTTCAGTTTTTCCCTTCATCCAACCCGAGGAAACCCATGTAAGCCCGTAAACCCTTCACTGTGCAAGAGTATGAAATATTTGGTTATACCCGAGCTTAGCCATTCCTTCTAAATGCCGTTATGTGAAAGCAAAGTGCATAAAGAATACTATTTTTAAAAGCGTTTATAATTTTATGTATGTAAATATAAATTTATGTAAATATAAAAGAAAATATTCATGTTTAAATAGAGAAGCCGCGTGAGGTTAGGCACCTCGTGTAGTCTAGCCAATAAATTCAAATAAAAATAATAGAAAAAGAAAGTGAGGTTATGTTCAAAAAATGTGTGCTTCTTATCTGAATTAGTTTCCAAAAGCGTGCCACAATTCGTTTGCCAAATGCCTAATGGGCTACGGTATTTGCATAAATATCTATATGCATAGAGATATGTTTAGTTGGGGCTTTCCAGCTATTTTACAAACGCCAACTAAATTATTTAATACCAGTTCAACATATACAATAAATATAAATATGTGCATATGTATTATAATATTCAAATCTGTATATATGGTGAATTGTTCTTTTGATCTTTTGACAACTATTACAGTGTCTTCCGCGTGAAACTTCGAAGAACCACAACGCAAATTTCTAAGTTCCATTTAATTTGTTATGCTAATTCACAAAAGAAGACGATACGTAGAGTTGTTAAATCTTTGACTGCTGGCTTATAAATAATGAGTCTATGTGACAGGTTTTTTAACAAATCTGGCTTTTATTCTTCGTTTTTAGTGTACCTTTGCCACATTTTTACGAGACATTCTAATTGGATTTTCTATGTAATTCAACAATTTTGTAAAGTAAATGGTGTCGTGTCAAACGCATGTATTCTTTTATAAGATCGTGTGCAATATATTTTAAAGATTTTCATATGTACATATGTATATATGTAGGTAAATATATGTAGATATATAGTATATTTACATTTAATGCGATTTTAATCAGGTTGAAGACACATTTTGCTGGGAAAGAAATAAGATAGAATAATATTTGTACAATTAAAAGAAAGCAGCTTAAAAGGTTATACCAGTGCGACACTTTCAAAAAAAAAGTTTTTATTTACTTTTTCGATAGTTTATATTTCTATAAATATCTTGTGAAATCGGGAAGATCGTATCTTGAATAGTTTTTGGATGGCAGCGTTCTAAAAAGCGATGGCTCGGAGGTGCAAACATACTATATACTATACATATGTACATACTATACTCGTTTATCGTAAGTGAAATTTAAACACGTTTTTTCGAAACGACATTTTTCAAAATGCTGGCTTCATAACTCAACGAGAAATTGACCGATCGACTTAAAATCAAATCTAAATATTTTTGAATACATTTACTATACAATGACCTACGATCTTTTTGATTGGTTGAAAATTGTCAATTTGGCATTAAAAAACGACAATTCTTTTCCAAAAAAAAAAAAAAAAGATTTTTTTTGCAAAATTACGCATTTTTTTACTTTTTCATAATTTTCAATGGACTACAACCACGCCTATCACTGTATAGGAAATATTTTTAAGTTTAATAAACTTTTGAATTTTTTTTTGGTTCAGCTACTCATTCGGCCAGAATAATGTCAGCACTTAGTGTCATTTAGGGCACTTTTTTTTGGAAACTCCGAAGACAGCCCTTAACTCCGTTATTTTTCAACATTTTTATAAAAAAAAATCTTAAAATATAGCTAAAAATATATTTTTTTACGTTCAAAGAAGTTTGAAATTTTCAATCGCGTACTTTCTCTTAAAAAAATCACGAAAATCGCCTAATTTTCCATGTGTAACACTGGTATAACCCCTTAAACCGCCACTAGAGGCTTGGCCGATACTTTCTTTACATATTTGTAGTGTACTCCAAAGTATTATCCGTCATATGTAGCAACCTGGACGTTTTAAACCCACTAACCCCTTGATTTCATGGCAAAAATATGCTTAGAGATTTAATATTTCCTTCCGTGGTAGTGAAATAGTTAACGGGAAAACCTTTTGGTAATATTAAAAAAAAGTTCCGGACAGAACGGAAGGACCAGTGCTGAAGCCTTTGAAAATGGTAATACATAGGTTGATATTTATATTTTTGGATCGTGCGATCGTTTTTCACAACTTTCGACGTGGATTATCACGACAAAAAAGCATCGATGAACTAAAATCTTTGGAAGGCTATGAAGCACCATCCTATAGCACTGTGAAAAACTGTTACAACGAATTCGATCGTTTCCGACGCTCGCTCAAAGACGAATTCCGTGAAGGTCGTCCAAAAATAGCCGTTGTGCCAGAAAACATCGATGCCGCGAATTGATAATGCAAGACCGTCATGTAACATACCTTCAGATAGAGGCATGCCTATGCATTTCTCCCACCAGCATGCATTCGATATTGCATGAACACCTAGCCGTAAAAAAGGTTTGTTCTCGTTGGATCCCGCACAATTTGACAATCGCTCAAAAAAAGCCTCGTGTGAATTGGTGTAAAGAAATGCTGAAAAAATACGATCGCGGTGCTCTAAAAGACGTTTATAAGATCGTCACAGGTGACGAATTATGAATCTATGCGTATGAGCTCGAAACAAAACAGCAATCGACCGTGTGGGTCTTCCAAGGCGAGCCAAATCCAACGAAAAACAAAAAAAAAACATTTTCCTTGATAAATATGCCTATTTTCATTATAAGGCCAGGAATATACATATATTGCAGCCATCGTAGTGCTAGAAAGAGGAGGCAGAGGGAACGTGTTGGATCTCCGTTGCCATCTTTCATTCAGACACTATTCCGAACATATCTAACATGCTCTTATAAGGAGTTTTTTGTGTTTTCGACGTTAATTTAAATTAAAAAAAATTTATTGAACCAATCGTTAGAATTCTTTAATAACTTTCAAATTCATTGAAGGCGTCACGGAAGGCATTCTCCGGAAAAGCCTTGAGAACCGAGACCCTCTGTAGTCTCAAAATGCTTGCCTTTCATTGGCCTTTTCAGGCAAAGAAACAAGAAAAGTCCGGGGAGCCACATCTGGGCTGTAGGGCGGCTGCGGAAGCATTGGGATGCCGGATTTGGTTAGGTGGCTGTTCACAAGAAAGGCGGTGTGAGCCGGGGCGTTGTCGTGGTGCAACTTTCAATCGGCTGCGTTGTCTTGTCGGACCCGATTGACCCTTAGTTTGAGTTTCTTTAGTCCAGGTGCTTGGAGGCAACTGACCAGCCGCTCGTTCGTTAGCTAGGAAGGCTCTCTACCGAATCCAGTCGGTGCGTCGGTGCGCGCACGCTCCGAAATACAGTCGCGACAGAAGAAATCAGTACCAGTCAACTGGCAGGATGGTTTTTTAAACGCAGTCGAAATGCTGTCTGAAATGAAATTTGTCTAAAATTCTATTCTGCGCTCTTAAATGTGATATGTATCTAAACTGCACTTAAATAACAATTTTTTAATTGTGTGTAAAAACTTTGAATATTTAGCTTTGTTCTTATTTCATTTTCACATTTTTTTTCTATTATCCACTTAATAAGTGAAAGCGATAGGTATCTTCTCACAAATCGGATGTACTATAAGTGTTTGGACAAAGTGCTTTCAACGGCAATTATAAATGTGGAAATGATGTCTGAAAGTTGTTTTAAAAAATCAGTGTTTTAACATGTTTTAAATGTAATTCATGACAAGATCGTTTTAACAAAGCGGATATTGTATACTTGAAAGTTTTAAGGGGAAATTCTAGTCTCGAAATCAAATTTTGCACAGTTTTCCGAATTTTATTAAAAAAAAAAAAAACACCAAAAACATTTTTAACATCCATTTTTTATGGTGTTTTTATTGATATCTTAAGTATACAGAAAAAAAAATTTACAAAAAAATATTAAAAATTAAAATAATTAGAAGGGGGGAGAGACAGATGTAAAAAAAAAAAAATCATTGATCCTGACTCTCCTGGTGGTCTGAAAAAAAAATCAAAAGAAATTCTTAATCAGAAAGGATGCTGTTATAGTCCCTACCTCAGGGAACACGAAAAAATGAAAAATGGCGACTGCCTGAGAATAAAAGTCATTTTTTACGTTTTTTTTTGTTTTGAATTTCCTGAATTTTTTTTAAATATTAAAAACAAAAATTTTGACACAATGCTGGTGGGAACGATAAAGGGTTTATACAAAGAAGGTTCACACAAAATTTCAAGTAAATCGGTTCTATAGAACTTGAGATAATGCCGTTATCGTGTGGAAAAAAATAGTTTCGAGAAAAACGCGTTTAAAAAGTGAGTCTACCTACCTACCGGGCTAGGCACCGAGTCACTAAAGTAACTGTAGCTCTTAAAATAATTTCAATTTTTAAAAATCCTTTGGAGGATATATTCTTAAGGGTCTAAACTTTAAATATATGAAAAAAAATCGAATTTTTCAAACTTCTAGAGTAGAATAACCCCTTAAAGAACTAAACACTCATTAAATGAGAATAAGCAAAGTCTCGTGTGCATAATTATTGTAGGTGAATCCTCTTACTTTGCAAATTACAAATGATTACTAAATTGTTGGACAATTTATGTAAGTAAATCCCGTTTTTAAATAGAACGCAGGTCTTCAAATCAAGAAGAAAATATTTTTGAATATTTATTTGACAAAAAATATCAAAATTGGTTTTTAAAAGCACCCACTAAAAGAAAAAAGATATAAATATGTATATATAAATATACAATCCATGTTTTTTAATTAGTAAACCAATTTCAGGCAATTTTGTTTTTTGTTTTTTCAAGGCCTTCAACCCAACGGCCACTGCTGTAAAGTGGATCGAATAATCGCGCCATTTGCGATACAACTCGCTAAACTACGAGGGTGGCCTTTTATAATTCGTGATTAGAGAATAAAAATAAAATTTAATGATCATTAAAAATCTTTTTATTGTTTTTCAAAATTTTCTCCATTAAGATATATATACTTCTGCATGAGTTCGAACCAACAGTGGAGGCACTTTTGTTACACTGATTGAGGTATCTCCAAAATATGTGCTCTGAACGTATCCGAGCGTCTTTTCAGGTTTCGAAAAACGTTGACCTCTTAAGTAGTTATGCGGTCTTAAGTCAGGACGGTAACTCATCAAAGTGACTGTTTGAGTGCTCAAAAATGCAATTGTTTCAATCGATGTTTGACAGCTCGCATTATCATGGTGAAGAGTGGTCCGTCTTCGGGGGTGGGGTCTCCTAATTTCTTGAAAAACAACTGGCAACGAACAGAATCATTTCAATATTACTGTTCTGGGTTGTTCCAGTGGTAATGTTGCGACATGTCCAGTTTTTTCCAAAAAACATCAATTGCTTAGACCACTTTTGTTGGCTCACGATTTATTTAAATTTTTTGGCCGAGAAGAATATTTTAAGTTACTGTAAACAACACAAATAACGCGCATCAAAAATATCAAACTTTACGATACTATTGCAGCACTAGGGTTGCCAAATCCCGAAACATAAAATGGTACCTACGTATTGAAAATAATTATGAATTAATGAAGTTTGTGCGAAAAACGAAAAATAGAAATCTGTGGATCAGCACGAAATTAGCATTTCAAATAACGTAATTTTTATTTTCGAATAAAGATATGTAAATTGATACAGATTTAATATTATCATAAGTTGTCGTAGAAAGAAATATGTTTGTTTTATCAAAAGCAAATAAAAAAAAAATAGTTTTGCTTAGCCAAAATAGTTTTTACATTTGAAACGTGCAACTCGCAAACTTTAATCACGTTTTGGTGTATTGGTGAATGGATTTATGCCAGCACGTGGCGTTATTCAGCTCACCATCTTTGCTGGTATTTTTAAATTTGGTTATACATATGTATAAGATCGGTAAAATATAACGCGTTGCTTATGGTGGAGGCTTGGTCGAATTGCTTCTCATTATTGTAACAAAATGGAAGGAAATTTAATTAAAAAAAAAAACTAGACGTTACTCCTTGCTCCCAAAATGCCCAAGTCAAGTTTTTTTAAATTTCAAAATAAGCTGATTCAGGACTAATTAAAAAAGCTGTTTTTATTATGGGAGGATGGAGTCATGTGTGCCAGAAACGATACTTTTACATATGACTCAAGCAGCTCACGACTTCCGGTCTTTGACCAAGTATCCTCTGGGTAGCCTAAGAACATCCGTTTGAAGGCGAGCTAAAGTGAGAAGGCGAAATATTCCCTACTTAGGGTTGTGGGCTGGGTTTGGGACCCGCCACGTGAAAAAAAAACCCCCAATGAAAGGAAACAACAAGAAGAATTAAAAAAGCGCTTTTTACTTTCGTAATAATTTTGAATTTAGTTGAAAATTAAGGTATAGGCACTCCATAACGTGGAACGCTATCTCTGTTCCTATGCACATTAGAGGGGAATAAACTGCTAAGAAACTTAGATGGCAAAGCCCCTAAGATAGTGGCATATGCTCGCGACATTTCCATCTTAATAAGAGGAAGAAGTCTACACACCATAAGCAGTGTTATGAACACCGCTCTCAATATATTCCAGAATTGTACATCTGGTTGAATCCGAAAAAAAAGGAACTGCTTGTGTTTACTAGGAAATATAAAATCGCTCAATGGAGGCTCCCTTCGAAATTGGGACAAAACTCTCTCTAAAAGACCATACCAAATACAAAGGGCTAGTCTTGGACTGTTTTTTAAACTGCTGAGAAAGCATAATGTAGAAGAAAGACTGAGAAAAGTAAGCAGTACATTAAGTGTATGTGGGTAGATGCTCTGCAAAACCTGGGGTCTCTCATCCTCTCTCAGGCACTGGTGCTAAAAAGCAATTGTAAGACCTACTTTGCTCTACGAAGTAGTAGTATGTTCGATGGGCATACGAAAATCCACCAGCCGGATACCAATGGAAAGGATTCAGAGGCTCGCTGTGCTGCGCATAATAGGAGCTCTAAGAATCACAGCAACGGCGGCTCTTGAACTAGTACTAAATCTTCGACCTATAAATCGTTTCGCTAAAAAACTGCGTTGCGGTGGGGCGGCCACTCGCTGTAGGATAATTTACATATAGAACATTCGAGCATAGCTCGATGGGTAATAGCGGTTCGACAAACAACACTCTCAATTGGAAAATAAGATTCAAGGTAAAATTAGAAAAAGGCGGCTGACGCGAAAGTATGTTAGCAAAACTTTAAGCATTTGTACAGAATTCGAGGGCATATACCACTCAGAGTTAGACATAAGGCAGACTCTTATGCTACTTTGTTATTCGGAAAGTCGCAGAGCTAGACTCTAATGCATCAGCAGGCAACCAATCAGCAATCAAGACAGTAATCTCGTGTTGCATATCGGCTAGAAGTGTCTTGAAAAGCAAGGCAGCAGTGGAGAGTGTTGCTAGAAACAAGCGACTCCACTTATACTCGGTGTCAGGCCACAAAACCATCGATGTCAATAAAATACTGTAGGAAATTGTCAAGAGTGTACGGCTGTCAGTCGATAACGTGTCCAACATTGGCAAACACATACATTGTCTTTACGACGATCTGGACAAGAGCATGGCAAGTAAGCTTAAAATTCGATGGAATAATCTGTAGGGATGTCAAACTGCAAAGGTCACGTGCAAAGCGTTAGTTCAAATATACACAAAGTTTTTACTCACACTTGATAGAAGAGACTGTAGGACTGTGGTCAGCCTGGTGGCGGCATACACCTGAAAAATAGGGCTAACAAATCCAGATGGCTGCAGTAAATGTCAAGAACAAGATACCAGGGAAACAAAGGAGCCTATCTTGTGCACTTGTCCCGCACTTGCAAGACAAAGCTTCAATCATGAAATCATACAGTATAAAACACTGGAAGAGTTGGGTTCTGCCATTGAAATTTACGTCAAGCGCGGGCATTATGAAGGATGACTACTTCTCTTGAACTATTTGACGACATTTCATCTGGGATCGCTAAGAACCATAACTGGACTTTGGCGTGCTAAAATCGATAATAAATATTTTCTTTATTCTTTGGCTTATTGGTGCTATTTTTAGAGCTTAACATCATAAAGATAAACTTATAAGTATTTAATTAAAGCAGTAAAATAAATTTCGAAATTTGAAAACGAGCAAATTTACCCCCTCCTCATTTGTTTTGCTGATGAATTGAAACCATTTCTAAAACCACAATCAAATAAAATTCTGATTAAATTCAGAGCGCACAAACGTCGTCTAGAACAATTTGAATTTTCGACAGCGACAAAAGAAGTTGGCACTCTGTTACAATAAGAAAACACTGCAGATATCAATATGTATGTGTGTGTAT
>CM050325.1:75640213-75741896 GCA_027475135.1 Bactrocera correcta | reverse complement strand
GCACACGCTTTTTCGTGATTAAATCAATACGCAAAAATACTTTTGTTTTTGTTATTGTTGATTTTGTTGGTGTAAATAACTGATTTGTGCTCGAGTGCGAAGTGTAAACAAATTTACAGTTAAACAACCTAGAGTTGTGAAAATTGAAAAGTTATAAATACATTTCGCATGGTCAGCGCCAATACATAAACGGACGAAGCTTCTAAGTAAGCATCTGATATTTACTTATCTACTTATATGCATATGTATAAGTGCGTATTTGTGTGCCAAACTCATTAAATTGCGAGGCGGCGAAACCCTGGCTTAATCTCAGTTATTTACGCCGTTAATGGGCTCAATAAATACGCAATGAATACAGGTGTTAAATAGGAAGAAGCTTCCTATTAACGGCGTATATTTATAAAAATGAACTAATCGAGAGATTTTACGTTGTTTTATAGACAAATTTACATATAAAAATATGTGTCACGCTGTTTGTACGCGATGGACTCCTAAACTGCTGAACCGGTTTTAGCTAAATTTAGCACACTGTACTATGGTTCCAAGGACCACATTTTCTGGCCAAAATTGATTTTTAAAATTTCCGATTTTTCGTCTGTTTTTTTTTTTACCATCACTAAGCTGATACTTCACATGAGTTAATTGCATATTTTGTTTTCCCTTTAATCGGTTTACCGTTATATGGTCAGCAGTTAAATTGTAACTTGCCTATTTGCTTATACAAGTAGTGAAATTTGGCTGAAACTCAAAACTGAATATTTTATAAACAAATTAAAATTAACTAAAATGGAAACTAACAATAAAGGTAATTATATGTTGTTTCTCGAATATTAATACATTAAACTGTTGTTAAGTTTGAAAAAAATTTATTTAAATATTAACTTTGGCTTAAGTAATATTTTTCAACTTTACGTAGAGCTTGAAAAAATTAGTAGCAGTTGGTAGTCTTGGTACTTTGTGATTGTATAAATAACTCAATTTGGAGTTTGTGTGCAAAAAATTATTTTGCTCTTTTTTGCGATTTTTGAATAATCCGCATTTTTCTTAGACCACTACTCCGTGCGATTTGCTGATTTATTTTAAGTATGGAAGGAGGAGGCAAACACGTGCCTTCGACAGACAGCAGTTTTTAATTTTTTGTTAGAAAACGCTATTGCAATTGACGTTTCCGATGAATACACTGTCTATTTCAAGGAAAAAAATAGAATTATATGTAAATATATGTAATAATGACAGATGGGGAAAAAGTCATCGGCGTGTAAATGTATTTTTGAAACAAAATGCAAACTGTCTTTTAACAAAAACCGAAATAATGAAACCGGAGTTGTCATATTCTATACCAAGCACATCAAAAGTAGGCCGTAAATCCTTTACATTTAATGAAAAATCTGCAAGAACGCAAAGAAGAGAAGTTGCGGAATTATCGAAACAGCAAGGTGACAATATTGACTTAATGGTGTCTGCTGCGTCTACGGCTGCCCGTAAGAAAGGTCAAATAGATTTGGCTGTAACTTTAAAAAGGACTTTAAACAACTCAAATGAAATGTCTAAAATAAGAAAACTATATGCAAAATTTCAAAACAATATTACAGTTATTTGAATTTTGGCCAGAAAATGTGGTTCTAGGAACCATAGTGCACTGTGTCCAGTTTGAAGCAACTTAGAAGATAAGATAGTCAAAACAATTCATAAGTAAGAAATACAGAGCAAGCTGTAATAAATGGACCCTCTATCAAGCGAATAACTCTAATAACTGGATATAAAGGCTGGTTCGTCAATGTCTGTTTATGAGAGATTTTACTGTATATATTTCTAAATATGCGCATGTATTCACAATCCCCCCGAAAAAATATAATAGAGTTGAACTTCCATTACTCAAACTTCTATAACTCGAAGTTCTCCATAACTTAAACTCTTGAATTAGCAATAGAAGTCAAATTGCATACAAATTTCCAGGCATCATTCGAAGTTTTTTTTTATGAATTATGGTGATTGGAGTTTGGAAATTTCTACTGTAATTATAATTTTCAGTAAAATGCCAAATCCTAAGAGACATTTTCTTAATATTTTGTTAATAGCCATTTGTTAGTTAAGTTCTGGTAAACTTAACCAAGGTTCCTTCTTTCCGTAAACTGACAGATGCTGCTAAACTAACTGAGAAAACAGCCTTAAATTCGTTATTTTTCTTATTGATATTTATTTGTATGAACGTATTCAAAATTAAACCTCAAGTACAATCCCTTGGATTCTTATACCGATAAAAACGTCAACTTCATTTAAGTCATTGCGTACTGTGAATGAGAGAGTGTTTGCAAGAAAGCAGGTACAATTACTGGAACATGATAATAACTGGAATCAAATGATGGACGATGCGATAACTACTCCGCATGCCACTAAAGTTCGCATACTTTTCGCGAAGATCATTTCCAAATATCATCCTTCAAATTCGCGTCAAATAAGGAATACGAAAAAATGATATTGTCGATGACATTTTACATTGTATTCGCTAATGATTGGAAATGGGCAAATTTCGATTGATACTTCCATTGGTTTGATATACATTTTTCCTGCCTTTTGTCAATTCACTTCAACGAAAGAAGAACTTATCACATTTACGCCAACAATAGCAAATTGTCATAACTGGGATTGCTTGAGAGCCCGCGAAGTTTTAGTTGCCAAAAATACAGATGTTAATGACTTAAACTGGAAGATTCAAAGTCAAATTCAGAACGGTTTGCGTTCATACAAATCAATCGATCGTCTTGACAATGAAAACAAAGCCTTGAATTATCCAGTGGGATTTCTATATTCTTTGGATAGGCTTGGTATGCCGCAGCATAATTTGCATCTCAAAGTTAGATCTGTCATTAGTATGTTTCACAATCTTCATTTATTCACCGAAACTGTGTAAAGAACCCAGTGACGCAGTTACCGAATATAAGGGGACAGTAATTTCATTTCAAACATATTCCGTCTCCAGAGAAAATTGCATTTGTGATGGCAATCAACAGAACAAAAGGATAGATAGATAGAAGTGTGGCATAAATCTAGAAAAGCCATGTTTTTCACACGACCAGGTATATGAGGCGTGTTCACGAGTTGGAAACCCATCTTCTCTGTATATTTACGCACCAGAACAGAAAACAAAAAAATTTGTTTATTAAGCTGCGCTACATTAAAAAATAAATAAATGATTTTCAACACAATATAAATTCAACTTACTTTTCATTTCAAAACACATAAATTCACGCAAGGCAACGGCTGCGGGGTCAGCTAGTAATTTAAAAAATTTAAAATTTTCAATAATCTTGGTGATCTATTTCGAGGTTCTCCTTTTATTAAGAAAAAAGCCCAGAATCTTCAAATTTAATGGTTAATGTTTATTATCATTTAAAAGAACATTTTTGGCATTCATTTCTTGATGATTATCTCTTTCAAATGTCGGCCGCATAAACTTTAGATCCCCACAGGAAAAAGTCAAACGGTGTGAATCACATAATCTTGGTGGCTAATCGACCGGTCCAAAACGTGAAATTATCTGCTCACCGATGTGTTCTCTCAATAAATCCATTGATTGATGTGATGTGTGGAAAGTGACGTCGTCTTGTTGAAACCAAATGTCGCCGAGATCACGAGCTTCAGTTTCAGGCATCAAATAGTCGGTTATCATGGCGCGGTAACAGCCGGCATTGACGTTTATCATTTTTGAAGAAATATAAACCGATGATTCCCCCCGTCCACAAACCACACCAATTTCGTTTAACAAAATTTGCCTTGGAAACGTCGGATATTCTTGGAAATGTTTAAGAACCTATAAAGCGAAGCGTTGTCGCTTTGGAAGGTCAAACAGCTTCAGTTATTGCAAAAGCTGTTTTTTGAACTCTTTCAATTTAAGATTTCGACGTAAAATGAACCAAATCGTTTCATACGTCAATACGAGTTACTGCAAACGGCGCTGAGTCTACTCTTCACGGTCCTCGTGTACACTCTCACTTACGGCTGCTATGTTTTTTTCATCATGAACTGAACGTGGTCTATTCGGTCCAGTATTATTTAACAAGCAATGCTGGGTCTCATGATGGTCAAAGAATACTATACAAAAAAAAACATGACAGCTTGAAACGGCTCGCGCGTGATTTTCAAAAAAGGCCAATTGAAAGAAGTATCTTTACTTGGATCACCCTTTAAAACCGTATAAAAATTAATTCCAATGCCTATGTGGAAAGACGAAAGAGAAACATCTTTCAAAAAACTCTAAAAAACTGTCTAAATATTTCCAAAAAACGAAAAACTAATGACAAAATTTAATTTTTAAGGCATTAAAAACTGTTTTCGTAACTAATTTCCATATCAAGTATCTTCAAAAACACAAAATATCCTCAAAACAAACCAATAAATGTGTGTATTAAAATATATTTTGTGAATAGACATACATATTTATAATATAATATGAACAAAATAAATTTCTTGAACTCTATGGAATTTTTACCGTTATGTCAAAATTCAGCCAACCCAAACATGAAAGGTGGAATAACAACCTTCCTGTTTGATTAAAAATATGTATATTCCAAATGATAAGCTCGTTAATTAGCCGCTTTTCCTCAAAATCGCTGAGTTCAATTCGTATGTATATAGATATATGTATGTATGTATGTATGTATGTATGTATGTATGTATGTATGTATATATCTATGCATGTATGTTTGCCATCGCACTTAATTGGAAAACAATTAAATCAACAGGTACACTGGTATGCAATTTGTGAATGACCTCAAGTACGCGGTTGCTCAGCAATAGCGTTCCACGAATTACTGTCCATCATGGCAGATGAAGTGCAACGACCGCTACACATACATACACACCCACACGCTGACCGCAGTGGATCAACAAACGTCACACAAACAAAATGCTTTATCATAGAACATAATACAGCACGTGACCCAACCGAGCCTATCAAGTTGAATGCCTTGCAAGGACAGAGACTTCTACACGCAGATAACCGCGGTCGTTTAACGGTTTGTAAGCAAGTGTTTGCAGTATCAATGGCAGCAAATGTCCGCAAATTGAAGTGATTGAAAGGCGTTTATCGCTTGCAACATGGCATAAAAGAAATTTCTCATTTTCATGAATTAATTGTCTACATATATGACATATTTCAAAGTCCATGAGTCATATGATTATATTATATATAATCATGAGTGCGCTCCGCACATTCTAGAGACTGCGAAATTATGCCATGCAACTCCATCTGTTATACCCTCGTACTGTTATCAACGAAGTCTTCAGCTAGTTCGCTTATCAATGTAATTGTCGCTTTTGTAAAATATTTGCAACACATGTTTCAGATAAATAAGTACAACATTTGTCCATAATAATATTACTTGCCTTTAATATGGCCGTACGAAGTAATTACATTAAATAAAATTGTATAGTTCCATACACTGGCGTGTCCAAAATCGTTAGGAAGGGATCAGGAATGTTCTTGCCTTCATGACATGTCTTCTATGAAGACAAATAGTAGTGAATTTCATGAGGACCATTTAATGGAAAATCTGGACCTCTTCGAACCTATAATACTATAATATGTTATTGATACCATCCGAGCAAATGTAACCATGACAGATATAAAAATAAATGTTTTCATATTTCGGCCTTTTCGGCTCATTTTTGAAGCGCTAGTCGCTAAATTGGTGGACAGTTTCGACGGTAGATTCATAAATCCACGTCTCATCACCAGTAATGATATGTTTGATACAGAGTCATCAGCTATGTTGTCAAGCATCTCTTTTGTCTCCTCAATTCCATGTCGTCTTAGCAAAAGATTCAGTCATTTTAATATAAGTCTAAAAATTGACATGCTTCCTACCCAAAATATTAACCAAAATGCTTAGAGTCGATTCATACATAAAAGTTGTTGTTATTATCTGCTGTCTCTCTGATTCGAATAAGACGATTTACAAGCACTGTTTTTTCAACTTGTTAATAGAGGTGGATGGAGGCAAGTTTTCGATGACTTCACGACCTTCACTCACTGTTTTGTGCTGCCCAAAAACTTGTGTTCGAGATACTATAGTACACTCCGAAACACTGATAATTTTATGTCACAATTTTGGGAAACACTAAATCAGAAATCTGGTTTATTGGATAGGATCAAGGGCTAATGGAATGTTAAATATGGAGTAACCAAATGATGATATGCAGATCTTGTTATAGTTAGCCTATAATGAATGTTGATCCACATGAAATACTGAAATTTTCTTGCTTTGAGCTCTGTTAGCCCTAACGGAATCAGTTGTAAATATATGAGTTCGCTAGTTAGGTTAATAAAATATATTCCAAGAAGTAGACGAAGCATTAAAACTAAAGCGAAGGAACCGTTTTATAAACCTATAATTCTGTATTGTTCAGTTGAGTTAGAGTAGGTCAATGCTCTGGTTGTACCTCCAGCTGTTGTGGCTATTCAAAACGTTTACTAAATAGTTTTAGGAATTTTTACTAACGTACTAACTTTCAAGTTCTGTGTCGGATATAAATTCAAGCTCTTTATTGTTACCTATCCCAGGGTTATGATGTGAAAAGCTATGTAGTAATATTAGTTACGATTTGCTCTCGCAAAGTCGTTCAAATGTAGGAATATATTTATTCCTATTTATTCTAACCCAATTATCTTAAGAGAAATAGGAAGAACAGCATAGACAACATTTTCGAGTGAGTCTAGTAACTAAACTTATTTATCTTTTTCAACATAGACTAACCTAAAATTAACCCAAACGTTTAGGTTTACGTTTGAAGAAACAACATCAACTTCGGTTGCATCTTACAAATACAAAAGATTAATCACAAAAACTTGTTTTTGACCAGTCAGTTTGTAGGTAGCTATTTCTGGCATGTGATCCGATCTGAATAAATTTGGAGATTGCACCATTGCCTTAGAAAATAGTCCATACCAAATTTCTTGAAGATGTCTCGTCAAATGAAAAAGCGCTCCATACAAGCACTCGATTCTACTCGATCCTGTTCAGGGTATAAAAAGAAACGAGGGATTTTAAGATCAAACATTCCGACAAACTAAACTTAACTTAGAACCTAAAAATATGACTCAGCGAAATGCAGCAGATTATAAATAAAAATAATGCTTCAATTCTTGTTTATAAGTTAAAAATACATGTTTGAATATTTTGTTACGGTAAAAAAAAACGCTCGCAATTTTATGGGCGTCTACAACTCTTGCTTTTCCCTTTTCATTGCAGAAACGGTTTCGCAGATATTTTTGCTTTGCTTACGCACTACTGGCGATAATTTAGTCAGCAACCGAACCATTAATGACCACACAATGCGCTCAAATAAAAATAAAATAAGGGAGTCGCTCGTCGCTTGCGCTTGCAACGCGCAGTTGAGCCCCCAATCGCGCTACACGCACAAGCGTCTTCTGTCTTCTGATAAAAATAGCAAGCAAACCCTGGTTTTGAAGCCAAGGGCAACAGCAAATTTGCGCTATTTTCGCACAGTTGTGTTTGTCTGTGTAACTGAGTGTGCGTAATTGTCAACAAAGGGTATCTAAAAATAGTTCAAGCATATCTACATACCAGAATTAATGGTGATAATTGGTTAGCGACATTTGGTTATTCCCAGCGTGACCGCAGTGCCGATGTTAATTGTAAACAAATTGTACATGTATATATGTTAATAATTGCTTAGTGGCATATTTTGAAAAAAAAAAGTTTGAATTTTTTTTTAATTTTTTGTTTTTATACTCTTGCAACATGTTGCTACAAAGTATAATAGTTTAGTCCACCTAACGTAACGTTTGCTCGTATGACCTAAAACTAATCGATATATAGGTTATATATATGTATATGTGACCTGGTTTACGAAAAGGGGGTTTAGATCAAAAAAAAAAAAAATAATAATAACAAAAAATAAAAAAAAGTGATTTTTTGACACCTAAGCCCCCTTTTCGTAGACCAGGTCACATATACGTATATAAATGTTCCAGATAAATGAATCTCACGTTTGAGTTCTTGTTTAATCAGATTAAAAGTTTAAGTACTATTAATTGTTCAAACGAAGATTTTCAAAGAACCATCAAATTACATTAAAATATGGCCTCTTTTAAGTTGTTGTTTGATTTAGAAAAATTATAAAAAATTTTGAAAAGTTGTTTTCAATATTTATGTTTGAAAAAAAGTTTAATATCTTTTTGCTTTATAAAAAATTGAGTTATAGTTTTTGCTAAATTTAAAATCAAATATTCCTTTTCAATACATCCAAAAAATATTTAAAAAATAATAATATACAGTATCAAACAAAAAATAATAATTAATTATTTTTAATGTTTAATCATACTTAAAATAATTCGACCAAAAATGTGCAAAATAGTAATAAGCATTAATTCGTCTCATATTTTGAAAATATTCAAAACAATTTTTAGTTATTTTTGAAAAACTTCAAAAATTTTTTAACTACTTTTAATTTCACAAATCTTTAAACAAAAAATGTTAATACCTAAAAAAAATAAATTGTTTTTTCTAAGCCCACAAGCAGTAAATAAGCATTATTTGGTAGCAAATTTTAAAAACAATATTTCTTTTAAAAATATTATTCCGAAGTTTTTAAGAAATTCTAAAATTTGAGAAAATTCGTGGACAACTTCGAAAATACTTAAAGAAATTTTAAATTTTTTTTTTTTAAATTTTTTGAAATATTTTAAATTTTTATTTTTGAAAAATAAAAAAATTTTACATATAGAAAATTAATATGTTTTTTTTTTTCAAATACCAAAATAAATAAATAAAAAAATCATTCATATTTTGAAAAAGTTTAAAGAAATTTTAATTTTTCTTCTTATTTAATATTTTTTAGATTTTTTTCCTATCTAAACAATTAATTTGTTTCTTCAAATACCAAAATAATGAAAGTATTTAAAGGCAACTTTTTAAATTTCTTTTGAAAACATTTATTATATTATTTTGTTCAATATTTTAAAATTTGAAAAAATTTTGTGAATATTTTGAAAATTGATAAAAAAAAAATGGAAAATTATTTATATTTTTAATGAAAGTTTTTTGAAGATATTTTTTGTTTTTTCGAAAATACTAAAATAATAAAGAAGCAATAATTCGTATTTTTACAAATTTAGAAATATTTCTTTTGTAATATTTTATTTAAAAAAAAAAAAATAAATAAATAAATTATTTTTTTTCCAATACTCGTAACAAAATAATATATAAGCATTAATTTAAAACAAATTTTGAATATATTTGAAGAAAAGTTTAAATACTTCTTTTAAATTTATTTTTCTTCAATTTTTTTGTTTTTTTTTTTTTTTTGAAATTTGTCTTAAACATTTTTTAAATACTTTTTGACATATTTTCTGTTTTGACATAATGTTTGTTTTTATTTTACAGAATTGACCAAAAGTGAGATTAAACTGTCTACTACATTTAAATACATGAAAAATCACGAAACTGAAATATACGACAATAATAAACCATCGGAACGGATCTTTATACTGCGGTAAGAACTAATTTAATCAGACTAAAAATATACCAAAAATCTTTACAAAACTGTTTGACGAAACCTTACAAATGTTATATAACCCCATAAATTTGCCTACCTCAACCATTAATTTCTTCTATTGTCCTACTTTCTACTGTAACTAATACATTCGAATTTATAGATATGTTACGAAAAATATCAAACCATTGTATTGAAGACACGCCAAGCCATCATGCAAATTCTCCGAACTGTGCCAAAATGAATTGGCTGACAAATGTTTCAAATATGCTAGACAAATATGAGCTTATTTATGAAAACAGTATGTGCATTGATATATGCACACACGCGGTGATATATGTATATATATTATATAAAGGTGCAACAAAAACAATGCTGTTTGAACTTTTGAACTCTTCGACATTCTGCGTTGAATGTTTTCATGAGCAATTTTGTAGCAATAAGACTGGTATTTTATTGCAAAGCCATCAATGCAGTTTCGCGGGAATTCAAGATATGCTGCTGCTCGTATTACGGCGACCCTGCATGGAACATTGCGATTTGTTCGTTAGATATTTGCGTTTTCTATTTTTCACGTAGAAGATATGAAATAGAGTGGGTGAAACTGCGATAACAGACCTTTATGTATGATGATGTGTTTTCATATACCTTAAATCGATTTAGACTAGTTAGCAACTGGATATTTTGTTTTCGTGGCCTTTCCATTATAAACAACTGGATACCTGGGGAAATATAAATTAGCTCAGTTAGTTTGTCTATAAGCAACAGTTCCCAACTAGTTTGATCTAACAAATAGGTATCTCAGTTAGCAAATGTAGTCGAAATTAGCGTTTAAGATTGTCATCAGCGAAGTTTGGCATTTAGCCGAATAAACCTTTTAGTTTCTATACTAAAATTTAAAAATCTGAACTTATGTCACACAATTTTACAAAAAAAGTAAAGAAATGTTGATAAAATAATTGAAAAAATTTTAAGCTAACTCAAATTGTTTTAGGAAAAATATGTAATTTTAGACTATTTATAAAAATAAAATTTTTATTTAGTTCTTAATTTATAATTTATCTTTATATATTTTGTAAAAAAACAGTAAGTTCAAAATACCAAAAAAAATACTTTCTCGCTATCTATGCCCTTGTCAATATGTCGTACTCATATATTTATGTGTATATCTTCTCGCAGATATGTACACTATATTTACTCTAAAAACTCTCCAACATGCAATCGACTGCAATTGAATGAAATGGAATGGAATGACAGCGTTTGCTTTTAGTTGCTATATTCTCTTAAATATTTTTTCCCTACATTCAGTTTAATAGGAAAATTTGATTTGGAATTGATTTCATTTCACTTTGAGTGGGTGAGTGAGTGGATTTACTGTCAATTCGGCTTCTGCTGCCATTTTAGTGCTACTTTCAGTCGATTTTTATGATTACCTAAGATTGTAATACATATATAAAAAAATCGAAAAAACAAAATTGTGGCACGGTTGAATGACATATTGAAAGTGGAATGCTGAAATTGATTTGGTAAAAAGGGCATCGAACTTTTGCATTTTAGTGCTTACACAAAAGTGGTGTGTTTAGCTAATGTACTTAGCGTATGAACACAGTGCTGCAGCGAGTAAGGCAGAGTGGTTACAAAGCTACCTTTATGGTTATGCAATATTTTTGCATATTAAAGGCAGCTTTTAAATAAATGCCACATATAGTTTCTATCGGAATAAAGTGCTTGTAGAAATTTTTTTATTTGATGTGATATTCTCCCGAAATTTGGCATGGTTTATTTTCTAAAGCAACGGGTATTGATTAAAAGGCATATCTAATATTCCCAGAATTTATCTCACTTCATGCGAAAAAAAATGTTAAATTGTACCAAATTTGATATCCTGCATAACAATAAGTAGTATTTTTGTGGCTATTG
This sequence comes from Bactrocera correcta, assembly GCA_027475135.1. Classification (NCBI taxonomy): domain Eukaryota; kingdom Metazoa; phylum Arthropoda; class Insecta; order Diptera; family Tephritidae; genus Bactrocera; species Bactrocera correcta. The sequence goes on along the minus strand of CM050325.1, from coordinate 75,730,460 downwards.
AGCATTTAGAGATATGAAATAATGAATATAATTTTTTATAAGGAAGAGCATTAACCCCTAAAAGAACTCTTCATAAATATCTTATTTTTACATCTATACTAATATTATAAAGAGGAAGGATTTGTACCTATTTTTGTATGTTTGTATGTTTGTAATGAATAGGCTCAAAAAGTACTGAGCCGATTTAAAAAATTCTTTCACCAATAGAATGCTACATTCTTCCAATTTGACGTAGGCTACATTTAATTTTTAAAAACGTTAGGGATCTTTGGTAAAATTTGAACAATGTAACCGAAGGTGTAGAAAAATGAGTCTTAAAATGTCTTTCGTCGAATACGCTGCCGAAACTATTGGCGATAGAACAAAATAATGTACAACAACATTTAAGAACATCATAATGTCTACAAAAAACTCCGCAGTAGCATATGTCCAACTATTGTAGTTATGTCGCTACAACAACTATTTTTCATTTTAAACATTAATGAAAATGCTAACCAAATTCAAACCATGCTATTTATGTTGTTATATATTAATCCTTATCCAAATAAATTATTTTATCGTCAAGACCATTAAACTACCTATAAAATAGTTTTTAAATTGGACTTTCCATTCAAAAGATATTACGAACTAAAAAATTCAAAAAGTAAACAAAACCGCCAAGGCGCTGTGGCCGTTGTTTGCGATGTTTTCTGAAAAGCGCGCCGGGCCAGAGAAAGTAAATTATAGAGAAAGTGCAAATTGAATTCTGTATGATGTTCGATTTGGCGGCTAACAGAGCCAATAGAATCAAAGTAAGGAATTCGACGTTGTCGCCGCTATTTAGCAGAATTGAGCACGTGCAGTGGCAAAAATAAATGTAAAACGACTGAATTCATTTTTTATTACTGTTATTTTAATTTTTTGATTATTATTATTTTTATTTTTTAATTTATTAAAAGTGCCCGCCACTTAAACCATCAAAGAAATTGAAAATAAATAGACTTACATACAAATATAACTGTGGGATTTTTTTAATACAAATAAAAATATTTGTGAAAAAAGTGTTTTATATCCAAATTTCCAAAAATAAATAATTGTCTACCCCGTGCGATGCCGGGACGGGCTGCTAGTGCATATATAAATTACGTGTCACATTGTTTGTCCGGGGTAAACTCCTCAACTATTGAAAAGATATTCATGAAATTTAGCACACTGTGCAAAGTTATATCCAACTTAAAAGATAGGAGAGTTTATAACTCAATTACCTTTAAAGTTCAAATAATTCAGTAATCAGATAAATGTATTTCTAGACATAAGTATTATTTTTACACATTGTGGCATAAAAGTTGTAGATAAAACGCAAAATATTTAATTATTCGTCAATATTTATTTTGTTGCCTCCAATATAATCGTCACGAGATGTAATACACTTATGCCAATGATTTTTCCAGTTCTCGAAACTCTTTTCATAAGCACTTTTCGGGATGATCTTCAGCTCCTTCTGTCTCCCTTTGTTTTATCTCTGCGAACGTCTGAAAACGGGTTCCACGGAGCGGCAATTTCATTTTGAGGTTAAATCTGGTGAATACGGTGGGTGATAGATGGTATTCATTGAGGTTTTGACATTAAATTTGGCATCTTTGGTGGCTCGATGCGATGGTACATTATCATCGTGTAAAATCCATGAATTGTTCTTTCGCAATTCCGGTCGTTTTCGACAGATGTTCTCACGAAAAGCCTCACTACGGCCGAAAAGAACTCTTTATTGACCGTCTGTTCATCCGGAACAAATTCACTATGTCGCAAATATGGAAAAAAAACAATGAGCATCACCTCGATTTTTGAGCAGCTTTGGCGCAGTTTCTTTGGTTTCGGCTCATTTCTTTCCCTCCATTCCAATGATTGTTGATTTCTCTTCCTGTCAAAATTATAAACCCATGTCACATAGGCAGTTATAATGCTTTCCATGAATGTGGGATCGGAATTCCTACATTCAAATAAGTCCAAAAAGATCTGCTCACAGTACTCTTTTCGGAAAAAAATGAGCTTTATTGGGACGAGTTGAGCAAGAACACAAAATATCCACCAAAATCATTCGAAGGGACTCGCAAGAAATGTCGAGCTCTTTTGCCATCACTCTAATCATCTAATTTATCAGCTCAAAGGTCCAAGGTCGTTCAGAACGAGGCATGTCTTCAACGATCGCTCGATCGTCTTTGAATGCTTTGTACGACTCCTAGGATTATGTAATTGATTCAACTGAATCACCGCAAGCCTTTGGAAGCATTCGCAATGATTCCACATGAAATTTGATTATAAATATAAAATTTGATAAAAATTCGATTGTTCGTTGTTTTCATTAATTGAAAAAATGGCAACGCACAAACTGAGATCTGTGTACCGAACTCAGCAGCTGGTTGACAGATCGCGCTCACATTTGACATAGTAATTAAGGACAGTCCAACAAACTTAGCAACAATATTTTTTTTAAATGTTATTTACCCGCGGAATTTTAATTTTGTCGCTTGACCATCAAAAAGTTCACCGGAAATACTTTAAAAACACCCATTTTGACTGCGAAGTTCAATAGATCCTGGTGCAGCTTCGCCATGTCTAAGAAAAGTTCTCAAAGCCAAAAATTTCAATTTTCGGTTGAGGCTTAAAAAATTCATTCTTTTCTCCATGGACAAATACTGCCATCAACTATTTTCAAAATGATAAATATAACCCCCTGAATTTATAAGCCGGCAGTAACGATTCTGTCTTTATTCCTAAATAATATTTTCCCTGTGTTAAATAGTTTATTATAACATTATTTAATATATACGATATTACAGCAACGCGTAGACGGATCTATTAATATTATTTATTGAATCGCTTTCCATTATTCCGGCTTTCAATATCACTTTCATTTCCGTTTTAAATAAAAACAATATAATAATTTAACCTTCAAAATTGTAAACAATTTTGAAACGGCACATGCAGATAAGACGTTCTTTTAAGAAAGCATGTGGCTTTTCGCTATGAATCATTGCACCGGCATCATGCCATGAATGCAAAAATTTCTAGACATTATCAGTATTACTGCGCTGCCCAACAAGAAAGTAAACACACACACGCGTATGCGAGTATATACATACATACAAATACAATTTCTCTTTTTCATTCAAAGTCGTAGATATGTTTGTAGTCTTATCAATTTTAACAGCTCTTCAAATTTATTTACCAAATGTGAATAGGTGTAGGTAAACCATAATATTTACTCGACATCATGATCTGATGAGCTGCTGCATATAGGAATACGTCGCTATTTATGGCTATGTGGGTATACTATACATCTTTGTGTGGTGTGTATATTTACGTTTAAAGCGCCGAAAAATTCATTATTACCAAGTTTTGTATGACTCATTTTTATAACGGGCAAAGAATTTCATTACAATAATCTTAAGCCAGTCGTTCCACACTTTCTTTTTGACTGACTTTTTTGCTTTATTTTTAGGTGTGTTTAAGCACTTGATAGACACTTAACAACAACTAACGTTACTTATCAAAATCATTAGAACAAAATTTTGTTACATAACAGTATATTTCTGGGTTAGAACGTGTGTATGAGATACAAGTAGGAATATCTGTTATACATATGAATATGTAAAATTGGCTTTGTAAAAGTTCTTCGTGAATGTCGGTTTGCGGTGAGACCCATTTCTATGTATTACTTCTTGATTTGAAGAAACACTAAGGTCTACTTCTCTGTAATATCTGAACTATGTCAACTAAACTTCAATAGTGTATTTCCTTCTAATATTTTATGCTACATTCAATACAACTTGAACAATTTGAACCAAACGTAGATAGGTAAATAGGTAGGATGGATGCACAAAGAATCTACTTATTTTAGTAAGCTCAAAGAACCTCTTTATGTCCGTTATACTTTTTATGGATAGGCATGCAAGATTTGGTGCCTGATCCAAGAAGTTTATGTTACGGCGACAAGTGTTGTTATAGGCTGGTTTTTAGCATAGGCTTCCCAAAAAGCTAGTGTATCGGGATAGTAGCTTTCAGTATGTATATATTATTTCTGAACCTCTTGTTTTTCGTTCCTTGTCACACACTCTGGTGTATACGATTGCTTTATGAATTCTCTTGTGCCTAGCACTCCCGCTAGAAAGATGCTGGGTATTTGGTAGACGGATAGAAAGAAAGATATCAAGATTGTTGGAGTGTACTCCAGCCCCTACTCCGCAGTCCATTTTGGACCCGTCAGTATAGACAGAAGTAGTATCCTCCTAACGTACAAAACCTCTTCTCCATTCACGTCCACAGGGTAACCTCACCCAAAAGAGGGACGACTTGACAGCCCTTGACAAGATAAAAAATACTAGTGTGCCCAAAAAAATAAGGTGACATTGTATTTATTTTGAAAATTCTTTATTTATTATTCCAAATCAATTTCGTCCCCTTCAAAGTAATCCCCTCCCGATGTAATGCACTTATGCCAACGGATTATCCAATCTTCGAAACACTGGTTGTAGTCACTTTCCGAGATGGCCTTCATATAAAAACGGTGTTCCCGGAGCGGTCTTTCGAGCTTGGTGAACAGCCAGAAGTCGCACGGCGCCAGATCAGGTGGATACGGTGGTTGCGGAACGATATGGGTTGTGTTTTTGGCGAAATGATCACGAATTACGAGGGCAGTATGTCATAGTACATTATCGTGGTGTAAAAACCAAGAATTGTCTTTCCGCAATTTCGACCTTTTTAGGCGGATAGCGTAACGCAACGACGCATAACGTTCAAATAATATTCCTTGTTGACTGTTTGACAGGTTGGAAGGAATTCATAATGCACAACACCACGATAATCGAAGAAAACAGTCAACATGACCTTGATTTTTGAGCGACTTTGGCGCGGTTTTTTTGGTCTCAGCTCTCTTTTGCCACGATATTAGCTCGATTGATCGGTTGTTTCGGGGTCGCAAGCATAGATCCAAGTCTCATCGCCAGTTATAATGCATTTCATAACACCCTGGTTGTCGGAAAGCATCGTTTCACACACTTCAACTCGACGCCTTTTTTCCAAAAAATTCAATGTTTTCGGTACCAGTCGAGATTTGACGCGCTTGAGGCCCAAAACATCCTTCAAAATGGTATTGGCTGAGCCTTTCGATATGCCAACTTCATCAGCAAGGTCTCTAATTGTTAATCGACGGTTTCTCAACACCAAATCTTTAATTTGTTGAACGTGAGCCTCGTCGGTTGAGGTTGATGGTCGCTTTGGACGCTCTTCGTCTTCGACACTTTCACGGCAGGCTTGGAACTCACTATACCACTTGTCAACATTTTTTTAGACATAGCCTCATCACCAAAGGCTTTCTGTACCATCCTCAACGTATCCGAAGCAGAAAATTGATTCCGTGAACAAAATTTAATGCAAATTCTTTGCTCAACAAATTTCGACATCGCAAAAAACGATAAACTCACTTTTAGCAGCTTACAAAACGACACGTATCTCAAAAACTAATGAATATTTTGACATAAATGTGGCTGACAGTACTAGAAACCTAAAGAAAAAAAAGTAATTCTGCAAATCCTTTGAGAAGCGCAGTTTAAATTCAAATGTTACCTTATTTTTTGGGCACAGTTGTACAACTTGTGCAAGAACTGAAGACGCTCGACCTTCCTAAGCGATATCGCTTGGCTAGGACCCATGAAAAGTTCCGAGAAGATCCAACGTTTTCGAGTCAAATTTTGTTCAGCGATTAACTGGGACGAAGAGCAACCTGAATAGATCCAAGAGCTACCATTTCATCCAGTCAAAAACAGTTTGTTGTGATTTGTAGGCCAGTGGAATAATCGGTTCATGTTTGTCAAAAATGATTCCAGTGAGAACGTCGCCTGAAATTGAACCTCGTGATCTCGGCAACATTTGGTTTCAACAAGACGGCCCCACTTCTCACACATCGCATCAATCAATGGATTTATTGAGAGAACACTTGGGTAAGCAGATAATTTCACGTTTTTTTTTTTTACCGATTTTTCTTCTTGTGAGGATATGTAAAATGTAAAGTCTATGCGGACAATTCCGCTTCGATTTAGGCCTTGCAGCAAAACATTACGCGTGGTTATCGTCAGTAACCTTACAAAATGCTCGAACGAGTCATCGAGATTTGGTCTTAACGGATGGACCATCTGCGACGTAGCCGCAGCGAATATTTGAAGGAGATAATCTTCAAAAAATACATATCAAAGAATGTTCTTGCAAATCATAATAAATACCATTTTTACTTTATGCAAAATTCCTTGCTTAATTTGTCCTCCAGCAAATAATTTAAATCAAATCTAACCTTACTCTAACCCCCAGTTACTTAAATAAGATATTCATAAGATAACTTCATGTAAGTAAATTTTTTGAGTGACACATTAGAAATACATTCAGAGTAAACACAATTTCCACACGTGTATAGAGTAATTACTCGCGCCCACTTGTAGCCCCATTCAAATGAAGTATTTGCACTCTCGAAACGGACAATTTACCCGCTCATATTGTCTGCACATATTGACGACCTAAATTGTGTAGCAAAGTTTTCCAACAGATGTCTGCACCTCAATTCCATTTTTTCCGCTCTTTCTTTACCAATATTACTTGGCTACCTTGTTGCATTTTTGGCATTTGATTTTTTTTCAATATTCATCGGTAGATCGTTTACCTAATGGCAACCACAATCGATGGCAATCTGCATTTTTCGGTTACTTGCTTGTGGATTTAATGAAGCTTTCATTTACTCTCTACCCTACGTGCGGAGAAAAATATGTATTTCGCCTGTCGCACCGAGTAATTTCGCTTCTGGCAGTGTTCTTCTCATGCTTCTTCTTCAATTACGTCGGTTATCCTTCAATATTGTGCAAACTGTAAGGTTTTTATACAATTTTATTTTACTCATTCTTTCTCTATAGCAAATTTTTCGTATACTCTTTCTTTTCTAATAACAAACAGTAGTCATTATTACAACTACAACGTACACTGTTGTTATTCTCAATTCGACTCAGCTCGTTCGTTCATCCTACTTGAATTTGCGGTAATCAATGGTTACCACCAAAGAGTGTTATTGATTTAGTTTCTTATTTATTCAGCAATTTTAAAGCCAAACACTTGATAGCATGCAATTGAAGTAGAATTGAGAACAACTGATCGAAATACACACTTTTAGTTTCAAAAATATGTGTTGTTGTTTCCATGAAGTTTTAGTTCTTAAAACACCAGCTGTTTTTAAATTGTCACTTGCAGGGTTTCTAATTTATTTGAAACTGATGACATACTTAAAGGTAAATTGAGTAGCAGCTCAAGTTGCGAATTCAAATAAGCTGTTTTCACTATTTCAGGTGGTTGTTGTCTTTATTTTTTCATTCAGTAACAGTTTTGTCATTATATGAATATTATGTTTTAAGTGAGTCTTAAACAAGCGCCATTCAAAGGCTCGCTGGATTTGATAAAGCTTCTAAGTTTTCTCACAATTTCTTTTAGATTTAGCATAGATTAGCTGTGGAAGATAATCGTATCACGTCTCAATGAACTGAAGCTTGGACATGACGAACATTTAAGTTGGAAGCCAGATAGGTAGGTAGGTAGGAGTGTTGTCGTCTTAGGCTCAATTAGCGCTGGATGCGCCATTTTCATGTACTACCCTAGAATCTTATAATCTTTTTATCCAGTTTCATCGTCGCGTCCAAACTATGAATCTACTTAAGTATGTTCATTTTGCCTTTTATGGATAGCCGTCCAAACATTTGTGTCTAGTTTGCGATAGATTCACAGAGAAAGTGGAAGATATATTATTTAGCGCATGCTCTTCAAAAGATCAATTGCCCGATATAATGGCTATAACTCTATGTACTATTTCTGAGCATGTTTAATACGTCCCTCTTTATATTTCTATTATACCTGGGCCATACTTGTTTGCTATTCATTTCCATTTGCTCTCAGCTATTTGTTCAAAATGCAAATAAAGCTCTCTCCCGTCCCCAGTGGGCATGATAGTAACTCGGCCTCGAATTCTGTCCGTCTATTCGCTGTACTAGAATTAATACTTGACGTCGACAAGTCTAGCAATGCCGCCTGGCTATCCGTGTATAGTATACTCATATGGTTGCTTTCTGTATCATCTCGTAGTTAGTCAATAAAACTCCACAAACCTGGCCTATACCTAGTACTTCCGTTGAAAGACGCTGGCTGAGGTTGGTAGACGGATCGTAAGATAAATGTAAATATCATTGGAGTGTATCCCTGCCCTTACTCCTTAGTCCATTTTGGAACCATTGGCATAGAACCACAACAACTCTTATCCATTCACGTCAAGAGGGTAACCTAACCTGAAAGTGACTATTGACATCTAACCTTTCGGAAGATATGGTCTTATTTGCTTAGGTTTAGTAGCTGGTTCAGGTTGGCAATATGTTCATATTCTTTCCGGTCCCACTAACTGGTTCTATTCTGGTAGCAGAACTTGCTGCTAAGTTCCGAGTAAACTCATCTATGGATAGTTGATGAAGACGCATATTAAGTGCCTCGGTCGGTCATCACTTAATAGCTCTTGTAACCCCTACACAGGCTGCCCTTGTATTACATTTGGTTTCCTGCTATTATATTGTTTCTTTAATGTCGGCCACCAAACCAGTTAGAATTGCTTTAATGACGGCAATATTGATATTTTAGTATATTGACAAAAAGCTGGAACAGCAGAACAGTATATTTTCAAAAGCTTTTATTGAAACAATTTTTCCTACAGCAAAATCATTTTCCATAGGCAGGAACAGGTAATAAACACTTAGCGCTAGGTTTAGGCTTTAAGGTGGGTGCAGAGACAATATTATATTTTTGGTGGCCTGGTGTTAACCTGACAGAACACAGTTCTTCTAGTATTCGCTTAAGTTAGCGGCATCTGGGCCTTTGCTTCCTTCTGATGGTCCGATTGTTGACAGAATTTTGAGAATATTCATTGTCATCACTTTTCTATACTCTTCTATAGTATGTTCAAACTCCAGATCTATTGACTTTTGCAAACAATATAAATTGTTATGCATCTGCCTTTACACTCTCCCAAATACGTTATTTAGGAATGAAAATTGACCACACATCCAATACTAGTACTGAGCTCCCTAACTGTGCACGCAAAGCTAGTAAAAGAGTGTCTTTCCCCACTAGAAGTGGCTTGAAGCTAGACTCGTTTGGATGCCTAGTCACAGCGGAATCACTGGCAACTGCAAAGTCGATGAGCTGGTTGGAGGGAGCACCCTTGCCCCGCTCACATCGCAATGAGACCGAGATGGAGGTCCATTGGCCTCTTGCGTTCTAGTATTGGACCAATGGACTTTGCGTGCTCTTGTACGATTGCAAGATACTTTTGGCCGGAAATAGAAAGTGATTTTCTCTTCAAAAAGCTGCTCATTTATCGGAACTGCCGATATCGGACCACTATAACATATAGCTGCCATACGAACTGAACGATCGGAATCAAGTTCTTGTACGGAAAAGTTGTCACAAAAGTTGGTACAGGGTATTTTCTAAGATAATAATGTAATATACGAAGAAATTGTTCAGATCGGCTTACTATAGCATATAGCTGCCATATAAACTGAATGATCAGAACCAAGGGCTTGTGTTTAAAACTTTCGCTTTTGACGTGGTATCTTCACGAAATTTGACATGGATTACTGGTTAAGGCAACAATATAATCTCCTAAAAATTTTCAGATCGGATTACTATTGCATATAGCTTCCATACAAACTGAACACATAGTTACCAAAATATATGCAGAGCTTTTTCTGTTTTGTTTGAAACTGCTTTGAGGTGAAGTCGGAGTTTTCTTGAGTATTTGTATTGTTGTCGCTTTATATATGATTCGTATTATTAACTATAGTTTTTTTTTGCAAGAACTTACGGCTACTATAACTGTATATCTGAAATTTTAAATGTTTTAAATAAACAGTTGTTGACAATGAGAATGAAAAAATGCCTTTTAATTCAATGAGTAAATTTACTTTTGTCTTTAAGATTCCTCTGTCATTCCTAAGAACTCGTCCAGTAACTGGAATTCTAATCTCTGAAGTATTTATGCATTATGAAGCACACAACTAACATCAGTTGAAATTTATCGCTTTGGAATTTGATTCCCTGCTGTTGTGAATGTCAACGAGCATCAAATGCGAAACTTTTTTGTTTTTGTACTTTGTAAACTTGTATCAAAGTAATTGCAGCATATTTATTATTTCACGTCACGTCTTGACTTGGCTTTTCAGCGAGTTTTAAATCGCCAAAAGATTTTTTGCCGAAAACCGGTGCGGGGTTTACGAGTAATATGCGACATCGGAACAACAAAAAGTAATTAAATAAATAAGCTACTTAATGATTAAGTAATTAAAGCGAAGTCCATAAATCTGCAGTGATTTAATAGCAAAACATGGAGAAGAAGAAGAGAAAAATTATAGCACAAAATCCGCAATGGATAAAAGCATAAGCAACACAAATAAATAGGTGATAAAAAATATTTTTAATTTCGCTTTTAATTATGTTTTTTTGTTTTCTTTACGCAGATAGCAAACCTAAGAGATATGAGTAGTTGTTTGGTTATAAATACAACTTACGTATAAATAGGAGACTTGTATGTATAAGATAATGTGTTTACTCTTCTTGAGTTTTGATGATAATTATTCTATTGAGCCATTTTTAGCAAAAGCGCTCACATACATACCCGCACGCATGCTAAGTACGCAAACAAGTAGTTCTATAGGCCGAATTTCACGTCGAATCTGAAGTAATTCACTTTTATTGTTTTTCTCGGAAACAGCTGGCAAAATATTTACAGATCTACGAATACAAATTATGTTTGTCGTAGACGGTTTATCAAGTGTTGCCAGCTCTTTTTTGTCTCTTATGTTAGTATACACTTAAAATGTACTAAGTATTTATTTTGTATTTATTCTCTGTTATTATGGACCCTAAAAAAGTGCATCATCCAAGTGAATAGTGCGTCACTATTGTGGAAAAAAACTTGCGCTAATTTGTAGACACGGCATTTTTATTTGTATGCGCATTTTGGATTAAATTTATTTATTTATTTATTTATTTATTTAGTAAAGTCTATGAACATTAATTCTTACAGACTAATGAAAACTAGGATGCATATTAGAATTCTAGAATAATTAAAATTACAGTAATATGAATAGATAACTTAAACTAAAAAACAGAATTGAGGGTATTAATGAAGGAATCCTTAGTGTGAGAGAAATCAAGAAGAACTTTCTCGGAAATCGAGTTAAACTCACGCATAGCCCTCTTGAGGGGAGCATATTCAGCAAAATTAGTGCTTTCCTTTTTGTAATAAAATGGGGAAATGGACCTGAGACAACGCTGGGGAGTATTGAAGTTAAGTTTCGCTAATAAATAGGGACAGTCAATACCTCCGTTAATTACATTGAAGACAAATGAAAGGGAGAGAACGGACCTTCGATTATCCAGAAATTTTAAAGATGTATCAGCAATAAACGCGATGTATACGATGGTAATGGGTCAACAAACTTTAAGGAGCGGAGAGCGTATTTAAGAAAGATCTTTTGGACACGCTCGATCCTGTTAATTGACGATATGCAATATGGTCTCCAAATAAACACTGCATACTCCAAAATGGACCGCACAAAACATGTGTACAGTAATTTTAACGTGTAGGGGTCGGAAAAATTTGTAGAATTTCGACGGACAAAGCCGAGTACAGAAAATGCTTTTGAAGTGATATAGTTGATGTGATTACTGAAAGAAAATCTGTTGTCAAAGATTACCCCAAGATCTTTGATTTCAGTAACGCATTTTAGGACGCAGTTAGAAATATTGTAGCTGAAGATAGGATGTTGCGTCCCCTACCAAAAGAGATCTGTGAGCATTTATCGAGGTTCAGAAAAAGCTTCGATTTCATGCACCAATTATGAAAAGTATCAATATCACATTGAAGTTTGAGTACATCTTGTGTGTTTTTGATTATTGCAAAAATTTTTAGGTCATCTGCATATAACAGATAGTTAGCGAAAGAGAAGCAACAGGAAATATCATTGATAAACAGCACAAAGAGAAGTGGACCCAAGACGCTTCCTTGTGGGACTCCCGAAGACGCAATGAATGAATCAGATGACACTCCATCGACACTGACAACGCATCGTCTGTTTTGCAGATATGATTTAATCCACTGCAGGAAGACCGAGTGAAATCCTAGAGATGATAATTTTTTAATTAGAATATTGTGTGAAACTTTATCAAAGGCTTTAGAGAAATCTGTGTAGACACAATCTACCTGAAATCCAGCGGAGAATGCAGACATGCAATAGTCACTAAAAACTGCTAAGTTTGACACAGTGGAGCGCCCAGAGACAAACCCGTGCTGATTGACATTAATTATTGATTTTACTGCAAAAAATAATTTATTTTTAACAGAACACTAAAAAATTTTTGAAATAGTAGACAGTTTAGAAATAGGCCTGTAATTGGAGATAACGTCCTTTCTACCACCTTTAAGTATGGGGGTAATGCATGTCAATTTCCAGTCAGAAATAAAATTCCCGGAGGAGAGAGACTTATTGAAAATAAGCATGAGGGGATATACTAAGGCAGTACAGTTTTTTATTAGTACGGGCGGAAGTCCATCCAAATCCAATTTGGTAGAAGACTTAATATCACCGATAGCCTTGGCGATATCATCCTGTGAAAGACACAGTGAGCCAAAATTTATGGATGGGAAGTCATTAGCTGAAAAAGTGGAACTAGTACCAGGATCCTCTTGAACATAGTTCGATTTGAAAAATTCAGCGAACAAGTTGGAGATTTCGAACGGAGTGTATGCCGACTTATCTCCCCAGCGTAAAGCAGAAGGAATGGCCGAACACGCTCTTCAGATTTTACAAAGTTCCAAAAGAACTTAGGGTTCGACTTGATTGTAGACTCCGTATTATTAATAAACCTTTTATAGAGAGACTTATCCAATTCATTAAACAGTTTTGTGTAGTGCTGATATTGAAAAAAGGGAAAACATGAGATTTAGTTGAAGAGAATTTTCTATAGTATTTATTTCTGAGATTTTTTAGACGTTTCAGGTCCTTAGTATACCAAGGCAACTTATATGGTTGTGTGTATTTTAGCGGGATATTATAATGACAGAATTCCTGAATTGATTTTTTAAAAAATGGAGAAACTATTAGCTGTATCTAGCCCCGAAAGTAAATCATCCCATTTAAATCCCAAGAGCTGATTGTTGAGTCGTTCAAAATCACAAAATGCAAAATTAAAACCAAGCCCATCAATAGGTTTTACAGGAGCGAAAAGGTAAGTATCCACCTCAAACGCTAGCGGGGAATGATGGATGGTGGCTGGGGTAATTGAAGAGAATCCATCAAGAAACCTAAATTTTAAATTATCACTGAGAAAGACTAAGTCTAGAAATCGATCGAGACTATTTGAATATGAGTTGATTTGAATCAGATTGAGACTAAGCAAGCTATCAATGAGAAATAACTCCTGAGTTGATGTAAAATTTGAAGGAATAAGAGCTGGACTATAGGAACAACCAGACCAGACAATATTGCTTAAATTAAAGTCACCCAGAACACAGATATTATTCTCTTTCACCTTACCTAATACCAGCGAGGATATATTATTTGCGTGCAGCTTATACAACTCTAGAGGACTATTAGGAGGGATGTATGAGACTGCAATGAACAGAGCATCATTGATACAGATACATAGTTGGTCCAGAATAGAATCTTCGTTATCAAGCATAATTAAGCGAGGACGATATTTGCGATGAACTGCTAAGAGAACTCCACCCCCTCTTAGACAGCCAGTTTTTTCGTGATCTCTGTCTTTGCGGAAGACATAATAGAGATTAGAGTCAAAATATTCGCTATCAAAATAACTAGAAATTTAGCCAAGTCTCAACAATAACGATAATATCGAAATCCAAATGTGAAGAAAAATTGCGAATAATATTTGATTTACACCTAATGCCCGATAAATTTTGGTAGTATACCTTAAGACAAGAGCCAGTTGAGGAAGGTTCAGAAAACGCATGAATAGAATCGTGATTAACAGGCGCATCAACTAATCTGCAGCACTGTTTACCCCTCCCTTTGGAAAAAACTTAAAGGGACGTAACTTAATGCCAGAAGGCCACACTGAAGAGGAGAAAACGGCATTAAAAAAAGATGGGGACACACCTAACTTAAAGTTTATCCTCTTAAGATTATTAATATCTGTATCTTTCTTAATTAATTTATAACATAGAAGATGCTCTCTGTCAACATTAGCATGTTTAACAACAAAAGATATAATATCTTCCTCAGTAACTGAGTTCTTAAATGCAGATAAGTGAATCCATTTCTTGGGTATGACGACATCAAGATCACGATTGGCATTAACACCAACGACAGTTGAAGTGGCTTGAGATTTTTTGTTCCTAGTACTCACTTTTACCTTCAAATTTCTATTAGCAGCAACTGAAGTAGAAGAGTTCAGGTTAACAGAATCATCAACGGCGACAGATTGAGCAGCATTGACAGCGACAGGGTTGCGAGCTGGTTTAGCAGCAACTGTTGAATTGTTATTGGCTTTCAAATGAGTGTTGATATTCCTAGCAACAGCATCAGCATATGTATTGGCGTTTTTATTGTCAGCAGCAATAGAGAGAGTGAAGCCAGCACCAGACGGAGCGGCAGAGATTGCTTTCGTAGTAGCGGGAGCGAGATAATCCATACTTACGCTATCAGTGGGAGCCGAAACAACAACGTTAGGTGACGGAGCATTTGTACCCACAATAGTCGTAGAAGTAAGGATAGAGTTAGCAATAGCTGAAGCTGCAGAGAGTTCCTTCGGTGTAGCGGGAGCGAGATAATTCCCACACTCGTTATCAGCAGAGACAGCGGCAATAGACGGAGCAGCGATTGTAGAGTCACTTGTACCAACAGTAGACGCAGCAGTGAGAGAGACGTTAGCAGCAGAGATAACATTCGAAGCTGGTGTAGTGATCTTGCCATTATCGGACAATTTCTTATGCACAATGCCGATCTCTGATTTAAGTTCGTTTAACTTAGCGATTAACGAATTACGATCATCACATAATTGTTGTATTAACGCGAGCGCCTTCGCTTGTTCACTTCTCAGTGAACTTACTTCCAATACCAGAGAATTAAGCACTGAATTTACAATATTAAGATTATTATGCTCCAACAAAGGTTCAGTAATTACACTGTTCGAGTGTTCATCATTTTGTTGTTGCGAACTTGGAGTTTGAGTGCACTGAGCATTGCGCACTGATGGCGACGCAGGCGGCGACCGAATGGAATTTCTCCGAACCGCCGCGCACACTTTACAATAAAAAGAATTTTTTTATTTCTGCAAAAAATCCACGTCAGCCTGCGACAAATTTACACACGTCAAGTGGAAAAATTGATTGCATTTATTACAATTTATCTTGGGCTGAGCACGGTCAACTCTATGCCCGCAAACACACGGCATTAAAAAAGATAAAATAATAAAGCGCGGAGCAGAAAAAAAATACGTCCGTACACGGTGACGACTGCACGGTATATTGGGACGCTACTAACCGGATTAACAGTTCCAGTTACTTCCAGTTTAGTTTGCGTCAGCAAATTAATCTCTTCGGAAGAGTTTTTTCACCAATCTGTCGCAGAGACAATATGTATTGTGAAGTTTACACAATTTTTCGATTAACTTATTAAATATTTGACAATTTTCTAATTGACTCAACTAAGAGAGGTCTTCGCAATATTTCCTCCTGGAATTATATTTATGCTATTCTTTGTTGATTGAAAGCAAAATTTTCTATTAATTAATTTCAATTTGCCTATTCCATTAATTAAGCGTCATATTTCAACTACATACGAGCTTAACATATTCTCAATATTTTATTAATTGAGTCAATTAGCAATTTTTCGATTAACTCAGTGACTAATTGACAATTTGCTGAATAACTCAACTCACCAATAACTTTGCCTAATATTCTTTAAGAGTTAAACATATTTTCAAGTAAATTAGCAATTTTTTTGTTATCTCATTAACTAATTGACACTTTCTGATTTACTTAACTAAGGGGCGTCTTTAAACTACTTTGCAATGTTTTCTTCAATGGTAAAATATATTTTCAAACTTTTATTAATTGTTGAGTTAATTGTTTTAAATTATTGCAATATTTTCTTCAAGGGAAAATTTTTAAATTTTTGTTAATTGAGTCAATTAATAATTTTTTATTAACTCATTAATTAATCGACAATTTTCTGATGAAGTTGAATGGCATCTTTAAACTACCTTGCAATATTTTTTCCAGGAGTAAAATATATTATTAATTTATAGTTAAATGAGTCAATTACCATTTTTTGTTAACTCATTAACTAATTAACACTTTGCGAATTGACTAAATTAAGCATCGTTTTTAAACTTCTTTGCAGTTATATTTTGTAAACTCTGTTAATTTGAGTAGATTAACATATCAACTAAGACGCGTATTCGCTGGTTGACTTAACTAAGACGTCATTCTTCTTCTTCTTCACTGGCGTAGACATCGTGGCGCCAATTGGATATCCGAAGCGAAGCCAGGTCCTTCTCAACTTGCTCCTTCCAACGGAGTGGAGGTCTTCCTCTTCCTCTGCTTCCCCCGGCGGGTACTGCGTCGAATACTTTCAGAGCTGGAGTGTTTTCGTCCATTCGGACAACATGACCTAGCCAGCGTAGCCGCTGTCTTTTAATTCGCTGAACTATGTCAATGTCGTGGTTAATCTCGTACAACTCATCGTTCCATGCGATATTCGCCGTGGCCAACGCGCACAAGACCATAAATCTTCCGCAGAACCTTTCTCTCGAAAACTCGTAACGTCGAATCTTCGGTTGTTGTCATTGTCGAAGCCTCTGCACCATACAGCAGGACGGAAATTATGACCGCCTTATAGAGTTTGGCTTTTGTGCGTCGAGAGAGGACTTTACTTTTAAACTGCCTACTTAGTCCGAAGTAGCACCTGTTGGCAAGAGTAATCCTGCGTTGGATTTCTAGGCTGACATTGTTGGTGATGTTAATGCTGGTTCCTAAATAGACGAAATTATTTACAACTTCAAAGTTATGACTGTCAACAGTGACGTGAGAGCCAAGTCGCGAGTGCGATGACTCTTTGTTTGATAACAGGAGATATTTCGTCTTGCCCTCGTGCACTGCCAGACCCTTTTGCGTTGCTTCCTTGTTCAGTCTGGAGAAAGCGGAACTAACGGCGCGGGTGTTGAGGCCGATGGTATCAATAGTTTGAAATGCCGCCCCACAGTTCCCTTATACCTAGTTGTTGACGAGTGCTCTAAGAGAGCAGGAGTGCAAGCCGAGTGAAAATCGTTCGGCTGTCTGTTGTGATTGCAGCTTCTCGACGTCGAACTTTCCTTATGTTTGTTGGCGTGCGTTTTTTGCTGCACAGAGGAGGGTGCGAATCTTAGCTGCAACAAGATAGTGGTCCGAGTCGATGTTAGGACCTCGGAGCGTACGCACGTCTAGAACACTAGAGACGTGTCCTCCGTCTATCAAACATGATCGATTTGGTTGGTGGTTTTTCGATCCGGAGACTGCCAGGTAGCTTGATGAATCTTCTTATGCTGGAATCTAGTACTACAGATAACCATATTTCGGGCCCCGGTGAAGTTGATCAGCCTCAACCCATTTGGGGATGTTTCGTCGTGGAGGCTTTCTTTGCCCACCCTGGCGTTAAAGTCGCCAAGCACGATTTTGACATCGTGGCGGGGGCAGCTCTCATATGCGCGTTCCATGCGCTCATTGAAGGCATCTTTGGTCACATCGTCCTTCTCTTCCATCGGGGCGTGGGCGCAAATCAGCGATATGTTGAAGAACCTCGCTTTGATGCGGATTGTGGCTAGACGTTTGTTCACCGGAGTGAATGATAGTACTCGGCGACGGAGTCTCTCTACCACCACGAATCCCACACCAAACTTGCGCTCCTTTATATGGCCACTGAAGTAAATGCCACAAGGACCTACTCGTCTCTGTCCTTGTCCCGTCCATCGCATTTATTGGACGGCGGTGATGTCAGCCTTTATCTTTACGAGGACATCTACCAGCTGGGCAGCGGCACCTTCCTAATTAAGGGACCGGACATTCCAGGTGCATGCCCTTCAAATCATAGTCCTTATTTCGTATGCCATGGTCGTCATCAAAAAAGGGGTCACTCATACGAGGCTTGTTGTTCCTTTCATTGATGTGCTTTTTTTACGTGGTGGGTCTCAGGCCCAGCACACAACCCTGCGGAGGAGATGTTTCGCATTCTCACTTCAAACGAATATTCTTAGGCTACCCAGAGGATTCTTGGTCAAAGACCGGAAGTCGTGAGCTGCTTGAGTCAAATGTAGAATAATCGTTTCTGGCCACTCCCAAGTGAATTGCGATCAGAGAACTTTCCTCACTTGCGTGAACTTCTACACATGACTCCATCCTCCAGACGACTTACTGATTGACTTAATTAAAGAGAGCCTTCAAATTAATTTGCAATATTTTTTCCAAGAGTTATATTTGAACTGCTTTGTTAATTGAGTCAATTAGCAGTTCGATGATTAGCCTCAGTAATTAATTAGGAATTTGCTGATGAACTAAATTTAATGACGTTTTTAAACAGAATATCAATATTTTGCTGTCACAAATCATCAGAGAAAATTCCGTTGACGTTAAATTTATACTAAAATAAATTTTTTAAAAACATAACAGTTCTGTATTCATACAACATTACTTCAAACAAAGAAATAAAGGTGCTAACGTTTGCCTTCCCATAGGAAATACGTTTAACCCCACAAAAGTCAAAAATCGAGTACACGTGCATATAATTAAATAATGTATATATATTTTTTTTTAATTACTCAATTTGTTTAATGCATTGTGTATCATTTTCATGCAAATAAAGACATATGGTCATTTAAATATTTACAAAGTAATACAGAATATACATATGTATTTACCAATGACGCGTGTCCACAAATGATTGAAATATGTGAGTTTTTTTTTTTGTGTATTTAATTTTAAATTTCATTTCTGAGGCTAAAAAATTGTCCAATTTTTCTAGCTATTTGCGGATTCCAACTCAAAAGACAGGCAGCCACGAATAAATTAAGCCAATACCATGTTCTGATGGGAACCATATTCCAGTGAGGGTGTGCAGAATCGACCGGGTTAAATGCTAATAAGATCTAGGCAATGAAGCGGGTAAACAAAAACTTCCTAGCCGCTGTTTTTTTCAACATTTTTAACTGGTCTTTCCACATGAAGCCGAGCATTGTCAGACACCTACAGACATTTTTCGGCAATCTCTCGCTTCAGTTTGTTGAACTTTTGTCAGTAACTTTCCTCAATGATGGTTGCACACGGTTTTAGAAGCTGATAATATTATATAGCGCGCCCATCTGATCCCACCAAATACAGAGCATTACTTTGGCGATATGGATATTTGGCCGTTGGCTTGTTGGCCAGACTTTACATATGACTTTTCACGTTTAGCGTTATCGTAGTGAATCCATGTTGCATCACCAGTCACATTCCAAAAATGGCACTTTTAGTAGCGTTCATGGAGCATCTTCATGCATGCAAAATCGTATTTCGACGTCGCTCGGCTGCAGTTCATATGACATCCAATTTCTTCGCTTTGAAAATATACGGCTGTTTTTATATCAATTCAAAAACATCGCCAAGGAACCCTCGGCTGATAGTTAAGTTTATTTTCCTATTTCTTAAATGATGTTCTACAATCTCTTCTTCTTCTACCTTTTTGGCAGTTTTCACAATAATCGGCGTGCGGTATCTGCAGTCTGCTGCACGTCTGTTAATAACACCGTGGAATACCAATGTATATACTTATGTATGTATCACTTAACAAACAAAACAAGAATGCAGTCGGAAGTAAATGATAAAGCGGATTTTTAAGAAATTCCTTAAAGTTCACAAATTCAGCTATTTTACGCAACCAAGTATACAAACATACATACATATGTACCTTCATCAGTTCAACAGCGCTCAAATTTCAGCGTTTGCTAGTTACGCTCTTTTGCCCACAACACCGTTGATTTATTTGTTTAAATATCTCACCTGTATTGCATTCACTATTTGTGTGTGAGCGTGTGTGTGTGCTCGTGTGGCTGAGTGCAAGTTCATTTACATTTCATTACTGTTAAAACAGTTTACAGCCCCTGTTGCCTCAATGTTAACACAATATTTGCTTTTACACAAAACAACAACAATAACAAGAACAAACAGCCCTTTCGGCAACACCTGTGACACTCCGTCACACAAACCGACACATACAAACACATACAGCGCCAATTATACGCAAATGTTTGTGCATGTATACATGCATGAGCGTGTGTGTGTGTGTATGTTTGTGTGTGTTACAATTAAATATTAGCCCTGCGTCATTTCATCAACAGCCCTTTCATCATCACCCTTGGCCCGCTCCAACGCCTCCGCGCCGTTTGCTTGCATGACGAACAGAGCAGAGAACACACTACGTAACAGTAGTTTAAATAGAGAGCGCGCAGAGCGTCTATTTGCTCGCCGCTTAAACTGAACAAATAGGTAAATGAGAAAAGTGACAACTACAACAAAAAAGTAGCTATTAGTTTTTTATAAAAAAATATGACAGCAACAAACGGGAGACACAACATGTTTTTTCCAAGAAATTACGCAAAACGCAAAATGCCGAGCGCCAATTACACAAACAACAAGCAGAGCACAGCACAATTAAATGTTTCTTCGGAGGCTTTTTTTTTTCAAACTCCCAGCTATCATCATCATCGACGGATTAGTCTCCATCTGTTGCTGTGTGGGTGCTCACCAATTGTCGTGTTTATGTTTGTGTGCATGTATGTAGTGGTGTATCCGATCGGATGTCTGCTCAATTATCGCTGCGCCATGTTCCAGTGGCGCTATATAAAATTAATAAAGCGTTCAGATTTGACATTTATTTCAAGATTGTCGCTCGGTAGTGAATGAAATTGCTTAGCTTGACTAGCGCGCATTAATTGACGTAGCGTTGACACTGTCGCGACACTTCGTAAAAACTGGATTGTTCTTGTGATTCCAAGAGGCTAATTTAAAATACTTCGAGATTACGGGAAACTAATTCTAATCGTTAAAGTTTTATTCGGATAGAAAACCGTGCGATTAACCAGATAATAAGCATATTGAGGCTCTGTGAGGCTAAAGCAACCTTCTTTGTTGTGACCTATAAACGAAAATTAAAACTATAAAGAAATTCGCAATAAAGTTAAAAATAAATTTAATAAAAAAAAAAAATAAGAAAAATCTTATAAAAAGAGAATTATCAACAAAATACATACATACTCAGCAACCGTTAAAAGTAAGTTCTTTGAAAGCATATAATTTCCAAATGGTTGGAAGGTTTATGAATGGATCTACATCATAATATATATGTATGTATGTACTCGTACTTTTCAAAAATATGCTTAGGTGACCGTGATATGTTTGCAAACTCCATATTTTAGACAATCAACATTGAAATTCGTAAGCTACAACAAAAATCTATAAGTTCGCCGCTTTTTTATGAAACATATACAGAATAGTGGGTGGTACTCGTAGTCGAAAAAGTTTTTCATATTTCTAATCAAAATTATATATTTTATAATAAACTTTAATGAACCGATTATGTACCATTTTGCTCGACCACTTTTTGCATCTTTCCGCTAGAGACCTTATTCCATTACTATTTTTCAGGCTTCTTGAAGCCAACTTTACTCCTTTAAGAGAGTTCTATATTGAACGAAACAAATGATACAAGTAGTTCGATGGTAAAAGATCAGGAGTATATGGTGGCTGCATCAAAATTTTCCAGCCAAGCTCTCCCAGTTTTTACCGCGTTATGTCAGGGTGTCAGAAATGTGTGTGGTCTAGCATTGTCTTGATGGAAAACGAAGCCCTTTCTGTTGAACAGTCCTGACCGTTTTTTTTTTTTCATTGTTTGCTTCAATCTCATCAGTTATTGATGAATGTAAAATCAATCGTTCGATCAATCTAGAGCAACTCATATTGGATAATTCCTTTCCAATCCCTCCAAACACTCAGCATAACCTCTCGTGGCGTCAATCCTGGCGTTGCGATCATTTTTTGAGCTTCACCACGCTTGAACCATGATCTTTTTCCACCTTATTGTCATATTTGATCCATTTTTCGTCTCCTGTTACCACTCGCTTCAGAATTTGGTTCGATTTCATTTCGTTTCAGTAAAGAATCGCAGCTGTTAATTTGGTCCATTAAATTTTTCACATACAATTCATGTGGTACCCAAACGTTGAACTTCTTTTTGTAGCCAGTCTTTTTTAAATGGTCCAAAACCGTTTGATAATGAATGTTAAGTGCCTTAGCGATGTCATGGCTGCTTATGCAATCAGAGCGAGATGGCATCTTTAACATTTTCCAGAACAGAAGCGAGCAACACCTTGTTGTGCTACACAAACTGATACAGCATCGTCTCCGTAAACTTCACAAATTTCATTGGTGGCTCGCGTGGCATTCTTCCCTTATTTATACAAAAATTTCAAAATATAGCTTGTTCATTATTTTCACTTATTTTTGAATAGCTTTAACTTTTTTTCAACTTCCAGAATTAAATTTTTGTTTTGATCAAATGAAGCTTAAAATCTCTCTTTCCAACACTATACACATGGTATGACACAAAGTGATTGGTAGCACTGGAGATATACGACTGCAACGACATCTGTTAACAAAATACGAAAAGACTTTTTCGACTACCCAATATAAAAGTTTGACTTTTTACTTATTATTGCCAAAACCCAATTTGAATGCGAGCGATATTCTAAACTAAACTAATGGGTTAATCGCATACATACTCGGCGCCGGTAAAACAAGTTCAATTCAGTATGACTTTAAGTGGTTGATGTGTTCGATAAGCTTTTTTTGATCAAAACTTTCCTCAACTGGGAACGGTTAAGAGATTTATAAAGTTTAAAATTGGCAAGGAAAAGCAATTGAATCAAATTTTTATCCTTAAGGTTTTATTAAACTTTATAGTAGATGTATATAACTATTTTATAATGCTATATTTACACACAATCGTAGTTACCAGATTGTTTTTCGAAATTAACTCCTTACAGGGATATTAGATGACGAAACTGATTCCAGAATAGAAACAAAAAATGTGAAAAAAATTAATTCTGTCAGTTTATATGACAGCTATATCATATAGTGGCCCAATGTTGGTGGTTTCGTGAACAGCTTCTTAAAGAAAAAATAACGGTAAAAAATTCAGTTTGATATCTTACAAACTGAGGAACTAGTTTATGTATGTACATATGTATGTATATACTGACAGATGAACTCGCGGACAAGGTTAAATCGCCTCAGATCATTAGGCCGATAACTGATAAAGAATTAATTGGATATCTGACATTCGCTTCTTGGAACTATAAACTAAAACTGTTTTAGGTTGATTTCAATGTGTATAAGACTTGCAAAGTACAATTGTTTTGCTGCTTTAAACAACTTTTCGCAAAATTTATTTGTACAAAAGGTTTCAGTTTCTGACCTAAACAGTTAACAGTAAATTTTATATAAAAGTTGGAGTTCTTCCTAAAATAAAAAACAAGCTCCTAACGTAAAAAACAAGCTTAAAATGCCAGTGCAAAAGCTAATGCAGCACATGGGACAGAGATATAAGTATATAGTATATTAACAAAATGAAGGATATGATGCTTGAAATTTGTTAGGCAAGTGTTAGAGAGGGAGCAAGAAAGTTCGACATCTCTTGCGCGTCCGTTCGAATGATTTTGGTGGATATTTTGGGTATGAAACACGTTCTTTCTCGACTCAACCCGATAAAGCTAACTGTTTTTTTTTTAAAGGGTACAATTGTGATCGATGTTTTTGAGATATCCTTCTAAAAATGTTCACACATCTTTTCTCCCCCAGAAAGCTGCTCGAAATCACCTCTAACGGACCACCATTTGCTATATATGTATAGTATGTCATATAAACTGCTCAAACAAAGCCAAGTTTTTACGTAAAAAAGTTTTTGTATTTAAGAATATATTTTCTCGAAAATTGAAATGTATTGTTTAAGACAATGAGTCTCCGAATACACTGTACACATCGAACCAGTATAGCATATAGCTGCCATACAAACTGATCGAACAAAATCAAGATAAAAAACTCTTCCTACCCTTTTTATGCTATAAACTGCGAAGGGCTCTATGGCGGTGCTGCCGAAGTTAGCCTATTTTTTGCTTTATTAACATTTAATACATTTGTTTTAAATTTAGCCACTGAAGCCCTGCAATTTTATATTAAAATGCATACAAGAATAAGTTTATTTCATATGTTATTATTTGTTTTTTTTTTTTTTTTATTGTGCATTTTAAATAAATGCACTAAATCACGCTCAACTACCCATAAATTTATGTCTTAAAACAACAACAAAAATATGTATTCCACATAACTGTATTCTGCAAATCAACACACTTACATATATACATTTACAACCACATACCGTTACATGTATAAAATCTGCATGATATTTCTTTATTATTAATAAGTAATACAAAATATAAATAAAACAAAAATTTCAATAAACATTATTAATATTTAATCGGTGTGCACCGTTATGTAATCAAATAAATTAATTATGAAAAGCAATAAAACCGAAAAAGCGAGCAGAATAAGAAGCATAAAATTGTTATAAAATATTCAAATAATTTCGTGTAAATAAACTGGTTTGTTTGCTGTTACACATTTATAATTTCTAACACAAATAAAACCAGTTTACACACAATTACGCATGACTATGCAAATTCAATCATTTTTACATAACTCCCCGGCTT
The DNA here is from genome assembly GCA_027475135.1 of Bactrocera correcta. Lineage (NCBI taxonomy): Eukaryota > Metazoa > Arthropoda > Insecta > Diptera > Tephritidae > Bactrocera > Bactrocera correcta. The sequence continues at coordinate 75,705,554 of CM050325.1, read as the reverse complement.
AATGCAAATGCATTTAAAAATATTTACCAACAATTACACAGACAACAACAATAAAAACAACAACACATACTTCAAACGGGGCGCGTTCAACAGCACTGGGAAGTGGAGACTTAAAGCTGCATTTTATTTACATAAATATGCGGCCAACCATTGACATTGAAATACACACGAAAAAACATGTGTTTACACCTTACATATGTATATTTTATATATTTACATGCAATACATACACTCACATACTTACTTCAAACACGCGTGCCACAAATTAGGTTTTTAGGCTGTATGAGAGCAACTCCACGAGCTTAAACACGCATATCTTTTAAACGGTTGGGTTTACGAAAAAACCTAAGGAACAAGATATTTTTTCAAATAGTTGAAAGCGAGATATAAATTTTTCTAACCGATAATAAGAAAAAATAGAAAACTGTATGTAGGAGGACCTTCCCGTTACAATTAAGAACTCATGCTTGGAGAGGCTTTCTTAGAGGTGCCTAGGAGCCTATTTTTCCGAGTACCAAACGAAAAAAAAATAATTTTTTGAATCACCCTAGTAAATATACTAAGCTAATGAGAGTTATTTTTAAATGCTATACTGCAGTTTAGCACAGTCAGAGATAATCTTTTGAAGATGAAAATTGTCTAATTTATAGACTTTTTCAAAATGCATTATACCTGAGATTACTTATGGTGAAAATATAGTGAGTAGTCCAGACACTGAAACCAATTTTCGACGGGTTTTCAACGAAGTTCATCAATCGTCCTTAGCTTGTTAACATAGATCATAGACTTGACGTAGCCCCACAGGAAAGAGTCTAACCTGGGCCAATTCGTGAGATAACACGTTTATCAAACTTGGTTTTCAGTAAATCGATTGAGACATTCGCTGTGTGGCTTGTGGCACCATCCTGTTGGAACCACATATTCTCCAAGTCCATATCATCCAATATGGGTCAAAAATATTCGGTTATCATTGAGCGATAACGATTCCTATTGACAGTAACGTGGCAGTCTAGATCATCGTGGAAGATGTACGGCCCAATGACGCCGTCGGCCCATATACCCCACCAAATCGTTACTTTTTCGGGATGCAATGGTGACCCATGGATCATTGTTGCTGACCAATATCACTTATTTTCGTATTGATGCCATTCAGCCAGTAATGTGCCTAATCGCTGAAGATGATTTTTCGATGAAAATTCGGATCATTTTCATATTGTCACTCAGCCCAATTCTAAAACATCCAACAATTCTGGTGGTCAAACAGCGTCAGTTCTTGCGTCAATTTGATATTGTAAGGATATAGGGCAAGGGCTTTTCGCAAAGTTCGCCACGCCGACGTCACAAAAGTGCCCCACGCTACAGCACGACGTGTCTGAGACCGATTTGGGTCTTCCTCGACTGATGCGCTAGCGGCAGCTAAATTCTCGACACTGCGCGCACTTCTTCGTCTCACTGACACGAGCGCATTTTGTACTGTGCCTGTAAACTCAAATTTTTCCACTAGATGCTCAACTGTTGATCTGACAGGACGACTATGACGACCATAAACTGAAGGTAGCGCTCTTAAGGTTCAGGCCAATGATTTCGAACTTCGGTAATCAATAAAAAAAATTTTGATTCGTTGTTGGATCGCATATTTTTCATGATGAAATGGCAAGCCTTACCGAAGAGAAATGTCAAAGGAGCGGGAAAAATATGTCCTAACGGCCTTTTGTATCGTTCCTATTGAAGAACCTATTATAAAGGCTAACATATGTATATTGGGTGGTCGACAGTTATTAAGGGGTTACATGGGTTTCACAGTTTCAAAAATCTAAAAATTTCTTTTTGTCTTATTAAATTCTATAACACCTCTAGAACATTGTCCTAAATTTTTATGTTGATCGCAGTAATAATTTCGGAGATACAGCCTTGAGAAGTTGTGCGCTTGAGGCTAGCTAGGCTAAGTGCGCCGTCTTTAAGCGCGTTTTTCTCAAAACTATGTTTTCAAAGTCGGTTGTCAAGATTTCTCGCGAACTACTCAACCGATCTTGATGAAATTTTACACAGGTCTTCGACATATCATTTGCAAGTTCTTGAACGAAGGATTTTTTTTTTTTTGTTACAACTATTTAAAAAAAAATGTCGAGAAATTTTCATCGAAATTTGCATTTTTTTATAAAAACGTCTGCAAAAATTCCAATTTTCATTTTTTTTCCTTCGTCCAATACCTAGTTTATTGTCTTTACTAAAACACGTATTTTTTATTTTCGATGATCCTGAAAGAAGTTCTGCTGACAACGCGAATGCACCTTTTTTCCGAGGGACTGCCGGAAATGGCGTCGTAATGACTGCCATTTTGATTTTTTATTTTTTTTTTTTTTGAAAATTTTACAAAATGTTTATTAAATATGAGTCTTTTAAATAAAAAAAATTTTCATTAAATTCATTTTTTATATGTAAAAAAAATTATTGAAAAAGGTCGTTTTTTGCCTGAGGAAACCCATGTAACCCCTTAAGATATGATTTATCTAATATTTTTGCTCCGGTGGGGGTTTTTATAGACTGCAACTTCATAAATTTAGTGAATATTGCTACAACTTCTTTCGGAAGAGTTTCCCATAACTTAACTGATCGATGTCTGCTATACCAGGTAGTGCTGAACCCATTTTAAAACATTTTCCTGATAAAGTTCTGGTTAAGCGCATAACCACATATTGCAAATGCTTAAGTTATCAATTTAAATTGTAAATAAAACGCCAAATATTTATTTATTCATCGATATTTATTTTGTCTTCAAAGATATACCCACTGGATATAATACACTTATGCCAACGAATTTTCCAGTCCTCGAAACACTTTTCATAGGCAGTTTTTGATTTGGCCTTCAGCATGTCCAAAGAGGTACTCTTTTTGAAAAAGTATTCAGCATTATAACGACTTACCTACGGATTTACTATAAACTGTATAAACTTCAGGAATATGTGTATTGGAAAAATCTGTCACAAAAAATCTATCCTTTGATTTGATACAAAAATATTGTTTAACAAATTTTTAATTGAAATAAACGAAAATATTTCAATTATGCCAATACTAAATAATCTGATTACAACTTCACTAGCAAATTTTATCAAATTTCTGCTGCTCGTATCTACAGTTACATGCCACATTTAACAAATTGTACCGATAATAACTTGACAAATATGCAAATGGTAGAAATACCTCGAAGCATTGTTAGTCAAAACAATGCATAAATTCGTAAATAATTGTTTTATAGTAATTCGATTGAGATAAAGCAAGGCTAGAGGCATGTCATTTACGAAAATATGCGAATTCCACTCGTCAAACTTAAACTTAAACTTAATGCAATAAGTAGCCCATGCAATGTCTTAAGGACATGCGGCATTTCAGGAGATATTGAACAATAGGCATGTCAGCAATTTTGACTGCAATCAAAGGCATATACACGCACACATACACAAACATATTAAGATACACAAAGTAAATTGCTAACTGAGCAATTAGAAACAAGATGGGAATTATGAAATTTCGCTCAAATTTTGATAACTCAACTGCCGAGCTATGTTGGGCGGCGGTGGGGTAAGGTGCATGCATATGTGTCCCTGCTTAAGTGCAGCGCATAGTGGGAAGTATCAGTTTCAGTGGCTTTGTTGTTGCGCTTATTGTGCCTGCTGTCACTGCTGCTGCTGAGGCATATAAAATGATTGTTGTTTTCATAACTGTAAATTGTGATTGCATGTTTTATTGTTGTATGCAAACAAATATTATATGTACGTATGTACGTTTTTCTATGTATGTTTGTATGTGTGTGTGTGTTTGTGTGTGCACAAACATAAACTTGTGTGCGGCATAAACATATCACACAACTGATCACGTCACAATGTCAGACAAGTGACGACGCAGCGCAATGACAGTAAAGACAAATGTAAACACAACAACTGATGGCAACAACAAACACACACACACGTACATTTGCGCGTATAATAAGCACATATTTACATATTAAAGATAATTGGCGCACTGACTCGCTTGGCCGGGGGCGTAAAGAATCACTGCAAAGCCAACAAGCTCACACTCAACGCCGCCGATGAATGAAAGGTGCGCTTGAGTACAACAGCAACAATCACACACATATGTACAAATGTATGTATGTGCACGAGTGACTGTATTTCTGCAATTATTATTGACAATTTTCAGGCATATTTTCTCATTTTGCCACTTTGCGGTCAGCTTCGGAGCTTTCCAGCTCTTTCTTCGCATGACTATGCATTTGTCGTTTTGTTATTAATTTGATCGCTCAACTTTATACGTTCAATTAGTCCGTCTGTCCGTTGACAATATTTGCACAATTGCTTGTAATTACATCATACTGCTGCTAATTGCCGTTGCTAGAGAAGCTAGTTTCTCAAATTCTCGTATTTGTGGCATACGAGTACTCGTAAAGCGGCATCCATGCAATGTTTTTGTCAATAAAATTGTGCAATTGGGAAATTTATTGTATTGTTGCGCACAAATAATCAGTCGATAAATGCAGATTGCTCATAGCTCGGCAGTTTCCATTGCGAGCGCACATTTTTATTTTAATTAAAAGTAAAATTTTTAATCTCACTCGTCATCTCAATTACAAAGTATCGTTATGTAATTGAAACTGTGCACTGCCAATGGCATTTAACTGCATTTATTTGACATTTCATTGCACAGTTATTAGTTATTTGCCATTTGATTGTTTTTCATACATTTTGTTTACACATTTATTTCCGGTTATTAAATACCTGAGATTTCGCATTAAGATCCGGCTGTAATGGTGTTGTCATGCCAGATTTTGTAGTAATATTTTATAGTAGTTAAAAAATCGTTATAAAACCTTAATTAAACGTACAAAGCTAGGCTACAAATATTATTAAAAAAAAACTGTTTGAATGGAATCTGAAAATTTTTATTGAAAAATATGTGGATTACCTGGTATATTTCGGTATTTGTTGCAGTCTGGCAACGCACAACTTTATCGTAAATTTTGTCAATTTTGATGTTATAGTTGTGTACCCAGCACGTTTTGTATACGAGCGATATTTATGTTATTTACAGTGACTTAAAATATTCATGTCGATAAAAAAAATTAAATTATTTTCGATTATTTTTTACAACTTTCAACATGAATTACCACATCAATGAGTGCATCGCAGACCTTAATTAAATTTTAGTCGATGAATCACCATCAAAAATCAGTGTTTATCGACGGTATGTACATAGAATTCAATCGAGGTCATAGATCACTTCGAGTCGAATTTCGTGAAACTCACCCAAAATTAGTACTTTTTCCAAAAGCTATTGCTGTTGAGAGCAAAGGTGTTGGTAAAATCGTCGCTCAATTGCTCAAAAAATAGCTTATGTCAATTGGTAGAGAGAAATATTAAAAAAGTACGAAAACATGTCTATGACATCCTAACATGTGATGAATTCGTGATTTATACGTATGAAACCAAAAGTAAGCACCAGTCGACTGCTTGGGTTTTTCAAAATGAGTCGATTCCCTTAAAAGTTTATCGCACACAAAGCATTTTCAAGCGCGTGATTGCCTGTTTTTTTTTTTTTGTTTTTGTGGAAAAACTTAGACTGGCAAAATACTATATTCTACAGTAGTGAGATCTTAAAAAAAATTCGGTATTGCATCATTTTACTGAACAATAATATATGCTAAATTTCGTTGTGATAATTTTTCAAATGAAAAATTTGTCCATACAAGATTTTGATTTTCATCGATCAGTTTGTATGACAGCTCTTTGTAACAGTGGCTAGATATTTACAGATCTGGCAAATGATCAGCTTATGTGTCGAGGTTCTAAAAGATATTTCAAGAGCTGAGGGACTAGTTCGTAGATCTAGTATAATGTAGATTGTAAAAAAAAATTGCCCGGAAATTGTAACTAATTTCCCAGAGTAAATAATATTTTAAAAAAATGTTTTTTCTAAGTTGGTAGAACTATCCTTAATTACTATACCAAATATGTAAAGGATCTGTCAACCACTTTGTTTTTAGCAGCTGACAAAGAATTTGTCTCGAAGTTTATATTTCTAACCACATTTCGTATTCGGAATCATTGCGAATGTTGTAAAAGGCTAACGATTATTCAGTCCGCCCACGAGAGGTACAAAGCCTTCAAAGATGGTTGAGGATCGTTGAAGACATGACTCGTTGAGTATTAAAAAAGTGGAGGATATGATACTTTAAAATCGTCAAGGAAATGTTAGTGAGATGGCACCCAAAAACCCGACATCTCTTTCATTTCTCTCTTTTCCGGGTACTTTTTTGTCACAATGTATGTTTACAAATTCAAAAACTTAGTCGGAAATCGCTAAAAAACACATTTATAACATATCCGATATTTCTTTTTCGGTATTACCAACGTATATCTGTCCTGTTTAAAGGTACTAAAAGCGCAATAAATCAATAACTAAATACGCCAGAGACATTAAATTTTACCACCGAGTTGGTATGGAAGGGCTTCATAGGAGCCGGTGTGAAAATTGAACGATGGGAGTGTCACCGCCCATTCTTTGGTAAAATCACATATCGCGGCACCCGACCGACCGATTTCGACTCAATTTAGTTCGTGGTATTCTTCTCACGTCCTTAAGGAACGGTATGAAAATGAGCGAAACCGGACTACAACTACGTCTATTTCGCTCATAACACAATTTTAAATTCCATTTGATTTTCCAGTTCAAAAATCCAAAAGTAATTCATACAGTCAAATAAAATTTACCACTAATAATTCCTTTAAAGGGCTATACCAGTGTAAGGCATGCAAAATTAGGCTTTTTTCGCGAATTTTTTTTAAGAGAAAGTACGCAATGGAATACTTCGAACTTCTTTGAACGTAATAAGGTATATTTTCAGCTATATTCTAAGATTTCTTTTTTACTAAGATGTTGAAAACTTGCGGAGTTATGGGCTGTCTTCGGAGGTGCCAAAAAAAAGTGTCCCAACTCAAACAAAAAAATTTGAAAATTAAAGTTAAAGATATTTCCTATAAAATGACCTACGATCTTTAAAAAATATCAAAAATTAACAAAATGGCGTAATTTTGAAAAAAAAAATCGTTTTTTTTAAGTAAAAGATTGTCGTTTTTTAATGTAAAATTGACAAATTTCAACCAATCAAAAAGATCGTAGGCCATTGTATAGTAAGTAAATGTATTTAAAAATACTTAGTTTGAATTTGAAGGCGATCGGTCAATTTCTCGTTGAGTTATGATGTCAGCAATTTTGAAAAATATCGTTTCGAGGAAAATGCGTTTAAAGTTTCACTTATATATGTTTGCACTTCTGAGCGGTCGCTCTTTGGAACGCTGCCATCCAAAAACTATTCTAGTATATAGGATGTTCCCGATTTCACAGGATATTTATGGAAATAAACAAATAATTTTTTTTTTTTTTTTGAAAGCGTGACACTGGTATAGCCCCTTAAAGTATGCCACCTTATGACCAAAAATTTATTAAATCCAACCAAAACTGTTCAAGCCCCTGGATACCGAATATGAGGACCCCAGTATTTATAGTTGACTTTTGACCGAAAATATTAGCCAAAGTATGGGATATATAGTAAAGTTGAATTTCAGTGAGAATCTTTTAGAGAAGGGAACATGTTTTAATTATGTGACATGATAATAGTTAGTAGATCAAATCGGGTCGAACCTACTCCAACTGCTATATACTACGTACAATGATTTTCGTTTTTCTGGCAAATCGTTTGTCGGTCAGTTTATGGGTTATATAGATGTATAAAATATGTATGTATAAAATTGCTAGATAAATAGATTTGGAACCTCTGGTTGACGTTTAACATCTTAAGGTATTTCCCTGCGGCTCATTTTCGCAAGTTGCAGGAGTATAAAATATTCGCTTGCACGCAAACTTAGCCCGTTTTACTTGATTTGTTTGTTTTTTTTTTTTCAACTTCATATTTCGGAAATTTCGCAACTTTTTAACGCGGCTTTATGGCAATGCAATCACAAGCTTGGTCTTAAAATAAAATGCTTTCTATCCAAATTTTCACCAACAAAGTCAAAATACTCTACAAACTGGATATTTGTAAAAAAATTAATAGTATTCGTAAAAATTTTAAAATATACATATATAGTCATTTTTTAACTTAAAAGAAAAAAAAGCTTGTATAGAAGCTTTTATGGTAATATATTTATACAAAGTTAAAAATAGCTTTCTCCCTTCCTCTTCGTAAACAAACCCCCACAAATCAACTATTCCAAGCAATCTTCAATGCATTTAACTGAAATTATATTCAGTTAGAATTAACAACTAATTAATTATACAATAATTTTAAATTAAAATAACAACTAAAATTGTGATCGTGAATCACTTTTGTAGCGTTTACAAAATTGGAAATCCCCAACTGACTAAAACAAAGGCAAGCGCTTCAATTAAACCAGCTACGATCGTTAAGGCAAATCACCACAAATTGCCCATAGTCTATTCATATTCATTAATTAAAAGTAGAAAATTTAATGTTTTTATTCTTTTTACCATTTCATTACAGTAACAACAACGTGCGCGCGCAAACTAGTTGAGCTAATTAAGGTGATGCCACCGGCTAATTGACAGGCGGAGAATCTCACAATTTTTATTTCACGAATAATGCAATAACAGAAAAATAATTAAATTATTTTGCAACAAAGCAAGCAACAAAAACAAAAACCAAATGCAAACAAGTTTAAATCAAACGCCAAAATAATAAGTGGCAGAGTGCTAAGGGAAACCACCCACGAAAAATCAAAAATATATACAAACAAATGAACTCGCATAAATTGAAGGAAAACTAACAGAAGGACTAATCAACACACATACACACAAACGAAAGTGCTGAATACATATAAGTATATGTAAATAACTACCAGAAGTAAGCAGATTAGCATTAAACATTATATAACGGTTAAAATTACAAACGTGTCAAAGGGTAAGTACATTATATACCTACACATGCAATTGATGACAAACTCTTTAAACGCTCATACATAAGTATATACATACATATACATATGTATGTAGTTATTTCTTCCTTACCTTAACAGCTTAATCAAATTAGCATGTGTTAGACGCTTGTATGTATATATGCAAGGATTATAGTTGCAAAGGACTCTTTGTTACAGCGCGCACAGGTGGCGCACGGTGGCTTTTAAGTCAATTTTTTACACCACATCACTTTCACACTTGCGCTGGCAACATGCTTGCCACTCCATTACCGCCACTGCCACTGATTGTTAGCTCAGCTGTCAGGTTTGAAGCCACACGGTTGTTTAGACGCTGTTGTAAAGCAGGCAATGGTGCCTGGATATTCATATTCCTAATCCTATGCGGAAGCAAATAATTATGTAAACCGTTCTAATATAAAGTAAAAGTTATCTTTGTATATATGTACGCATATATGTATGTACATTTAATGATATGGCAAACCAAAACCTTTCACAACAATGGCTCGCTCGCTTCTGTTCTGGAACTTTCGATGTGAAAGATGCACCTCGCTCAGGTCGACCTATCATTGAAAAAGTCGATGAAATTATGGAAAAAAAATTGACTATGCCCGTCACATAAGCAGTCACAGCATCGCTAAGGAACTTAAAATTCATTATCAAATAATTTTGAATCATTTAAAAAAGGCTAGCTACGAAAAGAAGCTCGATTCTTGGGTACCACGTGAATTGTCTGTAAAAAAATTTAAATGGACCGAATTAACATCTGCGATTCTTTGCTGAAACGAAATGAAATTCAACCATTTCTAATGCGAATGGTAACAGAAGACGAAAAGTGGAGCAAATGCGACAATAATGTAAGAAAAAGATGATGGACCAAGCATTATGAAGCTCAACAAACGGTCGCAAAGCCAGGATTGACGACTCGAAAGTTTATACTGAGTGTTTGGGGGGAAATGGGAAAAAGGAATCATTCACTATGAGCTGTTCCAGCCGAACGATTGTTTCTACAATCGAAAAAACGGCCAGAACTGATCAACAGAAAGGGCTTCATCTTCCATCAGAATAACGCTAGACCACACACTTCTTTGATGACTCAGCAGAAGCTGGGAGAGCTTGACTGGGAATGATGCATTCACCATATAGCCATGATCTTGCACCATTGGACTACTATTTGTTTCGGTCAATGCAGAACTCCCTTAATGGAGTAAAGTTGTTGAAAATTACTTGTCGCAGTTTTTCGCCGAGAAACCTGAAAAGTTTCACACTGATAGAATAATGTCTCTAGCGTAAAAATGACAAAAATTGTTCGACCATAATGGTTCATTAAAGTTCATTATAAATATAAAAAATGAGTTTGATTAGAAATACGAAAAGACTTTTTCGACTACCCGATACTTATATAAAGCTTTTTAATAAGCGAACTTTTTAAGTATGAAAAACCACCCTGTGGAAGATTTTTTGGAAGAAATTTCGAGGAATATTCCACTATTTAGGCAGTTCTGTCCTGAACGGATCAAAAGTTATAGTATTTTTTAAGGAAGAAGTTTTTTACGTGTTATTTTTAAAGAAAATTTTGAATGCTCATAATTAAGCTACAAATCCTGCCTTTCAGGTTTTGTTTTTTTCATATTTGTTAATTTTAGCATAACATTTTAGAGATTAGTTTTTGGCTCACCCTAGTATGTGTAATATACATAAGTATCATAATTAAACATTATTAAATTTATTCAGAAATAAAAAAGTAACTCTGGACATTTTTAGAAAGATAGACAGCAGTTAAAATTTTCAAGATACTTACGGTTAAGTTAGGTGAGGTCAACCACAGAGCTATTTTTTTTTTTCATTTATTATTTGACGCTTTTGTTGCGGCATAGATATCGGAAGCTTAGCTCACCGCGCATTGATGTTGATGCACTCCTGTTTGACAGCGCAATGAGGTACAAAAAATCCATATTGTGTCACACACTGTTCAATTTTTTTAAAATGAATCCTTCATATTTATATCACGGAGTAAGTGTTTAATCCTTCACCTAATGAAGCGCTAATTTTCAAAAACGATGATTATTTCAGGGTCTATATATAATTCATTATGAAACCAAAGAAGGATCAACTGTAATTATATTTTACGGTTCGACAAATGGCCAAGAGTCTATGATGGATTGGCATAGATTTCCACTGGCTTCCCAGAATATTGTAAGACGTGAAAACGTTTATTCACGCTTAAGTAGTCTCCACTTAGGTAGTTTCAATCAGAAGTCCATAAAGTTGCTTCTAAGCCTTGTAAGTTCGTCTCAACAACCACTTGCATTTAAAATGTGTCACAATATTTTATTTTCATAAACCAGAAAAAGCAAGCTCTTTGCGGTGTATATCTATTGAATATACGTATTTATTCTTCTACTCAACATGCACCATGAAGTAATAAAATTACTTACTCACCGTTTTGGATTTTAACATTATTACAGAAGTTTAGATTTTTCCAACTTTTTTTTCTTTGACTTTTTACTAGCAATTTGCTGCTTACTATTTACTTTTTCATCGTTACAGAAACTACCCGGCAGATACTTAGCAATCAAGCAATTTAATATTTCCTTGTAGAAGAATCCTTCGGAAGCTAAAAATCTTTCAAATAATATTTATGAGATTTTATAAAAGCTTCCAAGATATTTTTATTAAATTGAAGGATTAATTTATCTCTCACCATGTTTTTACTTCCGAGTTATGTTCCAAGACAATCGAAATATAGCGTTCCAACTCGTCAAGATCTACAAGTATTATTAAATCGATTTCTCCGACAATTAAACTTCGAGAGCATGGTTCATCCTTGACATCAAAATTACCGCGACGAATTCGGCGTATTGACTCCCTTGTTTTTTACTGTATCGGGACCTTAATCACCATTCACATTTTCAGCCAACGGGCATGCGATTTTGTCTAATCCAAATACCGCAACACTATCGTACTTATACAATGCAGCATACAGATTACTAAACCCATATATTGGAAAAATAGTTAATTTTTCTATTTCTTGACCTTATATTTAACAAGACAAAATGTTAACTTCGGCTATACCGACGCCATAATACCCCTAACAAATACATTTTTTATTGCATAAAAGGACATGAAATCATCTGTATCTTGATTTTGATTAGTCAGTTTGAGTTATCCGGGAAAATAATACCGTGTCTAATTTCGTTTTTGACAAATAACAAACTTTCCCTTATAAGCAATTAATTTAGATCATTTTGCATGGCAGCTACATGTTGTAATGGACCGATATCTTAAAAACTAAGGCACTAGTTCGCGAATGTACAGACATACAGACAAGACAGGGAATACGGATATATAGACGAACATGGATAAATCAACTATACTGTCACCCTGATTATTTAAATACGTATGCACTTTATAAGGTATCCGACTTTGGATCACCAAGATCATGCCTTAGAGCCTCATAGGGCAACTCCCATGCTCTTTACTCACACGGTCTTAAAAATTTGACAGGTCACAATCTGCAGACATTATATGCGGGCCGGATAGGCAAAAGTAACGGTGACACATGCAGATGCAGATGAGAGACGCTGAAACAACTGCTACGCCTTTCTTCTCTTTGTTCGTTGAGGACTTTACTTCTTAATTGTCTACTCGGTCTGAAGTAGCACCTGTTGGCAAGAGTTATTCTGCGTTGAGTTTTGAAGTTCACTTTTTTTTATTTATTTTGGAGAGATCCTTCTCGATCCTGACGGAGCTTTTATATTGCTCAACATCAGTTATCTACTTTTGCGGGGATACCAAATTCAGACATAAATTCCGCTCCTTTTCGGGCTGTCAAAATCAGCTTTGAAATCAACGAAGTGGTGTTGGGTGTCGATTCTTTTTTCACGGGTCTTTTACAAAACTTGACACTTGCTGAATATTTGGCTGATTGTTGTTTCTACAGTTTGTTGACGGTCAGCTTTAATCTTACACACAGTACGCTCGATTGAATCTTATATGCGATGTTGAGTAGACTTATTCCACGGTAGTTGGTGCAGATTGTGAGGTCTCCCTTTTTGTGAATTGGGCATCCATCTGGCTTTACTAAGGACCAGTGGATCTATGACGAGCCGGACAAAATAAGCTAACCTAACCCAGCATCTTTTGTACATTTTCTAAGCACGGTACTAACTGATTATTGCATATATAGATACATACCTGCATTTTAAAGTACAATACGATTAAATTATCATAAATAAATTATATTGATATTTTCAGCGGAAAGTACCAATAATAAATAAACAACTTTCTTTTTTGCACTGTTATTAATCAAAACCAAAAACGAGATTTTGCAATAATTTACATTGTTTTAAAATTGATTCATAAGATGCATGCAACTGTGCAATAATTAATATTAATGCGCCGCTTAGAAAAATACCTGCAGGCCTTCACTCAAATGATAGGCTATTTACCGCAGTCGTGCCGGGCGTATACGTAACAATAAAAACTCAAGGAAGCTACAAAAACGCCAATAAATCAATAAATTCACTAAAAAGACAAACGGTTAATTGTGATAAATAATATAAACAACACGAATATTTAAAATTGTCTGCATAAATTTACAAATGTTCAAAATATTTGCATAAACTTTTCATAAATGCGAAGTTAAATAAATTTTATGTTTGTTTTGAAACGGCTAGACGTTATCAATTTAACTGCACGTACTCCCAGCTCATCACTCATCACACCCTTGAGCGTTTATACAGCCATTGCTCTATGTAGGGGATTAACGCTGAGATTTATGGCACGGTAGTGTTTCATGAATTATTCTACAGTTATGACTTGTGAGTAAATAGCAAATAATAACGGAGTGCAATAGCTAAGTAGAAAAGCACACCTGCTCAACGTAACCGACTGCACATGAGTAAATAAACTAAGATGTGTGATTATTCATGAAACTATATGATTTGTTTTAGCACATATAAGCCTACACACATAATATAATATGAATGTGTTAATACTTATTTAATATACCTGCAACACGTTTCCATAAAACAATAACCGCAAAGCGCCACACACAAGGGTGCAATTAAAAGTTATATTAAATTCTAAATAAACATTTGTGAGATACATACATATATCAGCATTTTTGTGAAAAGTCATGGAAAATTACTAAACGCTTTTTGAACAATGTTGGTTTAGGAACTTTATTTGATTAAAAGTATTCAAGAAGTAGACTACTAATTTGTTTGGTCAGTGGTGAATAGAAAATGCTACATTTTAGCAACCATTTTGCTGTTTTATTCCCCAAAAAATTGTTTTTAAATTAAAAAAAAAATTCAAAAAACGTTAGCGTTGATTTCACTGAGGCTCCAATACCCTTTATAAACACAAAATATTCCTTATAAAAACTTGATTTATATCGATCGGTTTGTATGGCAGCTATATGCTATAGTGATCTGATCTGAACAATTTCTTGGGAGATTCTACCATGGCCTCAGACAATAATCCATGCCAAATTTCATGTAAATATCTTGTCAATTGAAAAGACTTTTCTTAGAAGGACTTGATTTTAGTAGGTCGGTTTGTATGGCAGCTATATGCTATTGTGATCCATATATATATATATATATTCCACCACTGTATAAGACAATAATCCATGCCACATTTTATGAAGATATCTCGTCAAATGAAAATGTTTCTCTTATAAGGACTTGATTGCGATCATTTAGTTTGTATGGCAGCTATATGCTAAAGTGTTCCGATTTGAACAATTTCTACGTAGATTACAATGCTATCTTAAATAATTACCTGTCCCAAATTTCATAACGATATCTAGTCGAATAAAAAAGTTTTTCCTATAAAGACTTCATTTCGTTCAATCGGTTTGTATGACAGCTATACCATATAGTGATCCAATATGCGCGATCAGTACAAATGTGCAGTTTCTTGTAGGGAAAAAGACATGTGCAAAAAATCTGTTCGATATCTCAAAAACTAAGTTACAAAACTTCGTGCAGAAGGACATGAGTAATACAACTAAGCTTGTCACACTAACTTTATATAAATATATATATATATATTTTATTAAGTCACCGATACTTCCTTCCGTATATTACAAACTTTCTAACCGGCCTAAATATTACCTGTTGAGGATATAACAAACCGAATGTATACAAGCAGCTTCCTTCTACTCTACAACTTCCTGCCATTAGGTCGAAAGTGGCCTGCGCCGCACATAAAATTATTGCCACGCTTTAGCAGTTCATTAAAGCCACTTAAGCCGCTGCGGCAACGAAAAATAGCTTAGCCAATCAAGCTACCCAAACCAACCTTAATACAACGGTATATATGAGAGTTTGAATTTACTGGTAAAACTACCCCTTCACAGCTGCTGAAAATTATAACCCCCCAACTTCTTTCAGCCTTATAAATTTTGCCGCCACCTTCTGTAATATTCATACCTTACTGCTTCCTGTACAAGCACACACAGCCATGCACAGCAGTAAGTATGTTGTAAGGGAACACCTTCCACTTTCAATATAAACACACACTTGCACGCTTGCCACTTCGCATTTTGTAATATTTCGTGCCGCTTTTATGCTGTTAAATAATGTGCAAATTTGTAGCTTAAAAAGTTTCAGCTAAAAAGTGGAACACCATAAATTTTGCAGCAACTGTTGCTGCCGGTGGTGTTTGGCTTACACTTACTAGTATGTGCCTTGGTTCACCCCCACCTTCAACATGTCCATACATTTTCGGCAAGCAGCAGCAGGCAAGGATTGTAGTTATTTGCGTTAATGCGCATTATGTTTCTATGTAACACGCCTTATTGTATTACTGATCCGTACATATGCTGAGCGTACTAGATCCCAGCGGTAAATTTTAGATGACAAATGCTCGGAGGTTTAGGCAACCAAAAAATGTCGTTAATCGCAGTTCTATAAAGTGCAGTAACTGTACTCCTGATTAAGTAAAGTACACAACTTACTGAGAAGGAAGTGTTTTATCACATTCTTATATAGTGTCAACGGTTGTTGAAAAATACAGAAGGTGCGAAACGTCGCTAAAGATATAGTATCTTAGAAGCATAAATTATTACAAATAAGATGGTACTTTAGAGCTTTAAAGGAAACGTTGCGAAGGCTGAATAATAGGCACAGCACCGCCCAGCTTTAGATAAAATCTTATACCTCAGAAACTACTAAACCGAGGCCAAGGATACTTTATGCGAAATATTATATTTGTAAGCTTTTTTTTAGCGTGGCTACCAGTACCTAATTCCAGTTTATCACAATTTTCAATTCCACATTATGCCACAATATGACTAAAAAGTCTCCAAATTAGTCCATAAATTTTCAGGCCTCCCTATGTAACGTAGGAGTATCTCAGTGCTGTCTGATTTTTCCACCAAAGTTTAGTCAAATTATGCGATATCTTAATGAAACACAGAGAGCATTGCTTGTTTTTTTTTTTTTTTTTTGATAATAATAATAAGTCGTGTTCCAAAAATCAATAAAGTCACTTGAGTAGTAACCCCAGCTTCGTTATACCTAACATAAGAATCTCTGGATATACGATACTCTGGATATATATATACGTAGTATAGTGAACTGCCGAAAATATGTGAAATCAGTTTGCGATTCACCCCAGCTGCCACAAAGTACCTATAATGATACTGTTATTTTAGGGCATTTATGCCAAATATGTCGGTCAATATGATAAAACATATCTCGGAGTATACTTGAAACATATTAGTGCCATCAGTGTGGATCTCCACCTAGCCCCAATATAGTAATTTTGATTTTTCCATTAAGCCGCTTAGATTAATGTGTACCGCGGTCTTTTTTAATTTTTTTTTTCAAAATCTGTGTCGTCCCCATCAAAATAATCACCTTCCCCCCAATACACTTATGCCAACATTTTCACCAATCCTCGAAGCAGTTAAAGTCAATTTCCGAAATAGCTTTCAATGTGCGTAGCGATGCACATTTAATGTCTTCAATTGACTCAGAACGATTTCCCGGATCGGCTGTTTGAGTGTGCTGAGTAGCCAGACGTCAAACTGAGCTAACGGCGACGGCACGAGATACATTAAAAATTTGGAAAAACACTCACGTAGAATCAATGCATTATGCGACGGTGCGTTATTGCGGTGCAAAAACCAAGTCTTGTGGGCTCATAATTTCGGCCTCTTTTTACGATTAGCTTCGCGCAAACGATGCATAATACCCAAAAAACAATACTTGTTGTCAGTTTGGCCGGTAGAAAGGAATTCGGATTGCACCATACCTCGATAACGAAGAAAACTTTCAACATAACCTGGATTTTTGACACAATTTAACGTGGTTTTTCGGCTTCGCCTTCACTTTGTCAGGATATTCGGCCGATTGATCATCTGTTTCCGGATCGTAAGCTTGGATCCAAGACTAATCGCTAGTAATAATACTTTTCATGACATCCTGGAGGTCGAAAAACATTGTTTCATAGACGTTAACACGTCGCTGTTTAAAAAGAACCAATCGTGCTTTCACTTTTTTTAAGCCCAAATCATTTTTCAAAATGGTTTTCACTGATCTTTCCGATATTCCAACGATGCCTGTAAATCTCTGACTGTTAATCCTCGATTCTCAAGCATCAGTTCCTTTATTTTATTGACGTGTTGATCATCAGTTGATGTTGATGGTTGTCCTGGACGTGGTTCGATGTCAACGAATTCTACAGTAATTCTAATATTAAATTCTAATAATTTCTACTAATTAAAAACACTTTTTCGCTACACACTATTATCACCGAAGGCCTTTAACAACAACATACTGGATGTTTCAGCACCAAAAATTTGATTCCGCACACAAAATTTAATGGAACTTCTTTCTTGAATATTTTCACTCATCGTAAAAGTCGCCGAATGCACTTTATGTACTTCAGAAAGACAAGCGTATACTAAACATTAATAATTATTTTGATGTGACATTTGGCACTGATGTCACTGACAGTCAAACCAAACCACGAAAAAAATTTTCCGTGGAATTGGTCTTCTGCCGAAATTTAAATTAGAAAGCCTTAATACTGTTTGCTCACAGTAGTATCTCATTTGAGTTGTTTTTGTATAAATAGCAATATCTTTGACATCAGTAAAACTAATTGAGTTTACTTCCATAATAAAAGTTAATAAGATACCTAATATGTTTGTAGTTCATTCATAACTTCGTGGAAAAGTGATTTTTTTTTAACTTTATATTTTTCCTTATCTATATTTAAGTACAGATACGTCAATTATTGAATCAGTGAGACAATGTCGTAGAACCCTTAAAATGATAACGATAACTGATTGATTACAATTTTAATTAAAATTTTATTAAACTTTTACTTAAGCTATTTTTGGTTATCTGCACTTTTGTTATTATTATTATACAGATAGATCATGTATATAAGCATGTATATTTATATTTTTTAAAAATTTAAATATAGATTTTCTTTATTATTACTCTTACTTGCTATAAACGGCAGCATGAGAAAACAGGTAGTATAATAGTTGTGTTCACCTAACGGTTGTTTGTAGCAGCTAAAATTAATCGAGATAAATATTGAATAAACATTTTATTGATTTTGTTGATTGGTACACGTGATCCAGGTTATAAGTGTTGCTATTGCATATGGGCGGTTATGGACTATTGTCACGTCCACAAAATGCTGTTACTCGAAAAGTCCACAAATAAGTCGAAAATGAAGATACAGAACTAAACTTGACAAAGTAAAAAAAAATATTCCTAGTATTGATCATTGCTTTTTACACATTTTGACCACATTTCTGGCAATTATCATGCCAAAAGAAACCCAATTTTCGACTTCTGAGAAGGAATCGGAGTTTTGCTTAGCCAATTCGTGTCTGATCGATTAAAACAAAGGTAATCAGATGAAGCCAAGTCTGGTGAATACAAGTGTGGTAACATGAACCGACTTTGCTTTGTTTGCGGATGCATTGTCGTGGTCATTTTTCAACCAGAATAGGCCAGAAGACACGACAAAGTAGTTTTGTTACAGCTGCAAACAAAGCAAAATCGTTTCAGAATACAATCGAAGACTTGGCTGGGAGTTGTTACCTCACCCGCCGTATTCACCAGGCTTGGTTCCCTTCGATTACAATTTGTTATCTTCGATGGGAGACGCAATTGGCTGAGCAGCACTTCCCTTCATACGCAGAAGTTGAAAATTGGCTGTCTGATTGGTTGGCTTCAATTCATTTCTATTGGCATGTTATGCACGAATTACCAGAAAGGTGGTGTAAACATGTAAAAAACAAATTATCAATACTTTGAATATTTTTTTTTTTACTTTCCGATTCAAAATTAGTATTTAATTTTCATTAAAAATGCACATTTCATACCATAAAAAGAATTCCATAAATTGGTTCAAATTGATCAATTGTTGTCTGTAGCGATTAGTATTAAAAGTCTCACCTAGAAGTTCATGATATGCCACACTCTTCTGATCCCATTAAACACGGAGCATTGCCTTCTTACCTAATCGAACTGTTTTCGCTGTTGATGCTGATTGTTGTACCGGCTTAATACATGATATTCTCCATTTGGGATTCTTAAAATAAATCGGCAGTGACAATTAAGGAAAATACTGATTTGAAGCAAAATTCCACCGATATTTTTTCGGGTTTCCCTTTGTCCTTCAACGAATGCGATGGCACCCATTTTCCACACCTTTTGGTAATCTTCCGCCTTTTTACTTCACACATCAAAATCACTATCTCCGAACCGTTGAAGCCAACTTTTGCTTCTAATAGAGCGTGATCGCCAACTGCCTCGACAAGCATTCAATGCGACCTGCAGCACTTTTCTTCAACTAAAAACAAAAAAATTAATGCTTTCTGCAAATCATCACTTTTCTGTCAAAATTGTTAATTTTTAACACAATGAAAAAATATATTGTTGCTTGCCCAATGACTGTAAGGTTATTGAATGTGTTTAACAGATGTCATGCCAGCCAAACAGGAAAAAATTAAAACTCGTTCATAACAAATGTTCCCTGCCAAACACAGTTGTAGCTTAACTCTCATCTCATATCGGTCCACTTAATATACAAAGATAAATGTTTATATCTTTTATAGTCGAAGGCCTATTTGTTCAAAGATTTTTATAACATCGTTTATAATATTTACACGAATGACACAGTTATTGTATAATAATGCACTTGTTTTTTTATAATTTTTATAATTCATTGCAGTATGCTATTCAGCTTCATTATTGTACATTACTCGTGACATTCCTGTATATATTATAAACTCTGTGTTAAAATATTTGAACAAATTGGCTTTCGACTAACCAAATAATTCAGTTTAGCTGCTAATACCTTTAGGTCTATCATAAACACTTTTCGCGCAATAATAAATAATTTGGGCTAAACAATTAAGATAAAAAATTGCTTTCTCAAGGCATTACTTCACATTTATTGCCATCATTTCCTCAGGCAAATAGTACATTACAGCACCGTTAAGCATTATTACGGTATTTTTTTTAAGCACTTCAAAGAAATACAAGCTCAAGTATTATTAACTTTAATTCATCAGCTTAATTAAAGTTCCGCTAAGCAGTCACCAGCGAATTGATTAGCTTCCCTTACCAACACTTTTGCGCTGACATACACGTACAGCGCGCTTTGCTAGCACACTTCCAACACTTCAAATTGTCTCATGGTCTAACACGTGAGAGCGAAGCAAGTGCGAGTCGCAATCAGTCAAAATATTTCTCATTCTGCAGTCGCATAGCATTTCTCAAATATAATGAATGAACTTGCATGAGATAAGACCAACTGACCGTCTAACGGTCTGAGTCGCACAGCACACCACCGATGATACCGTTACACATACACATATTGTACTGGAGTGCCGATGTGTTTGTGTAGCACCAAACAGAAACGTGAAACCGAACTAAGTAGCATGCGGCGGGGGCGTGATCTCGACAACAACAACAAATTTGAAAGATTTGAATAATTGCAGCTTGTATAAGCACTAAGACAGCTGTTTAAATATTATCGAACGGATTAGTTATCTCCTTTATACAAACGGTTGATTTTGCATAAAAACACGTGACTGCTTGTTTTTGTCTTTTTTACTCGGTCATTTTTTGCACGAGATGCGATAGTTGCAAAGCTTTGAGTGCGTGGCGGCACATTCGGTTTATTGTATTTGTAAATTTGTACAATTAATATTTACCGTTAACGCTTTGTCAAGAAAATTTTCACTTTACAGCATAATACAATGCCCATACACGCACACACACACACATACCTTTGCCCAGCAGATGAGCAAATAATACAAGTTCGGAAATTTTCCAGTCGTACGCCCTTAAATTAATCCAAATAGAAGGCCAGTAATTAGCAGTAGGCAATACGAAAAATAAATAAAAACTTTTACAGTTATACTTAATGCGATAAAGCTGTAAATTATCAGGCCTTTGTAGAGAAACACTTTCAGGTTCATCTCATCTAACTGAATGATAGCGTTTTATTGTAACAACAAATAATTAGAGATAATTTCAAATTGCAATTCTGGATAAGAGGCTATTTAAATGAAATAAATGTGAACTGATAGTCTACTTAGCTTGTTAGATTTCAAGGCGCATAACGGCGAGCAGCTCGGCTACTTGTAAGCACGTGAGTTGTGATTTTAAACGGAAAGTGTTCTTCATAAGTGCCTTGAGGCTAACAAGGAACGTGATCCTAAGTGTATTGTAACTTAGAGCGATCATCTTAAACTATTTATAAAAAATTTATGAAAATTCGGTGATAACGCCTGTTTGCAACGTGCCTGATAAGTAAAATAAGGCACCAAAACTCAAATATCCTGCAAGAGTATAATACTTAGTGGTAAGTACCATAGTTAAAAAACAGGATTTCTTTAGGAATCATAAAATAATTCTAAATGACTTACTTGAAAAGTGCTCATTAAAAAAATAAGAAATTGAAAATTTACCAAACAGAAATAAAAAATTAAAAAAAAATTTAAAAAAAATTAAAAAAAAAATATTGTCCTATCCTTGTGGTTTATGTGCAAACTACCAGAAATGTTATTGTGCGACATGGCGTATGAGTAACATGCGCAGTATAGTAACGAACTCAACTAGCACAATCAGTGTCATGAAATTTTTCCAAGAAGACAATGTAATGAAGGTAACGGGTTTAATAAAGTTTTCTAAAAAAATAATTATAATTATAATTTTCAATAATTAATAAAAAAAATAATTAATTATAATTAATTATATAATTATTAATAATTAATAAATAATAATAATTAATTATAATTATAACGTTTTTTAAATTAGCTCAGTTAGTTCCTCAATGTAAAGTATTTTAAGTTCCCATGGAAGCTTTTCAGAACTGCAGTGTCCTTTGGAAAAATACTTTTTGCTATTCAATCATATTTATACGAAGCCGGTGGAAAATTTCAGTATAATTAATTTATATATTTCTTTATATCCTTTTACTGGTTGTTAACTCATAGATTTTTGCGCTTTTAAGAAATCTCTAATAATTATTAGATTATAATCAGAACTTTTTCATTCACAAATTTTAGATTGAACCTTCAATGGTTAACTCCAATTTTGGCAAATTTTAGTTTCAAAATAAAAATTTAAAATCGTTACTTTTTAATCCAAAATCTAGAAAATTTGAAAATTTAATTTTGAGAAAATATTTTTTAAATATGAAAAATGGACTAGCAAATAAAGAAAACCTCACTAAAAATTTGCTTTAACGCTCATTATTAGGCGCGACAATGCACCTTCCTCCAGCCTTAAAAAAGTATATTGCCTTCGGTATGTTTATCGTCCAAGACATTTACTTCTCCTGGTGGCGAATTTCTTAGAAATTATTTGCAGCCAAAATATGTAAAATAATTTCTTTTCGAAGGGTTTTCAAAAAAATCGACAATGCTTGTTTTGCAATCCACCGCTAACATATCTTCCAACGCATACACAGTTGTTTTGCGTTTTTTTCTTTGATGGCAAAATGCTTTTAGTTCTGAGCTTTACGCTTTCTATTAACGTTATACCAGTTCTCTACAACTTGGACTATCTCAAACCACAATCTGGCGGATTTTGACAAGAGATTTAGGCTTGCATTCATAGAAAATTATTCTCACTCAAGAACTGAAGTCATTGGGTCACAGTAAACATCGTGTATTTGCTGATTTAGCCTTAGAACAACTTGAACACGAAAACGATTTTTTTTAAGAAAATTGTCTTCTCCGGTGAGGCTCACTTACATCTGAGTGGTGTGGTAAATAAAACATGCTATCAAATCCGATGCGAAGAAAATCCATAAATGATTCGTGAACAACCATTACATTCACCTTAATTAACAGTTTGGTGTGGTTTTTGATCTGTTGGAAATATCAGTCTGTACTTCTTTCGAAATAAATTTATATAAATCGATAATAACCAACTTTTTATGACCGCAATTTGAAGAAGTTGATCTTGAAAAGATCTTGTCAAGATCAACTTCTGGTCCCAACAAGTTGGTGGAACGTGCCATACAGCAAGTGCAACAACAAAATTACTGTAAAAAAAAGTTTATAGATTCGATTATTTCAAGAAATTGTGACACTACATGGCCTCCAAGAAATAATGCTTTAACGCCATTAGACGACTTATTGTAGAGCTGTTTGAAGTCATTGGTCTTAAGCAATAAACCAGACTCTCTTCAAGCTTAAGAAGTTAATATGTTTACTTTGAGAGCTCGTTTTAACAAACAACTCTTTATTTCTGGTAAATTCAATTAAGGAATTTAAGTGCAATGGTTATGAATACCAACTTTTAATTATACAAACCATTTTCCTAAAAATAAATTCATTAATTGTTGCACAATAAACATTGTTGCACAATCAACAAAGCACAATTGAAATGACAAAACAAAATTCAATTTCATTCCTCAATTAAAAATTAGAAACGATTGAATACACAAATTGTATTATTTATAATATATGTAAGCAAATAACTAAAGCTAATACACCTGTTAACATACGCACACACAGTACCTTACCTATATATGCACATACTTGCGCCTGAATGAGCTCTGTGGTGCGCGTGAGTACGCGTAATTACTTGTTTTCACTACACTTGTTGTTGTCGTAATAGCTAGTAAGCGTACACAACATATACAGTTATATTAGCTTATGAATGAGTCGCCGGGCAGCTGCGAATTATCAATGATTGCGGACGCACGTTCACACCCACACTTCGCCGCCTACCCGCCAGCCACTGCCAGCAAGCTGCCAAGAACTCAGACCTAATTAGCAAGGCGCTTGCAGGTATCGCATAACCAATACAATAAATTGCATTAATGGCAGCAACATTTAGGCGCCTGGCCATTGATATGCGCGCACTAGCTAACGTCAAACGCTTGCCACATGCAACATATCAACGCTAATGCTACGTGCAACAGCCGTATTATTGTAGCAACAGCAACAATCGGACGTACTACAGTGGAAATTCATTGTAATAGCAATAATGGCAGCTCGACACCGACGCAGCGCAGATCGCAACAAATGGCGTAGAGCAGAATTTTGTTGCTGTATTTCATGTATTTCTACACCTTTGTAGCGCTGAAAATACCTTTGCATATCTTTGTTTATACGTGCATTAGCAGACAATTCCCACGCCTCCATGGCACGCGCAATTATTTTAATAACCACAAATATTTCCAATGCATTTCACACGTTTTCATTCACCCAAATAGCGCTCTTACACTGGTTAACACAATTTTTATGCGATTCAGTGAAAGAAATCAAGAAAAAACTTTAACTTCGGCTGTACTGCAGCTATAATACTCTTCACAAATACAAAAGAAGAATTCCCCAAAGAAGATCATTTTGTTCGCTCAGTTTGTAAAACAGCTATATGTTATTGTGACCGATCTATATAATTTTTTCACAAATTGAATCTTTGTCTTAGACTATAATCCGAACCAAATTTCTTAAACATATCTCGTCAAATGAAAAAATGTTCCATATAAGCACTTGATTTCGATTATTGAGTTTGTATGGCAACTAAACGCTATAGTGATCCGATCCTGATAATTTCTTCGCAGATTACACCACTGCCTTAGGCAATAAGTCATGCCAACTTCCTTGAGGATATATTCCCAAATAAAATAGTTTTCCATAAAATCACTTGACCCTGATCGTTCAGTTTGTATGGCAGCTATATACAATAGGCAGCTTCATGGGGAGCAAATAAAGTGTGAAAATTTTCAGTTCAAAATTTCAGAAACTGAGATTAGTACAGATAGACAGACGAACAGACAGACTCGGCTAAATCGATTCAGCTTGTCATACGTCGCTTCCTTCTGATAATAAACTCGTAATATACTCGTATTCGTTCATAAATGATATACTAATGTGTGTCTACTATTTACATCTCTTTAAGAAGCTTAGAAGCACTTCTTCCTTTTTTGTTATTTGCCTTGATGTCGTCTGTCGTCCGTCAAAAGATGGGTTCTACAAATTTAAAACCGACCCTGAAAGGCTGCTGGAAAGCTAATCCAATGGCAGAGAAGATACTCAAAATACTTTTTCCCCAGTATTAAAAAAAACTTTCTTCATATTGTTAAATTACTTTTTTTAAGTTAAAAAGGTATGATGTGATTTCCTTGAATGTAGAAAAATAAATTTTTGCAAAGAAAGATAAATAAACATAGAGCAAAGACTACTCTTTCTGAACGCTTTTTTTCTCCTTTCTTCCTTCAGCTCGACTGAAGTCGCAAACATTTTAA
The DNA here is from genome assembly GCA_027475135.1 of Bactrocera correcta. NCBI lineage: Eukaryota > Metazoa > Arthropoda > Insecta > Diptera > Tephritidae > Bactrocera > Bactrocera correcta. Next base: position 75,679,809 of record CM050325.1, on the reverse strand, counting down.
TACTAAAACTATGATTTGCGGTTCCAATGATTTTAGAGCCTTAAGGGGGTATTCTACTCTAGAATTTTGAAAAATTCGATTTTTTTTCATATATTTAAAGTTTAGACCCTTAAGAACACATCCTCCAAAGGATTTTTAAAAATCAAAATTATTTTAAGAGCTACAATTACTTTAGTGACGCAGTACCTAGGCCGGTAGGTAGGTAGACTCACTTTTTTAAACGCGTTTTTCTCGAAACAACTTTTTTCCACACGGTACCGGCATTATCTCAAGTTCTATACAACCGATTTACTTGAAATTTTGTGTGAACCTTCTTTATATAATCCTTCATCGTTCCTATCAGAATCGTTTCAAAATTTTTCTTTTTAATTTAAAAAAAAACTCAGGAATTTCAAAAAAAGCGTAAAAAATGATTTTTATTTTCAGGCAGTCGCCATTTTTCAAAAAAAAAAAATTTCGTGTTCCCTGAGGTAGGGACTATAACAGCATCCTTACTGATTAAGAATTTCCTTTGATTTTTTTTTCAGACTACCAGGAGAATCAAGATCAATGTCATTAGGATGCGACATTTTTTTTTTCACCTGTCTTCTTAAGATATTAATAAACACACCATAAAAAATGAATAGTAAAAATATTTTTTTTGGTTTTTTTTTTAATTAAAATTCAAAAAACTGCCTAAAATTTCATTTCTAGACTAGAATACCCCCTTAAGTTCAAGCTTCAAAACTTTGAAAATCGAGTTTTGGTTTTATTGCCTGTTACCTCATATAAAAAGATATTTTAATGTCCTTCGCGGCACTATTAAATATAATATTGAAGTATGATGTATGTACTTATTTACATTAAATTTTATACCAAAGCTGTATAAAATACATTTCATTACGTTATTGAGCGCACATTATTTATACAATTGTTTAGCAAAAAAAAAAAACAAAAAAAAAACAGTTTTTTTCTATTTTCTTTGCTGTTTATTTATTCAGCGCGTAAAGTTAGGTATTTCCGAGCTAAAAACAAAAAAAAATTATTGTTCACTGAAGGTTATATACATAAGTGAATAATTTCGAGATTTTTTTATACAATAACTATTTTCTTATACAAGTATTATATCGGTGTGTACATGCCAATAGTAGCGGCAAGAGTAAGAAACTGGTTTTGTTTTATAACTCACTACGTCTTCAGCTTTATTTTTGTATAGAAATTATATTACTGAGTTAGATGCCTAAAAGTATATCTGCATATACAACTAAAAAGTAAATAGAAGAAGTAAGTCAGAAATCGTTTTTTATTTCTTTCACCTTAGCACTTACCTCGCACTGAACCCTCACAAATTAGGAAAAAGCCGAAATTTCAATATTTTTATTTTTTGACTTTGTCGGCCGGTATTTACAAAAGCGATGACAAGAAAATTTTATATCCGAAAAACTGGATTACGCTACGACGTAAGCTCTTTTGCCTGTTCAAGATTCGCGCAAAATAAGAGGTTTCTGGTTCTAGAACAGTCAGTTCTGCTTATTGGATAGGGTAGAGTTGTGGTTTTTAGCATCCTAAGTGTCTAGGTGTAAAGTCTGCGCGGGTGATGTTCATGTCCATGTTCATGTGTATTAATGAGTGGTGTCTACATGAGTGGATCGTGTTGGTATGGTATATTGTCGTTCAGGATCGTGCTGAAGAGGAAGGTTAACTCATTTTACCACTTTTCTTCGCAATAAACTAAAAAATATTGACAAATTATAAATTAAAAAAATTATTGTTTCATAAAAGTGGCAACAAAAAATGTTGTTAACAAATTTGTTAAATATCTCAAAGTAATATATATAGGATATTTCATATGTATACGATATTTTAAAGTGCAGACTAATTTTTGAGCAATTTGTTTATTCTATACCATGAAAATAGGCATCACAATTGCAATATAAGTGAACACTAAACTCTTATTTCCGATTTTCTTTTATTCCCCGTACGAGTTGCGAGACATTTGAAACCAAATAACTTTTTAAAAATAAATTTTTGTGAAAATTTTCATTTTTCCAGAAATAAAATTCGTTTTTTTTACCATTTATAATATCTTCGTTTATACAGTTAACATTGTAAATCCAGTTGTTGCATAGTTTGCAGGCAATTGTATGAATTAAATCAACACCGGCATTTGTTATACACAATTAAGTCAAACAAGCATTGCAATTGTTATATACACATATGTATGTAACAAATAATTGCTTTTTCGCAACAATTTACTAATGCCAATGGAGAAGCAATGGATGACTAACCAAGCGATTGATTTAGACGCTGTAGGAAACACAGAACGGCAATAATTGAGTATAAGAAAACAATGGGTATTATCAGGAAAATTAAAAAAGCTATAAATTAATACATAAAATAATATTTCTTCTATTTGCTTGCGTTTCAAATCAATTATAACGCACATCCTGAAACATTATTAAAAATATTTATCGGACATTGAAAGTCTATATTCCTTTCTTTGGGAAGCTTTAGCATATATTTGATATTATAACTAAACAAATCAATGACTCAGACCCTGAACGGCAACATTTTGAGGATAAGAAAATTATTTTTTTAGATTATGATATGAATATTGTTATCAAAGTGGAAAAAGCTCTACATATTAATACATAAAACATGAATGACCATAATAAAATTCCAATATATATTCATCATTACACTTCCGGATTTCCAACAGGGTCGCTGCTATCGTGTTTCAATCACAATAATTACAATTAAAATTTTGTTCGCTTTTGAACTTTAGCCTCTAATCATCGTGTTGATTACATACAATGAAACACCTTTGAAATTCTTCGTAAATTTCAATATTTTTCCTGCGCGCGGATCTAGCAGTAACAGCAACAACTTATTAGTTATTAGTAATTATTTGCGGTCAGGCATATAATTGAATGGAAATATTTTTTGAATAAAATTATTGTATTAGCAGGGAGAAACTAATTTTCTGGCGCCTTTACGTACCAAAAATAAAAAATTTTATGCTACTAATATCTTCTAAAGAGGATTTTTTTCACCGAGAGCCTATTACCTGCAAACACCTGAGCTTATGAATTATATAAAGAAAGTCAACTGGGCTTCCGAAAATGATGCATAATAAAAAAAATAGACACATTGAAATGCTACTAATATCCGATTACCTAACTGAGAGCATTTTATTGGTCAGCAATTGTTAAGAATCACTTCATTGAAAGGTGTATTAGAAAATTTGGTCGCATATGTGTGGCATATTTACTAAATTAACCGGAATGCTTGCTGTCAACGGCAACCCTTAAAGTTGCATAGTGTAAAATTGTGTTAAGTAATCACCAAAGTGCTGTTAAACATTAAAATACGCATAAAAATTAATAAGAGAGTTTAATTATATATTTTTATTTTATTTAAATATAACTATAATGCCTTTGTATAATCTTGATTTTTTATATGCCACCCTTTTGGAGTATAATGTTAACTTTTAGCCTTTTCATATTCGCTCCTAAATGTAGGCAACGATTTTCATCATTCTCGTCATGTTTGAATATAGAGCGATAAGTATATATTGTATAAAAGTGTCAGTATTCGTTATGACTCTTCTTTAGAAGTTTGTTTACGCAGCATCTTCAATTCATCATACGTTGACTAGAATTATGTTGATGTCGAAAAAATTACAGACAGTTCTCCCGTGAAAAATTGTATATAAAATTGCTTTAGCGCTACCGCAACAAATTTGTAATAATGTAATCCAAAATAATATTTTAGTCATTAAGCTTCGGCTGCAGTTTCAATGCAACGATAAGAGTGTTCAATTATATATTTTACGTGCCAATAGAAACATCAAAACTCATTGTAAATACACACTTAAGGCTGATAACCTGGTAACTAGCCTTCAGCAGTTTTATCGCTCCAACTCGCGGTGCACACACACACACATGCTATGAAGCAAGAGTGCCAATCAAGGGTTAGATTGTAAACCTTCAAAGTTCATTCACATTTAATACTAAACTGCTTTTGTTTTTTTTTTTTTGTTTCTTTAACCAAGTTTGTCATTCAAAGTGCAGAATAAAACAAAAAACAATGGCTAAATTATGCGCAAAAATTGGCGTAATTCAGTCTAGACTTGAATTATTTTTCAACGATGCACACACATACATACACTCATCTGCTTTTATTGTTCTTTTTGTGTAATTCTTCAGCACAAGTGACAAGCATTTCGTTTTTCAAATTCTTTTCACACGATTTTTCATTACATTGCTGAGTTTTTCTTTACTGTCTGTTTTGCGGCGTTGATTTATCGCTCCCCTCGTCAACTAAGCCCAGCTGTCAGCTAGTCAATCACTAATGCGATTTGTATGGAAATGAGCCAAAACCGCACTTTTATGTTCGACTTCTTAAAAAACATACTTTTTCATCAACCTTTTTAGTTATTTGCGAAAAATTTTCTAAAAAAGTACAAATTCGACCCAATAAAAGTTCGCTTTTCATAAAATTGCGCAGTTTTTATACGAACACATGCCGCCATTTTTAAATGCAAACAACATTATTTTTCCAATTATTGTTGCAATTATTGCACAAATTTTGTAAAAGGCTTTTAATATTCAAAATATCGGCGCGTGATTAATAAAAAGTTCTTAATAAAAACAATGCAACTGTTACATTTGACTATGGCTTTTGGTATTTGTGGTGAATGTAATTGTTATGCAAAATTTTCTTTCGCAAATGTTAAAGCTTTTTTTCGCTATAATTTTATTCAAAAAAGTTTTAAATGGTTATTGCTCAATTTATCTATAAAATTACACATAAATAGCAAATTTCGTTTTGAGTGTGATAATTCCATTTTTACAGCTAAATAGCTAACAGTTACTTAGTTTGATTGATTAAATATATTTCATAGTATAAGTAATATGTAAATACGAGGTATGAGAAATATTAAATAAAATATTTTTAAATCACAAAAAAAATCGCCGAACTCAAAAATTATTTTAAAAATAAAATTAAAATATTTTTTAAACAATTTGAGGATAAACATTTTAAAAATAAAATTAAAATATTTTTCAAACAATTTGAGGATAATTATTTTAAAAATAAAATTAAAATATTAAAAAAAAAATAAATAAAATATTTTTTAAACAAAATATGAAAATATTTTTTTTAAATAAAATTTAAATATATTTTAAGCAAAAAAAAAGAAATAGTAAACATAATATGTTTAAAATGATACAATACTTAATTAACTTTCATAAAGTTTATAACTTCTTTGTAAAAGCGGCACAACTCGACATTTTTCAAAATCATTTGCTTTCCAAGAACCAATTCACAAAACACATTCAAACCTAATACATTAATTTTTCATCAGTATCTACCTTATCTAAAAAAAGTACCGTTATTCTTACTAACTTTCATGTTATTTACCTTTCTTATTGCCTTGACTCTGCTATCAATTTCTCGAACAACTTAGATAAGCTGTGTTCTAATCGTCTAAAGCTTAAATCTATAATCGATTTTCTCATCACATTTGAATGCTCATAGATCTCAAACCAAGTTAGGGTTGTAGCTCGATAATCTTTCTTCCGGGCGAACAATAGAACTCGCCGATAAAAAGGACCAACCGTTCTCATGACAGTCGGATCAAACTAACCGGAACGAACAAGATTTTTTATCCCTTCAATGACTATGTGGTTATTGATGGATAGTGCTGCAGAATGCTTACTAAGAATGAAATAATGTCTAAATGCCTTAGACAGTCAAATACTAATGTCAGTTTCTAATACTGTTTTAAAAACCTTTCCCCGCATCTCTTAAGAAAGCTACTCTAACAGAAGAAGGTTTGTTAAGCAGCCAAAAACGTTGTTGGCTCCATTTAAATTTTATGGCCAGCAGATTCTGTCATTGAAAATTGCAACAATTAGTCGTCTGAGTCTTAGATTTATATACGAAAAATAAATTCATGTAATTTATGCTTGGACATAGAACATACGGACCACCCACCACATACTAACTCGCAAAAAGCAAACATATTTTGATAATATAAATTTAATTCCACAAAGGCATTAATATTCCAAACATATGTATATTTACAATAATTTTTAATTGATTTTTGTATTAATTAGTTTTCGTAAATATTGCGGTTCCACACCACTCTTGATATTGCACAATTTTCGCGGCTTCGTTTGGAAAAAATAATATTTGCTTTTAATCGCAAAACAATTTATTTGTGCGCGCTTGTGTGGATGTGCTTTTCGAAAATTTACATAATTATTTTGTGGTTCGATTTCATTACAATTAAGTGGTAATTAAAACCGCTTTTGCAGTTAATAACACGTTTGGGCAAATCAATAAAAAAAAGGTGTTAAGTCATTATTTTGAAAAGCTTTTTCAAATAAATACTTTATTTCGTTTGAAATTTGGAGAAAAAACGATTAACTAGTTGTTGCATAGAGGGATTACGAATTTGTATTTTACATTTAAGATATGATTTTTTTCGTTTCGAATCCATTAAATGGCAAGTATGAACCAGATTATTTGACGCGCTGCTTGTTTTTTTGGCTTTTTTTTAAACAAAATCGCGCTTTAAATTAATTTCTGTATCCTGACAACTTATTTCGCTATTTACTTGCTCTAGGGGAACGTATGTATTTATAAATTTCACCACTCATTGCAAAGTGCAATGCGCAACAGTTTACTCATTTCTGCTACGAAATGCTACCTTGAAACCTTTCGTATGTATGTATGTGGGTATATAAAAAAATCACAACCGTTAGTCACACGTACCCCACACTAACTGTCAGACGTCACCACAACCGCCATGACTATCTTCCACTGAATAGCTCGGTGAAAAAATCTAACAGTAAACACGATGCAGGCGTTGCAGCATTTTGCATTCGTGTGCACTCACTGAGCTGCTTTTAATTCAATTAAGACTTTTTTAAATTTACGAAAACGAGAAAAAGAACGATTTGCGTGCAAAATGCTTAAACATAAATGCTATGTAATTGATTTATTTATGTGTCTATATGTAAGATAATTACTAGAAAAGGATAATTCAGTAGATAACCCTTTTCATCTCTTCAGTTCCAATAGCCTTTGCAGACAGTTCGAGTCCCTCACCGAGAACCAGTGATTATTGCGTTTATTAATTAAGTACATTAAGCTTAAAATTGAGAAACCAGTTTTGCCTTTCGCATAACCAGTCATTCGATTAACCAGAAGCTGGGAAAATCTTCCATTGATGCTAACACTTAGTAACGGGTGATTTTTTAAGAGCTTGATAACTTTTTTAAAAAAAAAAACGCATAAAATTTGCAAAATCTCATCGGTTCTTTATTTGAAACGTTAGATTGGTTCATGACATTTACTTTTTGAAGATAATTTCATTTAAATGTTGACCGCGGCTGCGTCTTAGGTGGTCCATTCGGAAAGTCCAATTTTGGGCAACTTTTTCGAGCATTTCGGCCGGAATAGCCCGAATTTCTTCGGAAATGTTGTCTTCCAAAGCTGGAATAGTTGCTGGCTTATTTCTGTAGACTTTAGACTTGACGTAGCCCCACAAAAAATAGTCTAAAGGCGTTAAATCGCATGATCTTGGTGGCCAACTTACGGGTCCATTTCTTGAGATGAATTGTTGTCCGAAGTTTTCCCTCAAAATGGCAATAGAATCGCGAGCTGTGTGGCATGTAGCGCCATCTTGTTGAAACCACATGTCAACCAAGTTCAGTTCTTCCATTTTTGGCAACAAAAAGTTTGTTAGCATCGAACGATAGCGATCGCCATTCACCGTAACGTTGCGTCCAACAGCATCTTTGAAAAAATACGGTCCAATGATTCCACCAGCGTACAAACCACACCAAACAGTGCATTTTTCGGGATGCATGGGCAGTTCTTGAACGGCTTCTGGTTGCTCTTCACCCCAAATGCGGCAATTTTGCTTATTTACGTAGCCATTCAACCAGAAATGAGCCTCATCGCTGAACAAAATTTGTCGATAAAAAAGCGGATTTTCTGCCAACTTTTCTAGGGCCCATTCACTGAAAATTCGACGTTGTGGCAGATCGTTCGGCTTCAGTTCTTGCACGAGCTGTATTTTATACGGTTTTACACCAAGATCTTTGCGTAAAATCTTCCATGTGGTCGAATAACACAAACCCAATTGCTGCGAACGGCGACGAATCGACATTTCACGGTCTTCAGCCACACTCTCAGAAACAGACGCAATATTCTCTTCTGTACGCACTGTACGCATTCGTGTGGTTGGTTTAATGTCCAATAAAGTAAACTGAGTGCGAAACTTGGTCACAATCGCATTAATTGTTTGCTCACTTGGTCGATTATGTAGACCATAAATCGGACGTAAAGCGCGAAACACATTTCGAACCGAACACTGATTTTGGTAATAAAATTCAATGATTTGCAAGCGTTGCTCGTTAGTAAGTCTATTCATGATGAAATGTCAAAGCATACTGAGCATCTTTCTCTTTGACACCATGTCTGAAATCCCACGTAATCTGTCAAATACTAATGCATGAAAATCCTAACCTCAAAAAAATCACCCGTTATTATGCAGTATGCACGATTCATCCTGCTCGCTAAAAGTACACCCCATTCGGGACCACGCCTAATCAATGTTATCTTACTAAATTGGACTTTGTAAGCAGTACACCTACGTATTAAACCCTTAACTCTTCATTAGCACGCTATTCGCGGTTCTAGTTGTTCGGTTCTTCTCAGCTCTGATACTGCAGAGTTGTCGTCATTTAAATGGTAAGGCACTATATTATCAAGTGCTATTCGGCCTGACGCTTCCGTCTCCAGATCTTGCCGCTCTGCTGAAAATCTCGAGCAGTCGAAAAATATATGTTTCGCATTTTCGCTAGTACTGCCACAAAATAGTCATACTATACTTGTATTATGTTGTTTTGTTCTTGATTTTGTGTTTTTTAGTAATGATTAAAATGCTTCAGCTGATTGCAACTTTATCAAAACACACAACCATTTTTACAGCCTATATAAGAACCCACAGAGTTAAAGGCAGCGAAATTCATAGTTTCAACAACAACCCACAGACTAGACACAGACACAGACAACATGATCTGAGTTCTATTAAGCAATAATGTAGTAAATTAAGATTTGTTTTAGTAAATCGATCTTCGATTAGCCATTACTCTGCAGCGAATCGAACAAACTATACCTTAATTGAATATATAATAATTTTAAAATCTTAAGTTTCAAAAATACAAGAAGCACAGAAATGTGTATTCAACTCGCTAGCTTTATTTTTGCTTTTAAATGTAATTTTTGTGACAAGAGAACAGTAGCGAGCAGAGAAATGGCGAAATGAAGACAACTTACGTATGTCTCTTAAATACTGAAACAGTTTCGGGTTATCAATCGTTTGCTAAAATAGCTGCAGTTTGCTTTACGAAGCGAAAAATTGCTTCCTTTCAAAACTATTACTTTATTTCCGAGAATTGTATCTTTATCATATAATTTTCGTACGAAAAACTTGAAGCTGACAAAGTTGATCAATTCCGTTGAAATACACGATCTTAGTTGGTCCTAACATGTACCTACCTCACACACCCACAAGCACTTGCAGCACAGCACAACTACTCCGCGCCAGTTGCCAGCGCAAAGTGGTTAAATGAGAATTTCTTAATTTGATGGCAACGAATTTAATGATACGATTTAGAAACCTTGAAAACTTTTAAGTTTTTGCGCAAAGTGTTGCGAAGTTGTGCCAATTGCAGCAACATTGTTGTCACATTTCGTTGTGACATTGCATGCGCTCTTGCCTTGCCGCAAACTGTGCGCCACCACTTCATCGGGCTGGAAATTTACCTGGACATAAAAGCAGCCAATTTCAATTAACTCGAACAGCAAAATAAGCAAACAGACGCACCACAACGACAGCCAGCAATCGTCCAACCAAGCAACTAACCAACCAAGCAGGCAACGGCCCACCACCGACCAAGTAATCGAGCAACTTGAAGTAAATGAATGACGTTTAAGTTTATGGCGTTGCCGTCGATGTTGCAATTTAGCTACTTTTGTTGTTTGTCTTTGCCACGACGACGCTTTCTTGGCAACTTTTTGCTGCTGTAGGAGAAAAAAAAACGTAAACGCTAAAGTTCTGCGAAAGGGAATTGCTTGGTTACTCATCCGCAATGTTGGGCCTGAGTGCTCGACACTTCAACGCCCATAGCATGGCCGGTGTGGTGTACCGCTAAGTGAGGCCATCCACAAAAAGCCATAATAACAACAGTAATAAACAACATGAAGTAGTACTTTAGTTAAACTATTAAGTGATATTGGAACGCATCATCGGCGTAGCATTAAAAGTTTAATTGAATTAAGTAAATAAAAGTGACGTCGATCAGAGGAATGAGTAATGAGAGTGCATATATAACAGCGCGCGTATTGGGAAATTGTCGCAAAAAAAATGGTAAACTATAAAAGGTTGAAGTCGGTAATGAAATCACTTGAAATTCGCAGTGAATTCTTAAAATGAAGTTGAAATTAAGGCTGAATTGGTGCAGACAGTGTCCATGAAAAACGAATTTAATGAAAAACACACGTGACTTTATCGTTTTACATATTTTAAATATTCGTTAATGTTTTTACTTTTACTATAATTGTTGTAATATCGCAAATTCCATTAATTGTAGGTGAAAGAAAAATAACAAGCTATAGTTTTAATCAACATTTTCGTTTCATATTATTCCGATTGTCTTGAAGTCGATTTGCTGCTTTCAAGAAGTAGTGGTCTATTTCTGAATTTATTAGCCCGAATTATTATTATTTATTTTTTTTTTTGGTTTGATGCTTAGTTAGCTATTAATTGTTTGAAAATTTATTATTAATTTCCTCATTTAGTTATTGAATATTTATTCAAAGTAATCCCCACCAGCTGTTATACACTTAAGCCAACAATTTTTCCAGTCCTCGAAACACTTCTCATAAGCACTTTTTGGGATGGCCTTTAGCAAATTTTGCTTTATCTCTTCGATCGACTGAAAACGCGTTTTACGGCAGCGGCGATTTCAGTTTGGAGAACAAGAAAAAAATCGTGCGCAGCCAAATCTGGTAAATACGGTGGTTGATTGATGATTTATTGCATTTTTGGTTTTAAATTCGATTAGAATTGTGGCTCGATGCCATGGTGCATTATCATCGTGTAAAATCTATGAATTCTTCTTTCACAATACCGGCCATTTTAGAAGGATAACGGCCTCAATGCGGCCAAATAGAACTCCTAATTGACCGTCTGTCCCTCCGGAACAAATTCCTGATACATCAAACCACAGATATTAAAAAAAAAAGAACATCCTCTTGATTTTGACCCTCCTTGGGCTTGTTATTTTGGCTTCGGCTACAGTTTTTTGAAATATCATTTACCCAAGCAATTTAAATTACAATTTTCGTGTACTTTTTTGTCACAATTTATATTAACAGTTTTACCAAACTCGGTTTTATCACTGAAAACTGCCCACAGCGCGTCGTCATGCAACATAAATAATTAACTTGCATACTAATCAAGCAATATCATAAGATAAATCTAATCTACATGTCATAATTCTAACGGAAATGCTCAAAAGTTCCCTATCTATAAAGAAAACATTAAACAGAGCATTAATTATGCAGAGGAAGTGATAATATATGAGCATTGCTTGTTGCGAATTAGTAACAAATTTTACAGTTATTTGTACATATATACGCATATTTATTGCCATTATTTCTCAACGAAGCGAAAATTATAATTAATAGTGCCAGAAGCATAGGAGCAAGGAGTGAACTTCAATAAAATCCATAGATATATATAGTATATTACATACATACATGCATATAGACATATTTATTAACTTACTTATTAAATACCCCGTCAAAGCAAAATATAATGATGGCATGGGTGTGTATGTGTGTGTATGCGCTGATTGCAGCTTCATAACTGACAATTTCGGCAAGCGTAAAGTTTGCTTGCGACAATGAGCTGCTGCAAGTACCGAGTGTCGAGTGCCGAGTTAGTGTCAAAGTGTGTGTACTCGGTCGGTGGAGTCAAGGCCGGTGCCTGAGGCAGGCAGGGCGTCTAGTGTAAGTTATCTGCTTGTTACTGTCTGCTAACATTGTCAGTTAGATGTTTTGCCTTTGCTTTTGTTTTTGCTTTTTTCACTCTCCAACTGCTGTTGTGCTGTTGGCAATTTGACTGCACTCATAGTGGCCACTCTGGCAGCAAGTTGTAACAATTATATTAGTGCGGTTTTTATTTTGCCTTTACACGCGCTCTCTATACTATATATGTGAGTGAGTAGGTTTGTGTATATGTGTGTGTGCAACTGTTAGGAACTTTGGTTACGACGTAGCTCTCCTCCATTAATACTCACAACTGACAGCAACGGCAGCACCATCAACACCAGCAGCATCAACAGCAAGTGTTGCCACATAATCTAATGATCCTAACAACTTAGTCTTTAGAACATTTCATGCAATTCAAATAAAGGCGCTGTGGAGGCAAAAAGTCACTTACAAACACGCACGGACGGCGAGTTGATTGCAATTGTTCTGGCTGTTGCTGCCACTACAACCGTTAACTATACGATACATACATATAAGCAAGTCTAAATGTTTGTTTGTGTTGTTGGTGGCACAACTTGCAATATTTGCTAACTGCGAACTGCGAAATTTGCACAGACAGCTGGGCGACTGTTGCTGGAATTTTACTTTTTGTGCTTAACTCTCTTACCTCTTGATGTTGCTGTTGTTGCTTTTATTATTATTGCTGTTGCCTTGCTTTGCAGTTGCAGCAAGTTTTAGTTTTATTCACTTGTAATATTCATGTCGCAACACTTGCACAGCCCGTCGTGTGGCAACTGACAACTCTAATGACATCACTACAACTCATTAGGAAATTTTGTTGCAACGACAAATTGCGCCAAACTCACTGACACTTCTTAAAAACATCAGCGTGGTGTTTTCGTGACAGCGACATGCTTGTTTATCATTATAATTGTTGTTTTTGTTTGTTTTGTTTTTTGTAATTCTTTTTTTTTTTTTTGTAATCACTCATAGAGTACTTCTCTGAATTTTCTTACCGTTTTTGCATAAAATGTTAATTCTTCTTCTTCTTTATTGGCGTAGAACCGCTTACGCGGTCATAGCTGAGTCTACAACAGCGCGCCACTCGCTCGTCCTTTTCGCTGTTTCGCGTCAATTGGGGATTCCAAGTCTAGCCAGGTCCTTCTCCACCTGGTCTTTCCAATGGAGTGGAGATCTTCCTCATGCTTTGCTTACTCCGACGGGTACTGCGTCGATACCCTCAGAGCTGAAGTGTTCTCATCCAATCGGATATCTCATACATCGTTCCATTAACTGAGGTATTCGCCATTGTTAAAGTACCATAAATCTTTCGCAGAACCTTTCTCTTAAAAACTCGTAACGCGAGTCATAAGATGTTATTACCATCCATGCCTCTGCTCCTTATAACAAGAGGGAAATAATGAGTGACTTATAATCGAATTTAGTTTTTGTTCATCGAGAGACCTCTCCATCGTCTACTCAGTCCGAAGTACTTAGCACCTGTTGGCAAGAGTTATTCTGCGTTGGATTTCGAGGCTGACGTTGTTGTTGGCGTTAATGCTGGTCCAAAATTATCTACGACTTCGAAGCTTTGACTGTCAATTGATTTCGAAGCGTAAGAATCTTAGTCTATGAATAGAAGAATAAAAGTAAAGCTATGTTCGTTTCGCCATTACTATGCTAACTTCTGCTATTTTGTCAAAATATTACTTGTAAAAGCAACAACAAAGTTATCGAGTTGTATTCGTGAAAGAGAGAACGTCGCTTGAGTTGCAAATGCTGCCAGTTTGCTGGAACTGGTGTACTGTGTTTGACTTGCTACTCTCTAACGATTGGCGAATCGAAGACAACAACTAAAATAAGAATTCTGATCTTCCGTATATCTATTGCTCATTATTGATAAAATAATTTTGAGAATCTGTTGTTATTTTAAACCCTTAACTTATTTTCTCCCATTATAACCGCTTAAGCGATGTCTACGCCAATAACAAAAAAAAAATAACTTCAAAAAATTTTCAAAAATATTTCTTTCCAATATTTCCTACTCCATTTAACAAATGGAGAAATAAGTTCTACAACTCAATGAAACCTAAAGCCTTCTTCACTTCATATTTTCTACATTTCTTGCTATGTCTGTTTCTTTTTATATCCGTTCCTTTCTACCACTCAACAACTACTCGCTGAGTTAGAAAAGTCTTGAACTTGTACCCTACTCATGTATACAAGGCGCGATAAGTATATCAATAAATCAATCTTTGCCACTCATTGCCATCGCAGCAGCAGTCAGCTTGCGTATACTATGTATTCCAGCGACTCACAGCGGATATCCTTGCACTACATTAATTTCATTTTAATCCAGACAATAAATTCTAATTTCTGCATTGGCAAGCGCCACCGTCAGTTTGCAGTGAACTGCGCCGCTGTAAATATATGGTACATTTATGTGTGTATTTGTAACTATACAGTTATATTTTAAAGTTGGTGATGTCCTTGCGCAACATGACGTATCCCGGCTGGCAACACTCCAGACGCCAAAGCAACTGACACAATTGCGGTGCACAGTGGTGTGATTGGAAGGAAGTTTGTTACCAAATTATAGTTAAATATTTTTTGTGTGCAAAGCTAATGGAAAAGCTTGATGAATTTTTAATAACTAATTTTGGTTAGTAGACCTAACTACTGCTATATAAACAATAACCTGTGATAGGAAGTATACCAGAAAAAGCCTGAGGATTTTGTGTTTCAAGTCTAAGTTGATCTCAGTTTTTATGCGGATACTTTTGCAATTTTTAGATAATAATGCTTTCAAATTTATTCAAAATAGTAATAAAAGAAGTCGGTTTATGGATTTATTTCTATTCGCATGATAGTCGGGTTTATCTGAAACGAACATAGATTTTTACTCAAGTCAATTGAACAGAATTCCCCAAAATTATTTGGTTACTACAATATGTTTTGATACTAAAACAAGAACAAGATCTCATTTTCCTGTAAATTTGTATCAGTATAACTGTTTCTAAAGATATCAGTGGAAATTTTATGAAACGTTTGAATATTTTAAGAAATTTATATATTTTCTTCATATTTATTTAGAGTTTCATTGACTTGTTTTTCACAGTAAAAGTTAACTTCAGAACACAGTATACTTTTTAAACATAACTTCAGTTTATTTTTATTTTTACAACCGATTTTTGCCAAAATCGTGACCTTTTAAGTATATTGGAGCACATTTTCTGCAACCTCGTTACACTGTGCGCTAAGGCATGAATAAAAAGATGAATGTAAAACAGCATTTAGGTGAAAATTAAAGTGAAAAAATTATGATGTTGGCTACACTGTTGGTTTATTGTGTGATAGATGTGTAACGGTATAGATTAAAGTCTGGTTTACTTCAACATAGCAGCGTATGAAGAAAGAAATCTGTTTTTTGTGCTTTCGTAAATAAGGTGCAAGAAATCCGAGTCCAATTTTTATCAATGAATATTTGGTTAAAGTTGAGGCATATTATCGATGTCAATGAAAATAATGCGAGAAAGTGTAATTTTAAAAAAATTTATTTTCTTAAAGTAATATAATAATCTTAGCTCCATTTAGTCGTATTTATTTAAAAGCTTCTCCATTACATTTGGGTCCCAAATACATCTGTGCGATGTCAGTTAAGTTCATATACTTCCATATAAAAAATTTGCCCATTTAAAAAGATACAAAAAGAAAAAAATAAAACAGAAGTCGGGTAAGTTTAAAAGAACTCCCGCCGCAATTGTAACACAAGCTGTTACACAACCGCAACTGGGCCACAGCAGGCTTTAACTGTTTTTTTTTTTTTTTAGAAAAAATATGCAAAACAGAACGCGAAAAATACACATGTGACTATATTATATGGCGCTGTTGTGAGCTTGCGCCATATGCATACATATGTGTGTAATATATATGTGTGTGTGCGCATATTAATCACAAGCGTTGATATGATGAAGCGTTGATGTTGTGCGCTAACCGCAAACACAATAGTGACAGTGATAGCAGTTGCGGTGCCGCGCGAGTTTAAATTAAATGATTTCATCAAGCCAGCAAATAAACATGCACTCTGCATATCCCGACACATTTGTATATACGTGCAGATAGAGTTACGATATGGGAGGGATATTTTTAGTTGAGAGTTTATGCCATATATACATATGTGGGTTTGGACTTGCTGCTGACAGTTGTATGGAGTAAGTTGCAATTCGATTATAACAAATGTTTTTAAAATGAATTTCAAAGAGAACATACTGGTGGCGGCACGTTAGGAGAGTATTCAGGAAGAGTATGGAAGTATGTTTATTGTGTTGGAAACTTTGGTGTTTCTTAGTTATTTGTATAGCCATAAGTGTTCCTCATTCTTGACTAATTTAGTTTCTCTTAGATAAATTCGAAATCATGCATTGGTTTCCTCGGGTAAAAAACAGCCTTTTTTCAACATTTTTTTCTCATATAAAAAAATAAATATTTTGTTAGAAATTTTTATTGTTACAAACATACACTATTAGCAAATTCTGAAAATTTTTTTTAAAACAAACTTTAAATTCGATCATTTCGACGCCATTTCCGGTGATCCCTCGTGGATGCGCCCACGTTGGCAGAATAACTCCTTTCGGCATAATCTAAAGTAAAAAAAAATACGTGTACCTTAACTTAGGAATTGGATAAAGGAAAAACAAACTGAAAATTGGATTTTTGGCAGACATTTTCACAAAAAAAAAAAAAATTTCACTGAAAATTTCGGAACATTTTTTTTCATATAATTGTAATCGAAAAAAATCCTTTATCTAAGTCTTTACGAACTGTCTCACATAGACCTGTGTAAAGTTTCATGAAGATCGGTTGAGTACTTTTCGAGAAATCTTGCCAATAGACTTCAAAAACACAGTTTCGAGAAAAACGCTTTCGAATTAAAAAAAAAAAAATTTGAAATTATCCATTATTACTTGACCTGTCACAACTGTGTAAATTTCGTGTTTAGAGTGAGAAGAATAGCTCATCAATATTTTTTCGAAGATTCTTTAGTTTTGACTACACCACACAATTCCACTCATTCATTCGAATGCTCGTAGTTTTTGGCAAATATCCAATTTCACTCTGAAACAGTTTGTTCAACATATATTTTCTAATGACTTGAACAATTGGAGTATTCAGCGAAAACCGCAACACTTTCTGCTGCCATACCAAACACATAAATACAAATTTTGCTGACAGTTAACATTTCTCATGAACCGCAACTTAAAATTACACAAAGTAGAGCGCTCATACACACATACACATAATGAAAAAAATTTCAGCATTACTCACGCTGGCCCTCCGTCCATCGCGCCATGCAGCGCACTTTTGGCGGCACGTCTCAGCTCCGGCAACCACAGCAGAGTTCCGCACGCATTCCAGCAAAGCCGCGCCCCTTCGTGCACAACCCAACCCATAGTTGGGCGCTCGCCCGCTAAATATTAATTTTAACTACGCAAAAACTTGTGCAACATTGGCAATTTTTCACTTTATTCTTTAAGCCAAACATACAAAATAAATTACCGGAATTTCGCAGAACAATATATATTGTTGCATAGTGGCCATTGTGGTGTTAGTGGCGCGCTGGTGGTAACGGTGGTGGCAGCTGTAGTGGTGGCATATTCCATGAGCAAAGCAGGGCGCATTTGGTTTCATAGTGTGCGTTTGTGTGCATGTGCCGCACGAAGACCTGCCAAAATGTGGGGTTGCACAATAACAGCACAAGCGTAGCAAGAATTATTGCGCCACTTGCAACATGCAACATGGCTTGCGTGGCACTAACGGGGCAATAAAAGCGTGCCAAACATTGGCAAAGAAAATGGCCAGCGCGCGCGAAGTTGTGCGAAGTAGCGAATAGCGGAAAGCGAACTTTAAGCGCGAGGAGATAAATGAAACCAATTGAAACTTAAAGCAACAAACAACAACAAAAAAGTGCGAGTGCAAGTGCGAGTATAAACACAATTGGGCGAAGTTCGGGCCGAGTGAAAGTAAACTTAATTGTTTTGACGGCAGAGTTTAAAGAGTTGTCAGTTATTAACTTGTGTTTGATATATTTGTACACATGTATGTATGTATGTATACTAGGGTGATTCTAAAAATTGCCATGAAAGAGTTTTTAGCCTCTGAAACTCAGTGAATGATATCAACGGCCAAGTTACGCTATTATTGGAGACGAGTAAATGTTTAATATAAATAATCTCGTTTCTGTTTAGCTAATTCATTTTTGATTCTCAAAGAGCTAGCTTTTTTCCTAGGTCTACTTCTATAGCGTCATGCCTCAAGGTAAATTCGTCAATTCGAAGAGAGAACGAATTAAATATAACACACTTTAACTACAGCTATGTCAAGATAACACTGACACAAGCTTCAAAACTTGGTCCTCGTTGTCGATAGATAGAGAATAAGATACGAAATACGGAGCAAGTTGGTGTAGATATCTAAATAAGGCATAAGAGATAGTCCGTAAAGTACTCTATATTTTTTTATTAAATTTTACTGAGATTCTGCTTTAAGTTGGCATTTCTGTTTCTAACTGAGTAGAGAGAACATTTTGTAGCATTATTGCTTGAGAATAATTTTACAAAAACTTTACCAAACAAGTGACTTTTAAGAATCTATAAGTCTTGATAGTGATTTTGTGATTTAGAATATATAACAGAATAGAGTGTACGAATATATATTTATTATTTAGAACAAAAAGCAGAACAGAGTATCATTGTGGCCTCACCTTTTGAATTACAGTACGCTAAAGAATCAAAAGAGTTGTAATTTGGGCAAGAGTTGCAATGTGTTTTCTCTGGATCACACGTTCACTCCGCCAACATATCTTCCAAGAGAGGTTGATTATCTGATTTAATATTTCAGTTTGTGACCTTTTCGTAATAGTTTCACTTAGCTATGGACGTAGTTTTCACACCTTTCGTAACTGCTGTTTCCTTTTTCCCAGTATGCTCTTCCTGATCCTTTAAACTTGATGGCCGTAATATAAGCTTCTATGTTCAGGGATCTTCAGGATGTAATCACTTACTAAAAACTTCTTAATCCTTTACGTTCAATTAAAAATTATTGCAAATTTAATTTTTTCTTGCTGAACTTCAACAAAAATTAAATAAATAAATAACTGCAATGTACTGCGCCAATAGATCACTGTAAACACTGCTGAGTACCCTGCAAAGTGTACTTAACTTTTTTTCTCTTGTGCCTCGCTTTCAAGTAGAAAGAGCTATATGCCTCGCCACAAATTTACAGTAATTGCAACGTTTTGTATGTTTTATTCAAAGCTTTTGGCACAAAACGAAGTGATGGCAAAAATTTATGCTGCACAACATGGCACTAGTACTTACCTAGTAAGTTTTTGTTATATACACACAGCCATACAGACATTCATATATAAGTATATGCCCACATGAAGTTGGTTGGCTACCTGTTGTGCACAGCACATTTGGCGCTCGCCTTTGAACGCTTATAAATACTTTATGCTATTTATTGCCCGATAACTTGTCTAAGCATTTTGCTATGCTCTAATGGCTGCACTTCAATTATTGAGTATTTTCAGAAGATAAAAAATGTAGGAAAGTGGAAAGTTTAGAACTTTACCATTATTACTACTTTTGTCTTGTGTGTTTTGTATGCAGCCAAGGTGTTTCCTAATGTGCTTGGTAGGAAGAAAGCACAAAAAGTTCGCCGAGTGCATTCTTTGAAGCTTTGGTCACTACTTTCAGCTAATAATATAAATTAATAATATAAAGTGTTGTTTCAGGATTATGTGACAAAATTATAAAGCATAACCGAATTTCTCGGAACTGTGAGGATTCGACAAATATTTTTTTTTTTTTTGTTTTTTTATAGTAGGGGGAAGTATCGAAATCCCGAATGCGGAACTTTAATCCGCTAAACCTAACCTACTCCGAACTCATGTGTCTCCCACGGAACCATCGGATAGATATTACTTAATGAAAGAGAAAAAGACATTGGGGTCTCTTTTATTGCACGAACTGACTGACTGCTAAGCAACTGTAAGTTTCTTAGTTTTGCCATAATTAGAGCTACGCTGGCAGCTCTCCATTTATCAGAGGACTGATACATATGTGCTATCAAAATTTATACCGTTATAGTACCGCCGAGTGTAGATTTTAGCTTTTCCCTTATTTTTAAAAAAAGGGGAGCACTGAAGAAAAACGTGTTCAGAGTCTTGCGCGTCGGACAATACGACCTAACGTCATGATTAATTTCGAACAGATCCTTTCTAAAGCATGCATGGCCTCTCAGTAGTTGGGTTAGGTGGAAATTCAGGTTGCCACCGCTTATGTCACATTGTAGGATTGTTCTCTCTTTCTCGGGCTTGTAGACATCTCTAATAGCTAGTATAGTTGCGTGAATTCGTCCCTCTGGATGTCAATAGGCGATATGCTGGCTAGTACAACAGAAGCATCGTTTGATATTGTGCGAGAAACACTTATTACTTGGATTGCAGAAAGCCTATGCTCTGCTTTATTGTTCTTATATATAATTTTATATCCAGCGCCTGTATCCATATTGGTGCTTCATAAACTATCACAGAACTTATTGGTTCTGCTATTAAAAATCACCGACTGGAACGTACGCAAATATGAAAGTGTGGATAATTGTAGACGTCAAAAAATACTGGTTATTTTAGAACAGTATTGAAGATATTTTGAATTAAATATGCGAGCAAAACTTATAAAGTCTTCCAAGACAAAGCAAAGGTTTTTTAAAACCAGAATGGCGACTTTTGAGACAATAAAGCAGTGATCATTTTGGATCAATGAAGCAAGTAATACTAGTAGCAGAGCCTCTGTGGATTGCGAGATATTCGGATTCAAAATATTCTGTATTCGTCGAGTAAATGCTGTAGAATTATGGTTTAAGGCATAAATTGTAGGTAGTTCCGGTGCAGCTGAGGCTAACGTTTTTCCTTGTTTTATTTATGATTTTAGAGCGACTTAGCTCTTATCGGGTTTCTAGTTAGGAGAGTAATATCCACATTTTAATTCAACCATCACAAACACTTCAACATGTTTCAAACCTTTCTATAATAAATAAATGGCGAATTCGCAAACTTTTTAGTAGCGAATCATGTAAGCTGAGTAATTCATTATGTAACATATAAATCTAAATACGTACGTATGTATATATAATATATAAATGCTTTTAAGCTAAAGTTGTCAGCAATTAATTTTTGCAGCAATGTAGATGTCAAAAACTCGTAAACCATTCATTTCGGTCATTTTGTGTTAATTGAATGAAGTTAAAATGAATTCCAAACCAAACTATACCACTCACAAATGTGCCGCAGCAATGTCAAGTGGTATTTCATTTGTCAGGAGAGGCGACTCATTACTTTGCCAAACAACTTCTGTGTGGTATTTACAAGAAGAACATATTCTTCACAAAAGCTGTATGCCATTGACGGCCACTAAACGTATGCAAATGTGGTGACTTACATATATATGTATGCGTGTATGTTTAAGTAACGGTGTTTATATGTGTGTGTAGAATTTTAAAGTCCATGTAAATAACCCGGAGCACCCAGAAACGCAAACAAAGCCAGAGCCCGTAGCCAAGAGTCAGCAGGCAGCCAAACTATGCCATTATCTAATAAACTTTCAAACGTTTTACTATTCTTCAATTCTATGCTGCACAGCAACAACAACAACAAATAATTGCACCGACAATAAACACTACACATAGTTGACCACAATGGCAAAAGCACTCTAAACACTTTGGCAGCTCTTTCCTGAGGACTTAAGCATACAATACTATTGCATTACGTCTATATATTTGTTGTTGTTGTTGTTGTTATTGTACTTCTTATTGTTAGCTGCACTGCCAAGCCAAGGAGAATCATGTCGAATTAAAACATAAAAACAATAACTACATATAATGCAAGTAGGTGAGATGACGAAGCAGCAGAGTGTGAGAGACAATGAGTGCGGAGTGCAGAGTGTGTAGTGTTGTAGAGTGAAATTCAATTACACTAGAATTGTTGGAGATTTATGTTTTGATTTGCTTGCTGGCAAAACAGCGCCACGGAATGGCATATTCGTCGAAAGAATAGAGTGAAAAACGCAAATCCTTTCGCTTGGCAGCCGCACGTACAAGCATAAATAGAATAGCATGTAGTGCCCGAAGAGGTCGAGAGGGCAGCCATGACAGTAGCCGTATGCATGCCACACAGCAGGTGGCAAACAGCAGTCAAGGTGGTGGACGGTAGTGCTACAGCACCGACGAGTCTACGAGAGGGGAGAGAAAGGGCGTGGAAGCCGCTTAGACAGGATGTCTTCATGTGGCCAGAGCAAAGTGTGCTAAATGCATATGCCTTGCGTTCCAGTGTGGCACCTCACTTGATGTGGCACTGTTGGACGCCATCCAGCACGCTGCATGGCACAGTGAGCCATGGCGAAACCAGCCAATTGGCCAACCTGCCTATAAACTACTCGAAGCGGCAACAAAACAAAAAGGGAAACAACGTACAAAACAGAAAAGAGAAAAAAGAAAAAGAAAAAAGGATTAAGTTTCTAGTAGTCTGTCGCTGCTCGAGTGCCTGCCAAGAGCGCCATATTCAATTTGTCGGTTATCACTGCAGGCCAAATCACAGGCCGCGACCCTTCGTGTGATTCTCTTCTCTTCCATAAACATATTTGTGTTTGTATGTGTTACTTTGGAACCGCTGTTTGCGGTGTTCGCTTCTGAATTTGTCTACAAGTTGGCTGGCATTGGTTTGCACTTTGCATATTTGCAGAAAATTGAGAAATTTAGTTGTGTTTTTTTTTTTTTTTTTTTTTTTTTTTTTTTTTGTTTTTGTTACACTATTTCTGCGGTTTTGATATTTTTATTAGCGTTGTCAGTTAGTGATAGCTTTATGTTGTAGACATTGATACGCTGAACACAATGGTTGCGACAGACGACAACCGACAGCTGTCAAATATTAAAATACACACGCTCTTATGGACACTGTTATTTAGACAGCAGCACGACTAGACGACGGTAAGCCGACAGTTGTCGTTCTCGCTAACTTCGATATTTTCCTATATTTGCCTGCGACAGTAGGACGACAGTAGAGTTGACAGTAGAATGGAAGATAGAGAGATGAGGAAGAGTGGTGATGCCACTAATATGTAAAATGAAAAATTATTCACAGCTCTTACAAACTTGATATTATTTTACAAATAAAAGCATAAAATAGCTCTATTATAGCTCTGTTGTATCATTTGTAATAACAATTGATAATTTAAAACAAAAATATATACCTATTTACTTATTTTTTGCATAAAAACTTTCACTTTGAACAAAATATTAAAATTTCATTGAAGTGCAAGGTATTAGTATGGCCACAACGAAATTGTGTACATGCAAAATGGAGAGCTGTGTTGTTTTGTGTATATGCGTTCAGGTAGTAGGATGCACAACGCCGTTTTCAGTTCACTGTCGTGATGCAATGTTGTGTCGCAACCATTGTGTTCAGCGTATGAGTTACGAGTAAATTGTATTCTAATAGCCGCAGCAGGTTCACAAAATGATTCATTTGGAAAGAGTTGCGGGTGGAAGAATTTTACCGTTATAAAATGTTTTATATGCATACTTACAAAGCAGTTTTCTGCTGGCAAGCGTGACAAGAAACTTGGAGAGGATGAATCATTTAAAGGAGTTTCTACGCATCAAATGTTCTTCTCTGCTAACGTTTTGAAAAACATAAAAGAGAAAGGGGCGAGGTAGATGAGGGCGAAGGCATAAGAAAGTACAAGTATATATACGGTTGGGTGGAAACTAGATAATCGAATTGAATAGAATCTGCAATGGGTTCCAGGACATAGTTATATCCCTGGGAACTGTGAAGCAGATGCACGTGCCAGAAGCGGCACTACACTTTAATTATACCCCAGAAAAAAGAGTATTTATAGACCTTTGGCTACTTTCAGATATTTAATCGACAAATATATTATAAATTTAGCTAGGTCTCGCTGCTAACAATCCCTGACTTGCTCAATAATCAAGCTGTCAGGAGGTAGAAGAGGAAGAGTTTGTAAGACATCTTCTATGCGAATGCAAAGTTCTACTATATATATGGGAAAAGAAACGCAACCATCAGTCGAGAGTAACATTAAATTTTTTACATAAACCAAAGAAAGCGCCAATTTCAGAATATTCATTTCTGTAAGAAAAGTTTCTCAAATTTTTTCGCACTAAAAAATACATTGTCAAGTGGACTTTAACTCATACAAAAGTTACACGAGTTTAGTTGCAACCACCACATTCCCACACATTCAATGTCAAGAAAAACTAAGTAAACAAAATTTTCTACGACTCTACAAAAGTTAAATTGCAGTTGAAGTTACTTTGCAACATGCCACACAATTTGAATTGTCTTAAACAATAACAAAAATTCGAACGAAATCGAAACGAACAAATTACAGGACTTGCAAAGTAACACGACTTTGTATTACTTATAGAACATATGTACATAGTATTATATAACGTGTGATCCTAGTAGGTGCGAGCTGTCATGTTATTTTTGTTCAGTGTTGTTTGGCATTTCATCAAGCATAGATTTTCGGCTGAACAAAGTTTACAAATCGTTCAACGTTATTAAGAGAATTCACGTTCTGTTCTGAATGGTTTCTTTTAGAAGTTAGAGAATCTTGAATGGATCACCCTATAAAAAGAAGTGCTAATGTGATTAATGGATCCAATAAGCTTTCGTCCCACTCTACATATATTTACACACATACGTACATTTGTCTGTGTTATAAACAAAATTAATTAAGATGATCAAAGAAATATTAATGAGCGCTATATATAAGTAGCTAGTTAAGGCAGATAACTGTACACAACTACTAATACACATGCGATCACAAGCAAATGCAGACTTTAAGCGGCTTATGCTCGCAATAGCCAGCAACCATATTTATTTCAAAAGAAACTTGCGATTACCGGCTGACATTATCGAACACACGGCTATCCGAAGCATAAAAAACCTCAACAACAACAAAAAAAAAATTAACAACAACAACCAAATCTTAACAACAACAACCAAATCTTAACAACAACAACCAAATCTTAACAACAACAACGAAACTTTAAATAAAAGCAAAACATTGCAGCAACTCATACTGAAATCAAGCAAATCCATGTGATAGCTCGACCGCAATAAGCTGGAAATATGTTGAGGGAAAAATTAAAATGGAACGTATGAACGTATGAACGTACCCGTATTATCCAGCTTTAAATTTATGGTTTGCGGTGGTTACACCAGCGTCACTCTTACTTTTGCCGCATACATAGATACATACATATGTATGCATGTATATCAGCTAATGCTTATGCTAACCACAGCACATTGTAATGTACAATTTTTATATAACATACAACAACAACATACATACAATTAATGACGGAGTATACATACAGAAAGAATTCGTTTTAGTCATGGGTTATATAGTAAGCACTTTATGTAGATAGGTTAGTGATGAATCAAAAGTCTAGCTTACTATGGATCTCATACAACCCGAAATAATGCTTGTCCAAGCGCTGCATTCCTGTTAACACAGCTCGCATAATTACGGAAATATTGTATTACTTATTGCTTGATAAATTATTATTTTTCAGTGGTTAAACCCACTTAGAAATTTTAGAAAATCCATTTATTTTTACGTGCATATCGAAGGCACACATATTTGATAATATACTACCGGATTTTGCAATTGATCTGGCAAAATGTTTCGGAGATGTGAGCGAATCTGTAAGAATTTTTTAACTTAGGGGTTACATGGGTTTCATCGGGTAAAAAACAGCCTTTTTTAAGATTTTTTTTTTTCATTTAAAAAATTTAATATTTTTTTGGAATTGTTACAAACATACACTATTTAAAAAAAATTCTGAAATTTTTGAAAAAACAAATTTTAAAATTCGGCTATTGCGGGGCCATTTTCGGTGATCCTTCGGAAAAAAGACGCATCCGCGTTGGCAGGATAACTCCTTACGGGATCATCTAAAGTGAAAAATACGTGTTTTAGTTAAAACCTTGATCTAGAACTTGGAGGAAGAAAAAATTCTGAGAATTGGATCTTTGGCAGACATTTTCTCAAAAAAATTAAAATTTCAGTGAAAATTTCGCGAATTTTTTTTTTTTTTTCAAATAGTTGTAATCGGAAACAATTCCTTCGTTTAAGTCCTTAAGAATTGTATCTCTAAGACCTGTGTAAAATTTAATAAAGATCGCTTGAGTTGTTCTTAAGAAATTTTGCGAATCGACTTCAAAAACACAGTTTCGAGAAAAACGCCTTTAAAGACGACGCACTTACCCTAGCTAACCTCGAGCGCACAAGTTCTCAAGGCTGTATCTCTGATCATCTTTAAAATTAAATTAAATTTTTAGAAAATGTATAATATGGATATTTTCAGAAATATCTATTTCAACGCCAGACCCCTTTTATCTTCAGACCTCCATTTTTAATTACAAAATAAAATGCATCTCCGAAAAAATTCCACATGAACGCGATTTTTCTGGCTTACAATGGATACAACCCCTTAAGAAAACTACAAATATGGAAAATTTCGAGTAATAATCGACAAACATTTTCTTTATACAACCTGTATTCACAACAATTCCCACTCTATTCGGATTTCCACGTTACAATCCTGAAATATCCCACCACATAATAGCAGCTAAATAATAATATTTCTCTCTTATGATTTTCATTTACTCCTTCTCTCGTCGCACTCTCACTCAGTCGCGCTCAGTTTTAAATTTGACTTGCAAACTCTACTTTATACCAACAACAACAACTGTAGCAACAGCAACTACCTTCTCGTGCGTATGTAACTTTTATGAAGATAACCATTTCGATGTTATGGTATAACGGTTTTTTATAGCATTAAGAGCTTAGCACACGTTGCTCCATTTAGTACGTCTAATTGTCGTAACCGCCGTTGTTAGCGCAGTGAGAAAAAAAAACACAGCACATTGTAGTTGTAATGTCACAAATTCGAGCGCATGAAAGGGATTAAATAGTAACTGACAACATTGCACATGCACACATACATATTAGTGAACAAAGACCAGGGACACAAAATAAATTCGAATTAAAAGGTGTCCACGGAGCATAGTAAGGAGCAAGTTAAACAAATTCTGCATTTAAAGTTTAGTTAAAACCGAATAACGCTTAAAATGAAGTAAGTTTAACTAAAGAAGGAGCTGAAACATTTCAACTTTTGATAGAACTTACTTTTCTTATGGAATCGACATTTTTCTCATATAAAAAATTAAATATTTTATTAGAATTTTTTATATTTTTTTTATTTTTTATTATATATACTATTAACAAAGATATGCTGAAGCTTTTGGAAAAAAATATTTCCAGTTCGACCATTGCGACGCCATTTCCGATAACCCCTCGGAAAAAGGATGCACTCGCGTTGGCAGGATAACTCCTTATAGAACATTTAGATGTAAAGTGAAAAAATACGTGTTTTAGTTAAAACCTTAACTTAGAATTTGGACGAAGGAAGAAAAACTAAAAATTTAATTTTTTGAAGACATTTCTACAAAAAAAATAAAATTTCAGTGAAAATTTCGCGATATTCGAAAAAAGTTCTTAGTCCAAGTCTTTAAGAATTGTATCTCTAAGACCTGTGTTCTGTGAGTGTTCTTAAGAAATCTTGCCAACCGACTTCAAAAACACAGTTTCAAGAAAAACGCGTTTAAAGATGGCGCACTTAACCTAACTAGCCTCCAGTGCACAAGTTCTCAAAGCTGTATCTCCGCAACTATTACTCGGATCAGCTTGAAAATAAATAGAACAATATTCTAGAGGTGTTGTGAATTTAATAAGGTAATAAAAAAATAAATACTTGCACGGCATGAAGAAAAAAAAATATTTGAAATATTTAGTTGATCACTCTTACGTCTATATGCGGTGAGTCAGCAACTAAATAAGTTCAGCTAAATCGATTTTTGAGTAGCTTACGCAGTGTTTTGAACTTCCTAAACCGATTTGTATGTAATTATTCAGCGTTTTCGATTCGCAACTTCTCTTTTCACCACATCTTTCTTCGCTTCTCTGTCTTCTACCCTCTTGTCGCTCTTGTCAGTACAATGGTGTCTATAAGTGTTTGTCATTTGGTTTCAGTACAATGGTATCTATAAGACCCTCAGTAAGCTGGTAATGTTTTCCTACTATATTCTGCTGGTGTTATCATCGTCCATTGAATTCCGTGAGTTATATCTTTGATTGGCCACACTCTAACATTTATTAAATTATATTTTATAAGTAGTCTATATGGGTATAAAAGCAATAATATCTTCCAATTCGAACGCGTTTTGGTTGCTACACTACAATTATAAGATCTACGCCTGTTCGTTTCACTACTCGCTAAATTTTTTAATTATTATTTCACTTCTTCTTGATATTAGTACCAATTTATTCGTAAAAATATTTTAATTTTTCATTAAAATATCTTATTTCATAAAACAAAAAAATTCAAATTTGATTTTTTATTTTAAAATTTTAAACTTAATTTTTTTTTAACATTTTTAATTTAATCAATTTTTTTCCTTCAACTTCTTTACAGTTTCTATAAATTTTCAACGCACAAAATAAATCAGATCCAGACGCAAAATGGCTAAAGAGCTGAAATCACTTGGCTGGGACTACTTCATGTTTGTGGTCTTCATTTTGATCACCATATTCGCACCATTGTGGAAGCGTATATTTGGCAAGAAGAAGGAGCGCAGCAAAGCCGACTATGTCTTTGCCACAGGCGGCATTTCAATTGTTGCCATTATGTTATCAATTGCACGCGGCACGCTGGGCGTACGCACCGTACTAGGTAAGTCTAATCAAATTAATGCTAATTGAGTTTGTTTCAAATTCAATTAAAGCGGGGTAATGTTTTACGCTTTTCGCCATTAGAAGCAGCTAGTTAGAGAGTTAATTTGAATTTGGCAATTATTGAAAATTTTAATGAGCACCATGAATTTAAAAAGGAATAATATAACAATGGACCATTAGCGAATCATGGCAAGTAATTTAAGAGAGGGAAGTTGCTTCTAATGAACTTAATAGAATATTATATTTAAAAGCTAAGCTAAATTAAATAAGCACTTTTACCCAAATATTAAAAATCATATAGTACACCAACCCACACATATACATACATATATATAACACCCGATTCTATCTCTTTTGTGATTAATTATATCCATTTCTCTGAAAAGACTCTAAAATCCGCTCTGCAGCTGCTTGCTGCCACGCCAAATAAAAAGTTCAAATGGCTGCTGTGCAACAACAATTATAAACCAGATCCTTGTTTGCATATAGTATTCCTATCTGCATGATACCTTTATATCTCTTCGCCACACACACACAAACACACACACACAGTAGTCTCTCACAGCCTTCACTCGCACTCGAAACGAGGAGCCAAATGTACCGGGTACTCATGCTAAGCCGGTGATTTGTTGTGCGCTTGTTGGGCCAGGTGCCTAAAGTATCTTTTGAATAACTGTATTCGGGTTATACAACAAAAAGGAAAACTCATACACACACACACACACTGGCACAAGCGTGTGCCGGAAAGGATAATACATTTCCACTTAGGAGTTATGTTAAGCAACTTTTGCCAAAGAAAAAGTTTAAATTTAACTAGCCACAGCACAGCTACACACACACATACATATATATACATATATTGAGTGCTGTATGTGTGTGTGTGAGAGCATGCGCTCGGCATTCCAGAGATTACACGCATATTATGCAAATTGAATAACTACCCAGCGCTCAGGTGGACTTATTTAATTTTTATTTGCCAAAGCCACTGCCACACACACCCACACACACCACCAATATAACAACAAAATGCTTATTTATAATATTTTACATCTTGCTGCCTTACAGGTTATCCCAGCGAGCTGTTTTATCGTGGCTCAGCCATGTGGGAGAACATCTACGGCATGGTCAGCGCTTATCCCATTGTGTGCTTCGTTTTTGTGCCAGTCTACTTTAATTTGGGCATAACGTCCGTCTACCAGTACATAGATTTAAGGTAAGTGCGGAAGCATTTATATAAACTTATTTCCTTTTTGCTTTTGCTTTTACTTTTTATTGTTGTGTGCGTAAACGATTTGGTGGCAGCAAAGTGCGGCAGCAGCTGCGCCAATTATGGTGGACACGCGCATTTGCTTCAATTACGAATCACACGCACTAAATGGAGATATCGAATATTTATTATATAACTCAAGAAATACTAGGTATTTTTTTTTTTTTTGTTTGAAGTTCAGCATAAATATTTTAATAGCTGTAAAAATGCTAAATTATTAATTAACCAGCTTTTGCTCGATTAAAGTGCTAACTTAGATCAATTTAGCATACAAAAATCACATTTTACTACTTTATTAACTTTTAATCAGAATCAAATTGTGTTGAAACTGGAATGCAACTCGGCGGGTTGTTGTTCACACTATAGATTTAGCTGCTTAGATTTACTCTGCTGGTTGTTGACCAGGCAGCAAATTTAGTTTTGTTCATTGATAAAATACTAGCAATCAGCTAATGAATTTTAGTCATAATAATAATACAAAATAAAGAACGCAAGCAGTATGACAGCTGATCGTTAATTGAGCCCATCGCTAATCGAGTAGCCGTCTGTGCGAAAGACAAAATCTAGTTTCTCAATTATAGTCTTAGTGTAGTGTTTGAATATTTTTAATTTAATTTTTTTGCTAAAATTTTTTTTTTTAACAAAACACTGTAATCCGTCAACCAACCACAAACCGTAAAGTGTTTCAAAAGTGTATTACTTTGTTCTATTTTTCTAAATTTGCTTCCAACTTACGCTGTAAACATGATTTCCTGTAAACACTATTTTTTAATGTTCCGTCCAAGCGAATGAGTCGAACAAAAGCACGTGCATACATATACATACAACTGCGTAATAGAATCTACATATTTATGCGCCAACAAAGTCTTCAAATGTACTGGCGACAAGTTTTAATTAAGCGCCCGAAACGCATGAACGCCAACAGTCATTATGGGCAAGCGAGCGGGTGACGAGCAGTGAGCGAGTGAATAGCACCACAAGAACGAACTTTCACAATAGCATTGCGGAAAATTTAAAATTGTTTTGTGCGTACATTTAAATATCATTAAGCAGCGAGCAGGCAGCAAGCGCCCCCAACCACAACGACAAAATCAGCACCAGATGTTTTTCGGCTACGACCGGTGGCAAGCAGGCAAACAATAACAGGTCCTGTTTTTCGTTTTGGCTCCCACACACACACACACGCACATATTTCGCCTGGCTGTTGTGCGCCTGTGCGTGTGTTTGTGCAGCGCAAACTACGTAAAATTGTCACTAAATTGCTTTCGCATTGAAAATTAGTTAACAAATCAGTTATCAAATGTTTGCGCGTTTAGTGTATATTTAATTAATTGTATGCTCGCCAACGGCGCCCGGCATTACTGCACACAGCCACTTGCTGATACACTCGTGCGAGGCAGTCAGCATTGTCGTTTGTCCAGATTGCCATTTTGAATTTAATTTAAATGTTCCAATCGCATTTCGATGGCAGTTGTTGTGTTGATTAGAGACACATTCCGTAAATTGACTCTTATTCATGCAATTAAGCTCCCCCAGGTGCTGGTGAATTGCTCGCAAATCGGACAGAATACAGTTTTAGCGTGAGTACGCATAAATATTCATATTTGTGAATATTTTGAGAAAAAATACAACTGAGATTAAACATAATTAATAAACTCCAATGCGTAGTTTAAGCGCTCGGTGGGGTTGGATGTACTATTTTTTTAAAGTCGTTAGTTTGATCTTTAAAAGTAACAAAAAAAAAAAATAAAACAAGAAAAATATTCGGCTTCACCAAAGCAAAACAAAAAAGGATTTTTTATAGAGTAAAATGGCATTGAAATTCTCATTTCGATTTTTATCAGTCGGTTTGTATGGCAGCAATGTATATGCTGTAATGCTCCCATCCTTTTTACCAAAAGGCTGTCAACTTGGCAGCATTCCACTTGATTGTCCGGATAATATTTTCTACCGTTATCACAACAACAACTATAAATATCAACTACAGGAAAATTTACTTAAAATTCGTTTCGAACTATTTCGCTCGGATTTTTCAACGATTTGTCTCGTTATGAATCTCAGGTCAATTAGGCACCAATTACTACTTAGAATCACATGCGGTCAAGAAGAGAACACTTCATAAAAAATTTCATTTCGAATTTTTTCACGATTTGTCTCGTTATGAATCTCAAGTTAATTAGAAATTTTCTAGGCCAAAATCGCACTGTTAGTTCATATCTCAAGAAAACTTCTTCCAAGATAGTTTGAGAAGCCTGTGGAACCGTCTTTGTGATTTGTGATTCATCAGCAGCTTTGTTGTTCTTTAACCAATTAATACATATATTTGCCTGCGCCCGAGAAAAAAAACACTTCATCACAAATTTCATTTCTGGTCGCAAGCTACCAACTCTTCTGTGTTTTTTTCTTTTTAGAGGCAATCATATTGGTCTTAGATACTTTTTTGACTCACTTTTTGGTCAAATTTTCAGAAAGGTTTTTCTTTTACTCTTCTTACTACTCTTTCACTTTCATTATTGCTCTCTCGGTCCTCTCTTTCTAAGAGCTAGACTTTTTCTTTCGACGTTGCTTCATTTATGTTGATATCCAAGAAAGGGTGAAAAATATGTCCCTAATTCTCACTAAGACCAGAAATGTTAAACAAGTGTGACTGTTCATTTTTCTTTCTTTAACTTTCTGCTCCCGTAATTGCACAGAGAAGTCGGCTTGTTCTTGTGTACTCTTAAATATTCGTCCCTCGCAAGTTTTATGCACCAGAATACTTTTTTAGGTCATCACAACGTAATAGTTTTGTTTCGAGGCTTTTTAATTCTGAAAAAATTATGGAAATATAAAAAAGAAATCACAGTAAAATAATCCTCTTCATTATATTCACGAGCTTCTTCGGATCATTAGATCTTCGAGTTTCATGAATAATACTTAAACAAAAAAAACATAGAAAAATAATTTTTTTATTTTTTATTTATTTTTTAAATAAATTTTTTATTTATTTTTTACTTTTGTAATTTTAATTTGTAATGAGTAAAATTTATTTAATTAATTTATAGAAAAAAAAATGTGAAAAATAAAATAATAATAATAATAACTCTAACGCCCACTTAATAAATTAAATATTCTTGAACTTTATAATATTATTCTATGGGCTAATTACAAAATCCTTAAAAGTAATAAGTCCTTCAGACAGCTCCTGAATATAATCACTTAGCAAATTAGCTACACCCTAGTACCGCATAATAATTTAATTTTCTTTTTTATTTACTGACATTTATTAAATAAATATAATTGACAGCTAAAGAAATTGCTGTCATGTCAGCCTACGAGTATTAATATAAATACACCTCATTTGAATATGTCTCAGCTGTGCGCCAATTTCAATACCTGGTGCATGCTTGTTTAATTGTAACGTGTTGACTATATATGACTGAGTAAGAGCACTTCATCAATATTAGCTCATATACATTTAAATATATGCTTAAACGCCCTCATATTCATTGAAGTTGCTTCAATAGCTTAACCAGCAAAAAAAAGCTTTTAAACACCTTTTGTCGCAAGTGGGGAAAATACATACAAACAGTTATGCGTACAAGCACCCCATCTACCGAAATGCAATCAATCAACTGTGGGCACACGCCCACATCATTACACTACGGCAGCTAGAGCAAGCAGATATGTATGTATAGGCGTTTTTCCTCAATGTTATTATTAATATATCTCTCCGCTAGCTGCAAAATATTCAATTATATGCGCTCAAATTGACATTAATGGCTTAAAGCGTCAATTTCCGCACTCGTTTCGCGCTTCACTTCCGCTTCATAGGCCTCGATTGCTTTCCGTTTAATAGAACGCAAACAAATGCTCACACACCAGCAAAGCCATACGCATGTACTTGTGCCCGAGTGCTTGGGGTGATTTTGATTGGATTGCACTTTTGTTTATGCGAAAATAATATTGTATAAGAACACATATTACAAATAAGTATGTGTATATGTATATGTAATATAAATTATTTTTGGACCAATTTATAAACATGTGTTCATTTGGTTAGCCGTAGGCGTTCACTTGGCCCTACATAATTGGTTATTTATATATATATACATATATATGTAAGTCGATTAAGTGCAACGGTATTAATAACGGCACGTGCGACATATTTTATATATCATATACATATTTTTATGAAGACTGACATTCACATTGCAAAACATATAAATAAAATATATAAAAATTCATTTTTTCCATTTAAACTCAGCTCCATAAAAGCTATTTAATACTATATGCTATTTCCCACGATTTGGAAAATCCAGCAAATTCTAATTAATTTATTGCGCGCGCACAGACAATTTTGAATTATTATTTTATTGCATAAATACCGGTTTTTGTATTTTATCCAATTTATGCAATAAAGCTTACGTATGCTTATCTTTTTTGGTGCTCATAATCGGATTTAATTTTTCGAGCTTTCATAAATTAGTTTATTCGCAATTTCATTGAATAGGCGCCGTATATTTTTGTATATTTTTTGTTGCTGTATGGCTTTCTATTTACTAAATTGTTAAAAAAAAATTTGCAAAAAAATTGCAGGCGCTTGACTGAGACACCTTTAATAGCGTCAAACCATTTAACATTAATATTTTTTAGCAGAATTGCAAAAAAAAGAATTTAAATGTCTTAATAGTAGCACTTTTAATTTACATATACATACATATCTGTTATATCCAAAGTCGATTTATTTTGTGCTGAAGTTGCTTTTTTTCTTCCAAAAATATGATGTAACGCCAACAATCAATTTATTTTCAATTTAAACTGTGCCTAATTTTCTTTGTGTTTAACGTGAGATTTTTTCATAATTTTAATTCAACTTTTTAATTGCAAAACAAATAATTATGCAACTTTTTTTCTTAAAAATATTTCTTTAGCAGTTATATTCTTGCCTCCAATGCTCTAAGCATTCATGTGACTGAGTTATAAATTCAGTGTTGCTCATACGACATGGTGTACTTTATGAATATTCAGCCAAAAAAATAATCATTTTGGGAAATAACAGACAGCTTATATACAATTTAGTTCAACACACTTTAAACCACAATTTAAATAAATCTGCGCAAACTACTGAAAATCAAATATATTTATATTAGTCTGCTTTTAGGCGTTTCCATGAAATCCGTTGAATTGGTGCTTTCATTTATAGTGGAATAATTTTGACATTTCAAAAGTGCTAATAAATTTTATTATTGCTCAGAATTTTCGGAGCGGGTATTTTGCAGCCTATTATACGTTTACGCTGATGCTTAAACTCGAGTTTAAGTTGTTTCGTTTATTGCCAATTGCACAATGTTCTCAACTAAGTCTTTAACAATTAGTTTCAACACATCTGCTAAATTTTTAAGATTGATTATCAATTTTATTATAAAATATGCTATGATCACATCTTCATAAACTCAGAAAATAATGTTTTCAAGCGAGTTTAAGTATTTATTTATGAAAAAGTATAAGCTTAACTTTAAAATTACTAATAAACTTGAGTTTGTGACACCAAAGGCATATTTTGATTTTTTGTCGTATCAAGTAAATACAATTATCGTAGTAAAGTTGTTAGGACAAAGTTGGTCAAGGCATCTTGCCACGAAGGTTAAGAACTAAGAATTATTAAGTCACTTTTATCAAGAAATTTTGGGTTTTTAAGACTCGAAACCTGCTTGTTTCGAATAATTCACTTGGATTCCACAAAATTAGAATTAAAAAGCTAGTATTTCCACTCATTGCTAAGAGCTAGAAAAGCAAGTAGCTTCATACCACGTTCTCTTTTTTACACTTCTAAACTCACTTATTTTAGTAGAATTCTCATTTTTATTATCACCCTGCTCAGTATGTAATGACTTTCGTCTTACAATTTAGCATTCTTATATGAAATATGATGAATTTCTGATGCAAGATGCGGTGAAATTTTTTATCATGTCTTTAACTAATATTATTTAGCATAAGAGAATCAAAAATGCAGCGGAAAATTCAACACCCACCAGGGAGTGACAGACAAATAGGTCAAAGTTAAGTATACTCGTCACACACATTATGGTTAATTTTACTGATACTATTTATGTTTTGTCAACTGAGATTTTATTTAAATTTACAACAGTTAAGTGTGAACTGCTATTAGAGGAAGGCATAAAATTTGTGGCCAACTATCCCAGGGGATAGTCATTATCTCAAATTTCCTGTCGCTTTTGACCAGCAAAGCTTTTGGGGACAAGTCACGAGTCCCAAAGTAAAGTTTGCCGCTTCCTTTAAAAAAATAGCACACACAAAACAGATGCGCGTCATACATGATATTGATAAGGGAAGCGGAAGAACGAACAGTAATAGAGGCAAAATATAAAAAAAGGTACGAAAAATGTCTATTTCAATGCCCAAGGGAACTGTAAACAAACATTAGCAAATCACAAAAGTCAATGGTCAAACACAAACAAAAGTCAGCAGGTATAATGCCGCAAACTTTGTAAAAATAGCAAAACGCTACCTAAGCTCACACACAAACATGCGCTCGAAAACTGCCAGCAGCCGGCGAATAGGCAGTGAGCGCGCTTTTTGAGCAAAACTTATCTAGGCCAGATTGCGTACACACAGTCACACTCAGACTAATGCTCATACATTGAAGGATACAAGCTACCTTCACACCCATAAATACTTTTATTAATGTCTCTTTGCTGTTTATCTATACTTCACACAGTTGGTAAAATGCTTGAGCGACAAAAATTTGCTATGAAAAATCATCGCATTTAGGCTGAAATAAATCGAATTTGTATTGCATTTACATTGATTAAACTTATGGGTCACAAGTGGCACAAATCTCCTACAAATGTGCAGAGCGCCAGCATGACTCAACACAAATGCTTAGACTATTGGCCAGACTTGACTGGCCACTGCTGATTGTACTGATTTGCTGATAGCTACATTAACGAAAAAGTTGCAGTAAAACCAGAAAAAATTGCTAACAAATCAAATTTAAATTTATTGCGCGCAGGGGGGATGTGCCGACTCGCGCATTCGCAAACATTAATTTTGTCGGATTTATTATGAGTTTTTGTTTGGTTGGCCAAAGAATATTAAAGATAACAAAATTGCATCGCACAACGCGCGTATGAGTGATTTAAATATTTTTGCTTCATTAAAATGTTGCTCATACGCAATGGCGAACATTTGAAATGCGAGTGTTACGCTTAATTTTAAATTTCATGTGCGAGTTTAAAGCTTTGTGGCACTTTAATTTTGCAAATGTTCACCATACGTGGGTGTGTTTACAAGCAAGCTGCTCTTGGTGTGATTTCCCGACAGCGGAAATAGAACTTCAAAAGAATCTTTTCCACACCAAAATCTCATATACACATTAAACAATATGTTTAATTTTTTTTTTGACTTACTCAACAACATATATGCACTTTATTTATATATCATGGTCTCCCCCCCCTTATCGTACAATATTTGCGCTTTCAGTTTTATAGCTTCCTCAAGCTTAACATGTTGACACTCGGTGCTGGCTTTTCGCTCTGCTGATGTTTTATTAATTTTACTTTATTTCAGCTGAGTGTCCGCCTTCATCATCTGCTAGAAAAGACATATATGCATGCTTACAGAAACAAAAACAAATGTCATGTTATGCCACTTTGATTTCTTACCTATTGACTTTTTTGTTTCTGCTTGTAGGCTTTAGCTTCTTATTAATCTATGCACCTACATATGTTTATTTTGCTGGTACATATTCGGGTGCTTTTATATATGTATGTGTGTCTGTTTTTCATTATTTTCTTATTTTCCTGCATACTCGGCATCTTTTGGAAGCCAACAGCAAAGTCATAGCTTTAAGCTGATTTCCTTTGACCATCACTGTCAAGCACAGCAGCTAGCTGTTGTCACATTGACAAATGACGCACAAATTATGCCGCAAGCAAGTTGTCTTATGGCAGGACTTTAATTTTCCTAAACTAAAACTAATAAAATTGTGTGTTGGTTTGAATTAGATTTGAGTTGGTCAGAAAGTCATTCTCTAAATTGCAAACACTCAAGCAATTATATTGCGATTGAAGTGAAATTGCTTTTCACTTAAGGTGAGAGATAAAATTGGAGAAAGAAATTTGAGGTTTGGGTAATACAGAGTTTATTCGTCTTTTGCATTGTTTGGCAATTTTGAAAAGCTTATTGGAAAGTATTGAGAACTCGCAAAAATTTTTCGTCATAATTGCATCTTGTTTATTTTTGAATAACTTTCGAGGTCTAAAAATAACAATACGAAAAGTCCAGAAATTATTTATACCAAAACTTGTACATCAGAACAAATTTATTTCGAATGGCAGTTGCCAGCAACAG
The DNA here is from genome assembly GCA_027475135.1 of Bactrocera correcta. Classification (NCBI taxonomy): domain Eukaryota; kingdom Metazoa; phylum Arthropoda; class Insecta; order Diptera; family Tephritidae; genus Bactrocera; species Bactrocera correcta. Next base: position 75,641,247 of record CM050325.1, on the reverse strand, counting down.
CAAAAATTATGTCCAATCCAAATGATATGAACGTTATGAAATAAAAGCAGTATTGAAGGTCAAAATTAAGCGAAACTGTGGCTACTTTTCATCCGTAGTTGTTCAGAAAAACTTTCAATTTCTGCAAGTTCTCGCACGTTATCAGCGAAATTCACATACTTAACAATAAATCATCAGTAGTCTATTTGCAGTTATTCGTATCAAGTAAAATCTCGCCGAGAAGCCCTTTCGGCGCTTCTAATAATGAAGGCTCTGAAACTGAAATTTGAGCAATAAAGAGCTTTTCCTCGAACAAAAGCTTCACATCAAGCTCTCTTGCGCTACAAATATTGATTCTTAAAACCTTCTAAGAACTTTAAATGGAAGATGCGGACACGTAAATACATATGATTCCTAAACATATGAACTTCACTAAAAACATGATAAGATTCTGTGGAATAAGCATAACTATCTCTATAAGATCCAACTCTTTCCAAAAGTATATTTTATTTAATAACTGAATTAAAAAATTAGTTCCAGCAGCGACCGCATCAACACTAACAGCAGAAAATAGAGGAATCCATGTAGAAAAGAGGGGCATGAACTTCCTGAGAATTACGTTTCTTTCACAGGAAGAGTTCACGAATTTCAAAACTTAACTTTAGAGTATTTGAAAAGACTTCTAAACTGCTAGGTCGTGCCCAAACACGTACTTTTTATACACATAGTCTGCCATAGTTATACTTTCCTAGTATTGATAATTACAACGTTAGAATAGTTTGCTGATTTCGAAACTAAAACTTGAAAATCTCATAGTTCGTTTTAGGAAAAAGACTTAGCACGAATGTGGTAGTATTGAATTTATGTAATTTTGGGGCACTCTTTACTGCTGTTGCTTAACCTCAAAAACTGTTCCAAAACAAAAAAAAAAAAAACAAAAAACAAAGTACTAAGAGCCATAAAAGACAAAATATGCAGCGCTACTTAGCATAATTGCCGATGCTTTGCACCAGATGACAAGTAATCTATTCATGTTTATTTCCTTGACACATTTA